>OZ038483.1:50899524-50932024 GCA_964036315.1 Acanthosepion esculentum
ATTAAGCTTGTTAGAAATGTAAAGGAACACTATTGGCTGACAATGACCAACCCACAGAGGGCGGTGGGTGACAGGGTTTCCCAACAGCACTATTTTCTTTGTTTCTAACGGATTTTTTTCTGTTTCGTAATACTTTGCTTGGCTTTTGGAAGGCATCTTTCGCTATTCCAATGCGCCTTCAGATTCCGGCGTTGCACTTTCTGTCCTCTGTTAAAACAATTCAAAGATATTTAAAATTGTTGTCCTTGTTTGATTTTGGTATCTCCAATTTGTAATGTGCATGTTGGGCTGTTTGCTAACATGGGGATTAGTCTGTTTTTTTTTCTTATAACACAAATTAGCGAATAACAATTATTGCCACCAAATTGTCAAGCCGCCATCACTAAAAAAAAAAATAATCGACAAAATAAAATTGTCTTCTTGGCTTCAATTTATGACATTGCTGTTGAATTGAGAAGTAATTTTTGTCAAAAATCATTTTCTATATAAATCTATTTTATTCCAGAAAGATAAATACAAAGGAATAGCAAAAAAAATGCATTTAAAAGCAAAACAAAAACATACGTATATACTTGTGTATAGTGCGAGATTTTAGGATCAGTTTTTTACACCCCACCCCAGAAAAAACGAACAGGGGGTTGCATTATACAGATAAGTTTTTGAAGAGGTTTAAAGCCATGTATTTTTGGTAACCAGTTGCACTATACACTGGTAATATTTTCTGGCGGTGTTAAAATTCATGCAAAAATTAAGGGGTTACACTATACCTGAAGTCGACTTATGCGCGAGTACAGGACGCGGGCGTATTTTATAAAAAATTAGAGCCGATTACACAATATTTCAAGCTCACTTTAGGTTTATAGTTCTTAACTATGCAATGAGATGAGGTTGTTGCGAAATCTATGCTGAGTAAGATGTATCAGAAGGTGATTTTCTGTGAAGGCCAAGAATGTGCGTGATCACAATGCATTTATCCACAACAAATAAATCAAACAAAAATATAAAGACAATTCAACTTCAAGAAATTACTGAAAACAACGTAGTTAGAGATTTCAACAATAACGTGAATTTTTACATATATATTTGACATACAGAAGGTGATAATAAGTTGTTTGTTAAATGTGGCAAGTGAGATAAGGTTACAAAGATTGTCCATGCAGAAATTTAGTGAGTAAAGGTTGATAGTTTAAGTTTGTGGAATTAAAAAATGTTTGATATCCGCAAGGAAAATTGTCAATTGTGTAAGTTCAAGTGATAGTGTGTGTGACAACTGTTAGTGTTGATTTAAGTTATGAAGAGTTGTTCGCCTTTAACTGATAGGCTAAAGTTGATTGAATGTACAATCACTGTTTTGTCACTTTTTTAGTAAATTGTAAGTTAAGTTTCTTCACGCGGCAATAGTTGTGCGAGTTCTGTTGAGTTGCTGAGAGGTTGGCAGTGGTTATTGAGTCAGTGTGTTGGCACGCGTGGGGTCTGCTGGTATCTCTCGAAACTCAGTGTGAATCATGCCGAGCGATACTTTTTATAGATTTTCAGGTTTTCAAATAGGCTCCAGGGAACTGCGCGTGAAAAAAGTTTTGTCTCAAATTTGCTACATTTTAGTGTTCTTTTAACCAATGGAGGATTGAGTTTGGAAAATAAAGTGATGATTGTTTAAAGATTTATTTGGGGAAGAGTGCATCTTCCCGTAGGGGGTGACAGGCAAATGTGAAGGATTCCATAAGGTAACATAAACCGTAGATTTGTCTGCCGAATATCATTACATTATTGTTACATAATTATAGTGAAATCATTAAGGTTTTTTGTCATTTTATTTTTGGTCGTACATTAATTTAAAATATTCCTTTTTAACAGGGTTTATTTTTGAAATGGAATAAGATTATTCTAAATTTCAGAATTTCGCTATTGCCCATCAAAATGACTGGAAGAAAGCGAACGAAAAACAACAATGGAAAAGTAAGGTAACACAGCGTGAACAAAATGGCTCCAGTTTGTTCAGCTTAGGAAACTTAGCATTGCAGCCAAAGTATGCTAAAATGCTACCAATAACAAAGGAGAAAATGAAAATACTTAACAACAAATCGAATATAGCATCAAAATTTATATTATTTTTATTTAATTGTTATGTAACTAAATACATAATTGTCAACAATGTTTCCCTAAAACTTGATATTTCCTTTAATAAATTCTTAATAAATATTATTATTGTTATTATTTTACTTAAATGTAAGGTAGTTCTACATTTACAATTCCTTACAGCTAACCATGAAAAGAAGTGTTGATCAAAACTGCCTAAAACCTTTAAGCGCGTATTGCCGCCAAAATGATCAAAAGATGAATACGCTCCTCCTCCGTCGAACGCGTCACATACACTGTACAGTACATTATGATAACAGACCTAAAAAAAATTAATTTTATGAGAGGATTAGAATATAAATAGAGAATCAGGAATTTTGAAAAATTAATATCTTAGTCACACTGCTTTTAATGTGTGCTTTACTACCCCCTTCCCACTCCGCAGACATTTTATTTTGTGGCGCCTTGTCTGGCACCTTTACTTGTACCTGTCAGAAAACAGCAATAATCTCAAAAGGTAGAGAAATGAAAACGGGAATGTACTTTACATCGCCATTGACGCTGCTGCTGCTAGCGGCCACGAGCACTGCACTGATTCAACTCTGACCTCAGTCATTGATGTCACCTGCTTTTGGAAAGTTCGCTAATTTTTCTTCCCCGATTCTAAAAAATGGGGCAGGTGTTTTACTCAGTATGGGGTCTAATTAGAAGGCATGAAACGATCAATCGCCATCCTTTCTCACATAAAATCTGATTAATTGGCGAGTGAAGACCGGTTTATACGATTTGGTCTAGCCACCGTGTTGCAGCAAGGGTCATATAATGAAATACTCGTTTTCAGTGATATTGAAATGCCGTTTTCATGTATTGAATAGAGTTATGTTGGACTGGGTTGGGTTGTTTGACTTTACGACATATTAACTTTTATTGGGTTATTTAATGTCGATTTTTTTTATTGTCTATAGGTAAGCATTAGTTAAGTTTGTACTCGCGTCTATACTTTGTTTGGGATAACGGTATATAAACTTTGATGACTTATTTAATATCGATTTTTTTATCTCGTGTAACCTGGGAAGATTGAACTCACTACTGGGGCTGTAATTTCAGTCTATCGTTAAACTTTGGTAAGGTTTATAGTTGAGTCTACAGGTAAACATTGATTGAGTTTATATTTGAGTCCATTGGTAAACATTGGTCAGATTTGCACACGAGTCTATGGGTAAATATTGGTAGGCTTACCCTTGAGACGATAGGTAAACATTGGTCGGATTTATACTTCGGTTTATAGGTAAACATTGGTCGAATTTATACTTGAGGCTATAGGTAAACATTGGTCGGGTTTATACTTGAGACTATAGGTAATCATTGATCGGGTTTATACTTGAGTCTATAGGTAAGCATTGGTTGTGTTTATATTTGAGATTGTAAATGTGTAAATGGTAATAAGAACATAAACAAAAAGAAACTAAATGAAATTGGTTAGACTATATAGCGAAACATCTATTTAAAATAGAAATTTAATTTAAATGTTTAAATTTTAAGCTTATATTTCAAAGATCTATCTATCTATCTATCTATCTATTTCTCTCTCTCTCTCTCTCTCTCTCTCTCTCTCTCTATATATATATATATATATATATATATATATATATATATATATATATAAATATATATATATATATAAAGACAAAAGGAAAAGTTATCTTAGCTGCTTCGTCTTTTGATAGACTTTATCAGAGGGCGAAACGCATCGGCTAAGTTTTCCTTTTGTCTTTATTCATAATGTCCTTTTACAGATATACTTTAGTTTTATATGAAACTCAATTTTTTACACCCCCATATATATATATATATATATATATATATATATATATATATATATATATATATATATATATATATATATATATATATATATTCCTATAACTCTAGATACATGCATAAAATATCCATATATTCAGTTAAAAATGAAAGTAAAAATCATCCTTCAAAATGCCTAAAAGAATTGCCGAAAACACTCGGACATACAGAAAATTCTGACAATTTTTACGTACTCTACATTCAGAAAAGTACACAATTATACGAACACAAGAAAAATTAAATAAAAAACTGAATCGCAATACTTAGTCAGTCGTCTTTAATGAAACTTGTATAAAAAGGGATCGCTGGCCAAATACACAATTATATATATATATATATATATATATATATATATATATATATATATATATATATATATATATATATATATATATATTCTAGGTTCGAAAAGTTCCCTAAGATTATCTGGAACTACTAGAATTTCTCCAACGTTCAAGAATTTGCAGAATCTTTTGGCTAGATTTTGATTTAACGATATTAAAAACAGCTAGAGAAATATGTGTTCATGTTTCATTTTTATTAAACGTCTATAATAAAAGAGGTGTTGCTGATGTGGTTGGTAATATAATGGCCAAAGTGTAGAAAATAATATTAGAGTTTCGACATATAAATCATTATGACAGCATATTCTAGCCATTAATTGATTTATTTACCTTGTCTTTTGCAGTGCCAACAAAGACTGTCGAGACACAGGAAACACAGTACAACGATAATATTCGATGGACACGGCCTGTGGTTGTTTATGACTCTGAAAAAACACCCCCAGAAAATATTCCTGTCCCTTCTCCGAGTGACTGTTGCCCGTCCCTGGTCTTCGAATCCCGTTTCGAAAGCGGTAATCTACGACAAGCGAGAAGGGTGTAAGTTTACTCCCGATATCTACTTAGAGTGATCCCAAAATGGTTGTAATAGACGAGGCGAAAATTTTTTTTTTTAATCAGTTCACCCCAGTCAAGGCTATAATTACACTAAGATACAAGGGACTACTGGGAGAGAAAGACAGTGCAAAAGACTTTAGAATGAACCGGAAACCTAAACAGGAAACAAGAGATAAAACTTAACTCTTGTTCAAAAGAACGGAGAGGAGTATGAACCGGTATTCCTATTAGGAAAAAAAAAATAGTAAATCGAATTTCAGAGTTTAAGCGGATACGTTGGAATATAGACCTGAAGTAGATTTTTAGAAAGAACCGGAAATCCAATCCTAAACAGGAAACAAGACACAGACCTGTCTATATTTCTGAGGTGAGGTATTATGCACACTGTTAACATTGCTCGGACTATCATTCTCATATTTGTTGCCATATTTATCACAACGTTTCGGCCGTTGTACGCGCCGGCCTTCTTCAGGTGGTTGGAATGTCGAACTGAACCCTTTATTTCACTCGCTGGGGTAGTAATATGGAAACCAGTAATAAGGAGTGCCAGAGAAAAGCAATAATAACAACGAAAATTGGTAAAAAAATATGCAATGATAACAGCAAAAATTGCAATATGAGCCCTGGTAAAAAATGATTGCTGAAGACATTAGGTTTATAATAACCAGAAATTCGTATACAGCTGTCCTCAAGCACACATGGCACAGTGGATAAAGGCGTTAGTTAGATAGTGACAGGACCCAAAGAGTGTGTGTTCAATATCTGGTTAAGTCGGTGGACACCTTGGAGAGGGGAATTAACAGGAGAAAACTGATATGGCACGTGGAACTAGTGAGTGAAATAAAGGGTTCAGTACGACATTCCAACCACTTGAAACGTTGTAATAAATATGGCAACAAAGATGAGAATGATAGTCCGAGCAATGTAAATAGTAAAGATAAAGACCTCTACTCCTGTTCACCCGGGGAGGTGTGTGCTGCGTCTGTTTGCCAAAAGAAAAAAAGCTGTTATTTTTATTACCTATGGTTGTCGGACCCTTAAAGATTTTTGAACAGTAGAAGATTCAAACTAACTTACAAGTTTGGCAACTCTTCCAAATAGTCAAATAACTTCTAACGCTTCATTTAATAATAAAATTCTACATATGACTACAAATACTACATACATATATAAACAAAGGTCACAGACAACGGATGGCATTCGGAAATAAAGAACAAGGCTATATAGTTAGGTTTAAGCAACTTTAATCGCATGCTTTTCTAGCTGAAGCAGTAGATTGGTTGAGAGATTTTACTTTTTTACGAGTTATCAACCTTTTGTAGATTATTTAAAGCCAGAAAATATTTTTGGAGTGTAAGAATCTTTTGAAAATAATAAGGATTTTCTGATACAAGTTCTGATTAACCCATAGCTGGGAGGAGAAGATGTGGATTCATACCTTTCCTAAGGGTATTGTTATGTTTAACGGCATATCAACTCCTTATGGGTCATTGAATGCCGAAATTTAATTTTCTAGAGTTTTGAAGTAACACAAATATATGTCATTCTGCTTTCAAAATTGAAAACATGATAGATGATACTCAGCTTTTGTGCATATATATATTTGTGCGGACATAATTTCTAGAGGCGGTGATACGTGTGTTTTATGTTGTGCTTTTGTTGAAGTTATATTTTGGAATACAGTTTGATTTAAGAAATTGTAGGTTATTAAATAGGTTAATGTTAAGAAAGAGTTTTTTTCATGATGGTTGTTTGATTCGTTGATTTTGTTTAGCGGCATATCAACACCTCTATGGGTTATTTAATGTCGAAATCTAAATATTTTGAACGCAATTATATGCCTTCAACTACAGATAAAATATTGTTGATCATTTTATTATAAATAGGCACCGCTGGTTTGGCATCTCAGTCCCACCCTTTCACTGTTGAAACGGTTAAATGTAGCCATCTCTTCTATCCCAATAGCTTCATGTCTCGCACTTCCCGACTGTGGCTTTTACTGGCTTCTTTGATAGCTATAATCTCCAACTATTCAAATGCAATGTCAATCGACATCTTCAGATGCCTTGATATATATTCAGCTTCCTTCTCTTCATCTTTTCCTCTATCACGACTCTTTACTCTTACTCCCACTCTCTGTAACGCCTTGGAGTGCTAATGGCACTCCCGCCTAGCTTGGGGTGAAAAGCTTTAAAAAAAAAAGGAAAATATAAAAATATATTGCTGACATTTTTACTATAAAATTGTATTTTTATACTTTCATGGTTCTTTTCTTTTTTCTTTTTCTTTTTTTTTTTGTTTGATGGTTCAATATTTGTCCTTAATAGGAGCTATCACTCCGGATCAGGGTGGACTTGGGAACAGCCTCCTGATCAGAGGCCGAATGTAGTTTATTGTCATACCCAGGACTACCCAAGGGTATTTGCGTGTAAATGAGTATAATGAACCTGGCTTGAATAGGAACTCGCCTGTGTGATTTTCAACTCCGAGCCGTTATTCATTACAACATCCATACATCCAAGCTTACAGCACTTTGCATACACAAGCTGTCATCCACCTTGGTACGAACAGATTTGGCGTTGCTTAACTTCGGTGTTTCAACGTGATATGACCATAATCCACTCAAGCAGTAGAACACCTGCCAAGCTAAGACTGGCTTCCCAAGAAAAAAGTTGATGCGAAGATGAATGTCACAGAAAGTACACTTATTTTTTTTTAACTGGGCGACTAAAAGATGAAAGACTACGAGTCAAAAACCAATAATAATCGACAATACTTCATATTTTCTTTAATCATTTCAGTCCAAGCAAGGTAATAAAGCCACTAAGACACAAGGGGTTACTGAGTGTGAAAGAATATGAGAAAAAAGTAAAAACGTCATCAAGGAAAGAGAACAATAAAAGAACAGGAATTAAGAAGACAAAAAATAGCGACTGACATTGCATTTAAATTTTTGAAGATCAAAGTTGACAGCAAAGCGAGAAACCTGGAGGAGAGTTCCACAAGTGAGAAGTGCGATAGAAGAAACTGTTAGCTTAGAAGATATGGTTATATCTAGAAATTTCAACTGTAAAATAATGAGACCTAGCAGCCAATATAGTACTGCGCTTAACTTCGTAAAGACTAGGTACAAAAGAGGAAATCACATCAGAACAATTATCGTGAAATTATTTGTAGAAAGGGCACATGGAAGCTACATTACGGTGCTGGGAAAGTGACTGAAATCTGGATGCCATGTCAAGACCCTTGCAGATTCTTCTTTGGATTTCAATAAGAAATTTTAAGTACATATTAGAAGTACCATACCAGATGTGACAGCAGTATTTAATGCATGAACGAATGGTAGACCTCTAAATGTGTAAAATAGATTCTGGCTAGATAAATTGTCTGGCAGGACACAGTGAAACAACTTTCTTATCAGAAGACTTAGTAATTGATTCTAAAATTGATCTAAAAATAACATTCATAAAAATACTTCTATATTCCGTATTCTGGAAGATATCTAATCTGATTTCGCATAAGAGTTCGCGCATATGTACTCAAATTAATGATTTCTTAAAGAATTTTCTTTAGCCTTTGTCGAACGATCATTTTAATCAATTAACTTTTTTCTGCTTTATATAGTGCATTTTAATTCTTCTTTTCACATCTGTTTGCAGGGGACAATTTGAATACGAATTAGTACTGAAGACAGATTTATATACGAATCGACACACCCAGTGGTATTTCTTCCGAGTGGAAAACACCGTGCCCGGCATTGCATACAAATTTCGAATCGTGAATCTGCTAAAAAGAGACAGCCTTTACAATTATGGTGCGTAGAGAAGCTTTTGATATTAATATAAAGCATATTTTGTTAACATTCTTTCATATGTGGCCACTCTAGGATCCGTTAAACCGGTGAAAACTATTGAAATGAATAATGTTTTCCTCTCAGAGAATAGTACATATATATGTAAGTTTTGATGATATAAACGTATAATCTCATGTATGCATAAGTACATAAGATATTTACTATTTCTATGCGCCGTGCCCCTCCAGAAATTTAATGATCATGACTCTCCACAATTTCCCATGCTTTGTAGCCTTTGATAAATTTTGTCTTCTTATATCTCTCCGAAACCCTGTTCTGTCATCCATTTGCTCAAGCTCAATCGGTAGTTTATGCGTTGTTTTCCTCTATCCCTCTTGCCCTCAATTTGTCCTGTGAATGTCACATTTTCCGAGACCTCTTACCTCATTATGTGCCCTTTGAAATTTCAACTGTCTCTTTTTGATGTTAAGTATAAGTGTCATTTTTGTTTTGATTTTCTCTAAAAATTCTCCGTTTCCCACGTTTGGTCTATGTTATTCTCAGCATTCTTCTGTAGAACCACATTTCTGTTGCAGAAATTTAGGATTTAGAATTGTCCTTCTCTTATATTGGTTACCGTGCAAGCTTACTCTGTTATTTAACCCATAGATAGAGGATTGTAAGAAATGAAGTCGCGCCTTTTTCAAAGGCATGAAGGTGCAGTAGATGCAACAAACAAGGCCAGAAATTGAACTTGGATCGATGATTGCCCTTTTGGGGCTGATAACCGATGCGTTAGCCGGGAATCCAAAATTAGCATAATCTGGCCCAAAGCGAAAAGGGAAGACCGAACTGACTGTACAGTAGTAATGGAGCACTAGACTAGTTCATGACGAGGTGCACAGTATAGTTATTTACTAAACTTAACAGAGTTTGGCCTCAAGGTTACAAGATTTGAAGGCCTACTGAGAAATCAAATTTACTATTGAATAAAAATAGACGATTATCACTGACCATTTCAAACAGTGAGGAGCCCAATATATAGAAACGCACCTCACTAGTAAATAATCAGTTTTCAGTTTTTTTTCTTCATATTATCGATCTCCAAATCACGAATATCAATTCTTTTCATTTTCTAAATTTTACGAGGGTGGTTCATTTTGCTATGTAAATTTAATTAAAATTGATCCACCTTCCGCAAAAAATCATATAAAACATATTCTTACATAAAAAATCTATATAAATAAAGTGCAGTGTACGTGTGTCCGTCCGTCTGTTTTTCCGATCTAGGGGAATCATAAACAACCTGAAGTAATAGGTAGTAACTACTGTAATTACACGCGATTAATAATAAAATAAATAACTCATTTAAAGTTGAATTTAAATATCGAACAGAGTGAAAGGTTTAAAAAACAATTCTTTACTAAAGGTATAACTTTAATTTCGCTTTTCGTTGCAATTGCAATTGATAACGTCTAATTAAGTCAAAATTAAATCTTAAGCGAGGCACGGTACGTTGCTCATATGTTTTTTTTTCTTTGTGGCGCATTCGAAATTTTACATAGTTCAGGTTCCTTAATGTCTTTCAAAAGTGACTTTATGTGAAGGGATCATAAGGAATGGTGATTTTAAAAGAAAATAAAAATTGAGCGCAAAATAAATGTAAAAAAACTACGGAGATCAGTTGCGTATACGAAGAAAGATTATGCCGAATTAAGGTGTCTAATAAAGATAAAATAATTTTATCATTGTAAATACTTATAACTTTTGCGTACATAGGACGCTGACGTTAAAAGTCCGAAGTTTCAAAGCAGGAGCTAGTCTAAAGTTTGCCCGAAAGACAGCTTCTAGACTAGTTTCAAAGACTTTTGAGTAAAAAAAAGTTTATACTTTCAAAAGAAAGAAAAAAAGTTAATAAGTTTAGCTATTTATAACATATTCTTACTTACCTTTTCCCTTTACAGAGCCGGTGCGTACCCCCGAAACACCGATTTGGGGTCCCCGAGCAGTACTTTATGGAATTCGCTATTTTATCAATATTTACTTTTTTTTTTCTATCTACATTTACATACATTACAAATTAAACTAAGCATAACTGACTATTAAAGGATGAAAAATTTTCACGGATTTTGACGTCATTCGAGGATTCTTTTTTTTTTTGTTCAAATCTATAAATTTGTTTTGTTCATGCTAAGTCACGAAAAACACTTTATAAAATTTACTATTTTTTTTATCCATAATGTTGAATGTGTTAAAATTATTCGAATAAAAATCTAAAGTTGTTGCTAAAAATTGCCGCAAAACATTGTTCATTTATTTAAGACGCAATGATATTTTATGACATGTCACTAATTTCTAATTAGATGTATTTATTTTCAGTTTTTCTAGTTGAATTGTTCACCTATATTGCATATGACCCGTTATTGTACGTAATTAGGTTAGAATAAAATTTGTATTTTATATGAATACCAGCTTATGAAAATTGTCATTATTCTATTTACTTTGTTCGGACGGTTGTCCTCATCTTTGTTGCCATATTCACAACGTTTCGGCCGTTGTACGCTCCGGCCTTCTTCAGGTGATTGGCATTTCGAACCGAACTCTTTATTCCGTCCACCGGCGTAGATTGTTCTAGTTCCACGTGCCATACCTCTTCCGGATATCTCAGCTTCAGTTATTTCCCTTTAGTAACTCAACTCTCCAATTTTTTTCTGTTCACCTCTGCTGTGGCCAGGTATTGAACTCACAATCACTGGATTACTTCAACCAACGCTTTTTATTCACTGGCTCATGTGTTTCTTACCCTAATAAAAAAAAATAGGGACACGTTATTACGTAAGTAACAGATGTATCTCCGTCGAGCAATGGTTTGTGAACTCGACCCTGTACGCACTACGCGTGTTTTTTTTTCACTCTTCATTGACTCCCCCTTTGAAGGTCTATTTTCTGGACTACTTTAATCTAATTAACCCTGTTCGTTTCGAGACAGAGAAAACTGTTGATTTTTTTTTTTCATTTACGATAAAATACACTTTCACAGTTAACGAAACCACTTCATGTCAACATTTCACAAGACTGTGTTAATCATATTTTCTTTTTTACTTATATATATATCTTCATGTATATCTATATCTATATCTATATCTATCTATATCTATATCTATATATATATATAAAGGGATGCGGCCTCTAATTTATTCGGAAGAGGAATCGAAAAAGAACGGAATCGGATGGATGAGAACTGGTCACCACATACTGTAAGTATTCAGATCTTCAATGGAATGTTTTCGTAGGGGATTTTCGCAGGGCTTTATGCGCTTGAAAAACCATTAGAATAGCCATTTAATACGATGTATATTCACAATGCTTCCAATCCTGTATTAAAGGTGGCAAAAGAAATATTAATGAAGAAAGTCAGTCGAGAAAGAAGGACACTTATTATTATTATTATTATTATTATAAAGTGCGGAAAGTGCTTAATATATATGGTGGACTCTATGTAGGTCAAGTGGCTCAGTTCCTGGGAACCGACAGCCACACACCAGCACATATGATTTGATTAAAGTAGTGCAGGTTTCGTGCAGAACCAACCACACTTTTTGAAGAACCGGATACAGAGGTCTGGTACACCCCAACTGACCCTCCTCAGGTTTTGAATTCGGAGCTCTCGTTCTCCTAGACTAGTTGCCATTGTCATTGCATAGAACCCAGTCTGTCCTGCTATTTACCTATACCTATATATATATATATATATATATATATATATATATATATATATAGCATAATGAGAAGCCACGTATACTTTCTTAATATGTATATAATATAGAAAAAACCACTGAAAAGTTGCAAATTTTAAAAAATTGAATTTTTTTTGTGAAAGTATTTATTTATATATATATATATATATATATATATATATATATATATATATATATATATGTTTGATATTTCAGATCTGCCCCGATCTTTCATCAGAAATGACTGTTTTCAGAAGTTTGTTTACATTAAGTAGCGTCAGTCGCGAGACGCGGACGTCACGTGACATGGAATGCAACAGTGTTTGAATATTTCTAACGTAAATCTAACTGTAGTAATATTTTAGATGTTGTTTAAAAAATTTTTTTAACTATATCTAAAAAAGATTTTTTGTTTAACTATTGAAATATTTATAAAGATTTAAAATACCCAAGTCTTTATTTAACTTTATTTACGTTTATATGTATTTAATTTTAAAATCCAGTATTTTTCTTTTTTACTTTCTGCAACAACTTCCACGATACAATTAAATTTATCATGGAGCACTCATACACATCCGTCCCTTTCTTAGACGTTATGATAAAATTGAACAAACATACACTTTCTACCAGTCTATACAACAAACCCACAAACCAGCGTAAAGTCCTACACTTTAACAGCTGTCATCCCCTTAAATTAAAAAATCTATCGTATACAGCTCATTTCTAAGAATCAATCGCATATGCTCAGACCATCTAGATTTTCTATACAACATTAATAACTTAACAAAACAATTCCTAAAATGTAAATACCCAAGAAATATAATAAAAGAAGCACTAAATAAAATTATCCACATAAATCGTAACACACTTCTCACATACAAGAAAAGTAAAAACAACAATCGGATTCCAATGGTTTCTAACCACAATCAATATTCCCACACATTTATTCACAATTTAAAAAAGGATTACAAGAACCTCCAGTTAAACAAAAAGATCAAAGACATTTTCGCTAAACCACCCATTAATGCAAAGAAACAATCACCTAACCTATCAGCTATCCCCACCTCTACCAAATATCTAAACAATACAAACCAATCAGGAAATTACAAATGTAACAAACTTCGTTGTTTAGTTTGCAAACACTTAATAATCGATAGTGTATTTTTCGTACCCAACACCAATATCAAGATACATCCACCTCGCCTCACCTTTGATAGCCATAACATAATCTACTATTTATTCTGCACAATATGTCCCAATAGTGGATATATTGGTGAATCTGGAAATAATTTTAAATTTCGCTTCAACAACCATAAACTAACCATACGTCAAAACAATCCTTATTCCCCTATAGCTGAACATTTTAATCAATCAGGACACTCATTAGAAAACTGTAAATGTGTATTGATAGATTCTGATTTCAGTTCCACATACACACGCAGAAAAAAGGAAAAATACTGGATTTTAAAATTAAATACATATAAACTAGGGTTAAATAAAGACTTGGGTATTTTAAATCTTTATAAATATTTCAATAGTTAAATAAAAAAATTTTTTTTAGATATAGTTAAATTTTTTTTTAAACAACATCTAAAATATTACTACAGTTAGATTTACGTTAGAAATATTCAAACACAGTTGCATTCCATATCACGTGACGTCCGCGTCTCGCGACGGACGCTACTTAATGTAAACAAACTTCTGAAAACAGTCATTTCTGATGAAAGATCGGGGCAGATCTGAAATATCAAACATATATATATATATATAAATATAAATAAATACTTTCACCAAAAACATTCAATTTTTTTAAATCTGCAACTTTTCAGTTGTTTTATATATATATATATATATATATATATATATATATATATATATATATATATATCGAGAGAGAGAGAGAGAGAGAGAGAGTTAGAGTATGCTATATTTATGGGTTAAAGTGCTCAATAGCAGGGATAGAGCGTATGTAAATAGTAAATATAAACATGGACACCTAGAGGCGACTGTCTGTTTCATGCCAATCGCAATCGACAGGTATGATGATTTAAGCCTAAGGATATTTGTAAAACTCATACAAAATATCAAAATGAATAATTTAATCAATATGGCTTCCATTCCTTTCAATTTCAGCATCGACATGGCTTCAGTAATCTGTACAGATTTTAACCTCAAAATTCTTTGTACAGATTTTTTTTGTACCCTTTATTTTTTTTATTAGCGTGCTCCAGAACGCTCCACTTGGCATAGACAAGTGTATTCACGTCTACGAAGGAAGAGGAATAAAAAAATCTGCGGTCCATAAGTCAGCAAAGTTTGCTTTGCAGGATTTCTACACCGCCCTGAGTCTACACATTGTTGCTCTCTGTGGTGCTGGATATTTTAACAGTGCAACCATGGTTCTCGAGGTAGCTGAGTGAAACGTCACTTCCTTTTTTCCATTTGTCTGAAAAGAAAAAAAAGTGATGTTTCACATGCGGCTTGCTTACAAACAGAATTGTTTATAACCATTTTGGTTCTCACCTGTCAAAGTGCAATTTTAAATGCACTGAAACGAAGTTGCATCTTTGTAGTGAGTAAATTGTTTTTGTCTATATGAAAAATTTATAATATATATATACATATATATATATATAAATATATATATATATATATGTGTGTGTGTGGGGAGGGTTGCCTCTGTTTGTGTGTGAGCGCGCATGCGCATTAGGTGTTTGCAAATGTTGAAATGAATAAAACTTATGAGTTGTGTAATGATACTAAAATCGCTATTTAGGTAGAGAAAGGAAGAAAAATGTTCAAAATATTCAGTCCTGTCTAATATAAAGAAATAAAATGTCCGTCTCTTCTAGATTTATTTGTTACGTGGGAATTTACTTAGAAGATGAATGTCGATTCTGCTCTTTAGATACTACTTGTTATCAGTTTTCGGACCTAAAACCTGTTAACAAATGTGACTTGATTTCTATCAATGGACCACTTAAAATACAGAGTTTCAAACACCACTTGTCTAAACAAAAAAATGTCTTCGCTTTATTTTGAAAGAGAAGAAGAATTTACTTCACTAGCAAGAAGCATTTATTTCACACGCCAAACACAGTATCATGTCGAAAATTTGGATGACTTACACCCAAGACCGTAGACGTTCAAAGATGCGCCTCTGATTCTGGGTTAAAAAAAATAAAACATGCTGTTAGGAGTTCACTCATTTAAACTAATTCTGTAAACTGCGTTTTAAACAGCAAATAACACGCGATCACATATCAGCATAGATGGGCCAATCAATCTAGTTAATCGACATTCAATATCCTAGTTTTTAACTGAAGCTCAAATACTGACGCTGGTGATTATTTTTATATTTATTTTTCTTTTTTACTAACGTACACCCAATACAGGGCCCAAGAGCCACTCAAGGTAGAGAGTCAAAGTGTGGTGTTGTAGGGCAAAAAGTGAAGTTCATGGGGCTATGCAAGAAAGATAACGGCTAACTCTAGACTTAAAGATAGGTGAATTGATGTTTATGTTGGGTTGGAGCAATACGGAATCGTCTCTTGATTGCTTAAAGGCTTGATGGTTTTAAATAAATGTGCTTCGCAGTATATGTTAGAGACGTCTTTTTCTCTCTTTCTGGTAATGAAACTCGACCTTAAAATGGATTTTTTAAAATCAATTCATGCCGAGCAAGGCGGTGATGCCACTAAGACCCAAGGGGCTACTAGGAGTAAAAGAGTACGAAAAAGACTTTAGAAGGAACCGGAAATCCAATCCTAAACAGGAAACAAGGGATAAACATTTATTCCTGTTCAAAAGAGCGGAAAGGAGTGTGAACCGGACGATAGGCGAACCTATCTGCTCATTTTTTTGTATTTACCAGTATATAATCTCTCATAAAGCCATATGTGTAAGATACCCAGTGAGGATTTAACTCTAGTCGTGATGCTATGCTAGACAGGTTTGCTAGCCATCCACGACGAGGTGACTCATAAAATAGCCTTTGCATCTTAGTGGCATTATCGCCTTGCTTGGGGTGAATTTTATAAAAATGTTTATATTTTTCATGCCAAGAGATGCATACATGACGACAGAGATAGATTTTCGAGGGCAAACTTTTAATACTGGAATTCACCCAGTACAACGCTCGAGAGCCACACAAGGTAGAGAATTACTGTTAAAATGCTTATCATGGATTAGGTAAGTGATATCCATAAAAGAGAAGACTATGTGGATAAAGATTAATCCTTTCCTTGAGGAGTGTAGTTTTCAGGAAAGCATCCACACGGGAGTCTGTTCCACAAAGTTAGCAGTTCCTCGGGGGAAAAAAAGCTGAAGTTTCTCCTTACAATTGGAATACGAAGGAAATGAGGGTCATTTGACTCCGTGGAGGTAGCACGGCGTATCCGAGCTGTAAAGGTCTAATCTGGTAGAACTAAAAAATGGAGCCCAGCAGAACATTTTATATGGAAATAGAAATAGATTAGCAACAGGCTTGCAACATTGCATCGGTGGAAAATAAATTAAACCCCACAAGCCCGCCTGAATTATTTTTTTAAAAATCTATTAGAACTTGAAAGCGAAAATTGCAGATATGGCTGCAATACTCCATTTTTGCGTTAATCTGCCTCTTGTAACGATAAGACATAGTAGAAGAAGCCAAAATTTCGAGTGCTGATTTTCAAGGCAAGTCAAACCCATTTGGAGGAATGAAGCAGTATAATATTTTCTGTGACACTACGTTCATATTCATAAATATCAGAGCTGTCTTTAAAACTGAGAAAATCAGGCAGTCTCTTCCGCTGCCAAAGTTTTGCGTTCGAACCTTAGTAAAAGCTATGATTTAAAAAACTGATTTTCAAAGAAGATCTTCATCAATTCTGCACGTTATAGTTTCCTAACTTTTAGAATAACAATGCTGTGTAATCATATCCAAACTTAATTTATTCATAATTTACCAGTTTTAAAGGAAATCAAATTTAGAATTCCTTATAGGAGCCAACTATACAAATGAATCAGTCTATACCATAATTTTTTTTTTTACGATAATGCTAAGGATATATGATAGAGATATCTTTAATATTTGATTCACGCCAGAAAATACTAGAAGTCTGAATCGAATTCAATGTCCATCAGGAAACTTTGATCTAAAAAGAGTTGATGTGTGGTGTCCCCAATAAATACTGAGTTCATTCTAAGATATATCAAAGTAAGTTGTGTACTCTGTGTCGCCTCGGAACGCCAAAAGACATAGGCCGGTCTAGAAAATAGCCTTCAAGCCACCAAATGTAGAATCGAGCCACGAAAGATGTTGGGCGCACCAATTTAAACAAATAGGTTAATCTAGACGAGCTTAAGATATACGCACGCTCAACAATCGGATGACTTATAAAAAAAATCAAACCAAAGATGCGAGAGACACAATCTCTGATATCCTTACAAGAAGATCGACCTTTTGAAAAATGACCTGAAACCCTTGAATCAGCTGATGTTAATTTGACACAATGCACTTCGCCTACTGTCAATGTCCAGATCTTCATTTGAACTAAATTCGTATATTACCATTGCATCCATTTTGTAATCGGGATCAAGAATGCCCTGCAAGTTTCCTTGGGTATCCTTAAGTCCGCGTTTGTTTGTTAGTTATTGAAATTTGATCATCAATCAATGAAAAACAAAACAAAAAATAAATTTCGAAACATGCAGTCACTACATGGAAGCCGCCACGGTGTTCGGGCTGATTCAGTAGCGTAAACCCCTTTACGCCCAATTAGTATAATTAGATTCGGTGATAAACAAACGCCTGTCAGAGCAGTTCGTCTAGAAAGGATTAAGAAGAAATGGAAGACTTTATAAGCCATCATTTGTTTTCTTGTCTCTCAACCGGATTCGCGCATAACTATTTTAATATATATATATATATATATATATATATATATATATATATATATATATATATATATATGAGATAATTCTAAGGAGCCAGGTAAACCTACCTAGGTTTCACCTAAACGGATCTTCAACGTAAAGCTCCTTAGGATTATCTTAGGTTTTGCTCTACTTAGTGTATTGAGCACTTTACGTAGTTGTCTTTTTACTCGTTTTGGTTTTTTTTCTTCTTTGGACTTGGAGCTTAAACACTGGACGATTGTTTTCACCTTCTTTTAATGTTCTTGGTTCTTTCTTTTTTTGTTCCCTATTTTTTCCAAACGAGTACCACCATTTATATATATATATATATATATATATATATATATATATATATATATATATCCAAAAAGTGTGGATGGTTCTGCACAAAGCCTTCACCACTATAATCAAGTCTCATGTGCTGGCGTCTGGATGTCGCTTCCTAGGAACTGATCTGCTTGAACTTCATACGTCGAATACGACGGGAGAGTCAAATATATATATATAGATATATATATATATATATATACAGACTTGAAGCAAAAGAAACGTGGTTCTACTGAAAGATGCTGAGAATACTATGGACCGAACATGTGAGCAACATCAAAATTTTAGAGAAAATGGAAACAAAAAGGAAACATATACTTAGCATCAGGAAGTGACAGTTGAGCTTTTCACGGGCACATAATGAGGAAGGAGGGCTGAGAAAATCTGATACTCACAGGACAGATTAAAGCCAAGCGAAACAGAGTAAAGTAGCCCATAACATACTTGATGAGCTTGTGTAAATGGATGTCGGAAAAGTGTTTCGCAGAAGTTACTGAAAGAGAAAATTTATTAAGAGCTGCGCGAAGCAGGAAGTTGTTGAAAGCTATAATCGCCTACGCCCTGAGGGGATACGGCGCATAAAGTGCCTCATTAGGCGTCCTGCTATCGTTTTTAATTTTATTAACGGCACTAAGCTAAACCTACTGATATTTATAATATTACTTTAAGCAATAAATAAAAGTAAATGTTCACTTATCTTGTCTCTACTCCGAGTTACGTGAAGATCATTCACCAAAAAATTTGATTATCAATCAAATATCGCAACAAATGGATGTAATCACCGCGAAACTGATTGTAGACGCAAGGTAAGTGAACATTCAGTTTTATTTGATGCGTTCGGCGTAGGAGGGGCGTATTCAACAAAAATCGAAAATTGCTTTTTTTCATTGCAAATTATTCATTATATCATATGTAAGTATTTTACAAAAATTTAGAGCCGATTACACAATATTTCAAGTTAGGTTTATAGTTTGTAGCCATGCAATGAGATGAGGTAACATAAATCGTAGATTTGCCTGCCGAATATTATTACATTATTGTTACATAATTATAGTGAAATCATTAATTCTTTTTGCCAAAAGCATTTTATTTTTGGTCGTGTATTAATTTAAAATATTCCTTTTTACAAGCTTTATTTTTGAAATGGGATAAGATCATTCTAAATTTCAGAATTTCGCTATTGCCCATCAAAATGGAAGAACGTGATTTAAAACTACAATGGAAAAGAGAGGTAACAAATCGTAAACAAAATAGCTCCAGTTCGTTCAGCTTAGGAAACTTAGCATTGCAGCCAAAGTATTTTAAAATGCTGCCAATAACAAAGGAGAAAACGAAAAATACCTAACAACATATCGAATATAGCATCAAAATTTATATTATTTTTATTTATTTGTTATGTAACTAAATACATAAATGTCAAGAATGCTTTCGTAAAACTTGATATTTCCCGTAATAAATTCTTAATAAATATTATTTTTATTATTTTACTTAAGTGTAAAATCGTCCTACATTTACAATTCCTTACGGCAAACCCTGAAAAGAAGTGCTGATCAAAACTGCCTAAAACCTTTAAACATGCAAAATGATAAAATGTTGAATATGGCGCCTCTTCCGCCGAACGCGTCATTTATTCTTATTGATATGTTGTCTATTTCTTTCTGAGGAGTATCAATCGTAAACAGTTCTCCACGTTACGTTTAGCAAACGGGTTCGCTGACTAATGCCCTTTGTTCACCCTCTGCTCTCCATTTACGTTGTCATTCTCATTTGCATATGAAACTACAAATACAGGGTGACCCCCAAAAACGGGAACTTTTTAATAATCCAATAAAACCAAGAGTGATGGAATAAAAATATTTAATTCATAGTAATTGAAACCTTAAAACATGCCATTTAAGAAACAATGATGGAATTTTCATTTTTAAAAATGACGTCCTGTAGGTGGCGTCCTCCTGTACGAATGCATTCTTGAAATCTGCTGTTGAGATTCCTCATTGACTGCTGCAACATCTCAGCTGGGATACTGTGAATTTCATTCTCGTTACTAAAATGGCGAAATGTTTACTTGCTCAAGCTCACTGTCTCGCAGTGTTGCCATTTGCTCATGTCTGGCAATACGCGCTTCAAAAATTCCCGTTTTTTTGGGTCACCCTATATTAATCTTGATATCGGGCACTTTAAGCACAAAGACTGCTTGCCTTAAAAACTATATCTTCCGGAAATACCATAGTCTATTGTCTTTTTGTTTTGAAATGCAATCTTTTTCTTAATGTTTTTAATGAAACATAGTTATAAATGGTGTATCAACATTCAATGGTGACTGTCAGTTTCACGCCTAAAGCGACCATCAGACTATATCTGATTATTCTTTGTATAGGTTCTATATATTGATCATTCTAACAGGTGTGAAGCTGATAGTTACCATGGAATGTTGATTTTTACGGTCACACTGTTTATATCTACAAAGACTCTATTCCAGGTACTGTTCACTCTTCCCCCGCAAATATAGCACATTTTAAACAATAGAATTATGATATTTATAAATTTTTATCTCATAATAATACAACTAAAAAAATACATAAAAATTAACTAAATTTGACATTTTCAAGCCAGTGGAACTGCTAAATACGCTGAACAAATTATTGGAGCTAACTATTATTATTATTATTATTATTATTATTATTATTATTATTATTATTATTATTAATAATAATAATAATAATAATAATATATACGTACATATATGTATAGGTTAGTATATATATATATATATATATATATATATATATATATATATATATATATACACTCACGCACACACACACGCATACTCACATGTAAATGTCGGCTAAGTTTTCCATTCTTTTTTATTCGTATTGTCTTTTACATGTATATTTTTACTTATATATGAAATTTCGTATATATATATATATATATATATATATATATACGAAATTTCATATATAAGTAAAAATATACATATATATATATATATATATATATATATATATATATATACACACGAAATATATATATACGAAATATATATATATATATATATATATATATATATATATATATATATATATATATGAAATTTCGTATATAAGTAAAAATATACATGTAAAAGACAATACGAATAAAAAAAATGGAAAACTTAGCCGACATTTTTTCTCCTCTAATGGACTTTGTCAAGACAAATGTAAGGATTTTTATTATTTTGCAACAACTATTTACAAACAAAAGTAAAAATGTTGTTAGTTTTAGTTTTTCAAAATTTTAAACTTTAAGAAAGGAGGACGTAATTTAATGTCTAATAAAGGCAACTGAGTAAAGGATGTTGTTCAAAACGGTTAAAGTCATCAGCTCCTTTTATTAAAAAATATATAACGCATGGATGAATCCGAAATTATATATTTTTAATATTAATTACATTAAGTAATTTTAACAAGTGTATGTGAGGTATGATCAAAAAGTATCCGGACTGTTGCTATGGCAACGGAGTTAAAGTACGCAGAGTGAAGCCGCTTGGTACAGACTGACCTTGAACTCTGTCACGAATACACAATAAGTTATAATGTTTTCGCTCACTTTCGTTGTTTATAGCAGTACTTGGAAGGAAAGTGTGAAGAGTGTGGGAGTCTGACTACACTGCAGATATTTATCAGTGACCATGGCTTGTAAAAAGGTTTTTGGCCAAGTTCAACATTCCCAGGTCCGACAACCCCTTATTCCCCAGATCCCGTCCAATACGACTTTTTCCACTTCAAAAAACAAATCCCACTTAAATGTAATAAGATTTCAAGACGTCGAGGAAGATGCTCGCTATTCTAAAAAAAGAGTTCTAGGATTGCTTCCATCATTGAAAACGACAGCGGAAAAAGTGTGTGGTTACGGGACTAATTCGAAGTTAGATTAAATGCCGAATTTATATGTATTGTGATTTTCTTTTTATAACATCAGTCCCGATGCTTTTTGATCAGACCTCGTATGTTGATAGAGCTTTATGAATGAGGAATTCTACTCTTGTCATCATGTACCTGAGATGAATCTTTTCTTTTTTTTTTTAAGGTATAGTCGAAACATGATGAACTTACAATGTCCGCTTCTAGCACGAGGAACGCCGTACTTTATGCTTGAATGGCAAATGGTAAGCTATTTACTTGATATCTATGACAAAGATTAAAGGTAATCCCGAAAAACATGTTTGCATGTAATCAATATTCGATTAATAAAAAATGAGTTGTCTCAAAGCTAATAGAAAAGCAGTATGTAAAGGTAATGGTTGGTAGTGCCACCGTACCTAAACATCATAGAAATTGCGAAATCTATATCTGCTATGCTTTGACATTTGATGAGTTCGTGTGAACTTTGGCTAGATTAAATATGACAAGGTGACGTGAATTTTCGGAGTTCGAACGAGGCATGATATTGCGTGTCAGACGGATGGGATGTTTCTGGAATTGTGGGGACATTTGACATTCCTCGATATACAGCGACGCATATATACCGGGAATACCCAATGGAAGCCACTACCGTGGACAGTGTAGTTGCAGACCATATGTTCCTCTGGCAAGTGACACTGGCTAAAATTACAGGTCAGTTAAGCGGTCTTCCATGGGATGTGAGCGCAGAAGACCCATCAGAGAGACCCTCTTGTTACAGAATTTTCACCTTGGTTAACAATGGCAAACTAATAGTCAGAAGTTGGATGATTCGAACTGAGTGGGGGTGGTTTG
Source organism: Acanthosepion esculentum (assembly GCA_964036315.1). Classification (NCBI taxonomy): domain Eukaryota; kingdom Metazoa; phylum Mollusca; class Cephalopoda; order Sepiida; family Sepiidae; genus Acanthosepion; species Acanthosepion esculentum. The sequence goes on from OZ038483.1 coordinate 50,922,857, forward strand.
AAACGTCCGTGGGCGTGGAATTCTGACGGTGATCAGTTGGCTTTTCTTCAGGTTTCAATATAAGACCAAAACGTCGCGAAGACACTCAGACGGCTGCAAGAATTAGAAGGGTCAAATTGCTTCGATTTCTTAGTGAGCAGTCAGCACGTGGGGATGAGACTTTGTCCAAACAATTGTCATGCGTCATTTCGATCATCTCTCTCTCTCTCTCTCTCTCTCTCTCTCTTACCATCTCCCTCTCAATTCCTCCCTAGGAAATTAGACTTTGATCACACTGTCCCTCATAAAATAAAGTTGATAAAAAAGAAATTTTCCGTTTGTTAATGGAGTCTATGATGCAGCGTTGGGGGCGGAAGAATTAAAGTCAGAGACGACAGGAAACACAACACGTTTAACACCATGACACCGGATAAAATATTTCACCTGTGCTGGTGACGTCGCTAATAGGAAAGTAGAAAACTGGTGACATGTAACGCTGTCCGATGAGTCATGGTTCCAGATTGATAGTAGGGATTCAGGGGTGTCACAGACCCCATTAGGTCAGAGACTCAAGTTGTTATCTAAGGCTCTGTGCAGACTGAAGGTAGTTCCATAATGGTGCAAGGTGTGTTCAGTTGTCATGGATTGGTTCCACTGGAGAAAATAAAGGTGTGAGTTCGAAATTCCAATCCCCTGATGAAGCCCGGGTCGTACAACGATGAGGACAACAGTCCGAGCAATGTAAATAATGAAGAATTACCTTAAATTCAGTACAGAAAAACTGGGTGAATCTATAATTTTCGATATAACCTAAGTTTCATTAAGGAAAGATAAAGAATATTATCAGCTTTTTAAAAAGTTATTTATATATACAGGGTGTATAAAACATACTTTTACAAACTTTGGGGTCAGGTTCCTCACACCAAAACAAGGACAAAAATCCATATAAACATATGTCCGTGTTTTTGAGTTAAGTTTAAAGAAAGTTCCCGGTAGATGGCGCTGTGTTGCTATGTTGACTAGGTTATATTTGTCATTCGTATACATTTGTGGGTAGTCTTCTTCAACAGTTAACATGTGTAGTAGAGAGTTAACTGAGAAGTGTTCCGTTTCACAATGTCAGGATATTCATGTCGTGAGCAGGTAGATATGATTTTTACGTACGGCCGCGCGAATGGTAATAGACGCGAGGCTGCAGATTGTGTTTCCAGACCAAAGGCAATCGAGTCATTCAACCTTTGCTTTTGTTTAAGGTCGGATTGCTGAGACAAAATCCGTGGTACCACAAACTATGAATCGAGGAAGACCGAGATACGCTCGTACGCCAGGTCACGAAGAACACATTCCACCGGCTGTCAGAGACGATCCAGGTATCAGCACACGTCAAGTGGCCCAAACAATTCGTGTATCTCATAGTACCGCATGAAGGCCACTTCAAGAGCAGCTCATGTATCCGTATCATTTGTAACGTGCATTTGCAAATGTACGCATTGCAAATGATACGGATATAGGATACGGATACATTTACAACGAAGTATTTGCGGACATATGTTTATATGGACTTATGTCTTTGTTTTGGTGTGACGAACCCGTCATTAAAGTTTGGAAAAGTATTTTTGATACACCCTGTATATATAATTACAAACAAGTTATGTTAAATTCAGCCGACTAGCACTGTCTGTTAAATGTCGGTTGTATGTTTCCAATTTTCGAATAAGCTGTACATCAGAATGTAATCTTGAATAAACGTTCCTAACAGGAACTGGGCAGTTTAAGTATATATATGTCTTTTTTTTGTGTGACGAACCCGTCATTAAAGTTGGTAAAAGTATTTTTGATACACGCTGTATATATAATTACAAACAAGTTATGTTAAATTAAAGTAAGTTTATGGTAGATGGGGCTGTGTTGCCATGCAGACTAGGTTACATTGGTCATTCGTGTACATTTGTGGCTAGTCTGTCGTCAACGTTAAACGTGTACAGTAGTGAGTTATCTGAGAATGTTCCGTTTCACAATGTCAGGATATTCATATCGTGAGCAGGCAGATATGATTTTTACGTACGGCCGCGCGGTTGGTAATAGGCGCGAGGCTGCAGATTGTGTTTCCAGACCGAAGGCAACCGAGTCATCTAAACTTTGCTTCTGTTTAAGGTCGGATTGCCCTAGCACGCCGTACATCTCATAGTACCGCATAGAGAGTTCTTCAAGAGCAGTGTCCATATCATTTGCAACGTGTGCAGGGTCTTTCGCAGTATTATCGCTCAACACGGGAGAACTATTGCCGATGGTTTATTACACAAACTGCCGATCCGTTGTTTGTCTCTTCCGTCTTGTTTACGGATGAGAAAACAATTGAAAGAGATAGAATAAGAAATTTACACAAGCAACATTTGTGGGCGGATTGGAATCCCCATGGTACAATACAGGTTAATTTATGATTAATGTGTGGGCTGGAATTGTAGGTGATGTCTGGTAGTTTCGTATATGCTCCCAGCACGTCTACACGGACTTTATTTCGAACAAACTTCCAGACCTGCTAGAGGATGTACCCCTGGTAATACGAAGACGCATGTGGTTCAACCATGATGGGGCGCCAGCACATTTTAGTCACATTGTTCGCGATGCATTGACATCTACCATGAAAGATGGATAGGGAAGGAAGAACCGGTACCATTGCCTGCACGTACCCCCACCCCGACCTCAAACTTTTGGATATTCATCTGTGGAGCAACCGAAAACAATTGGTTAATGCAGCAAACATTAATACTGTAGAGACACTTTATCAACGAGCCACGGGGACCTGCGAAATCATTCAACACCGTTTGGGAGTATTTGAAAGGGTCTGCCAGTCAATGATCCGACGGGTTCATGCGTGTCTGGAAACAAGCGGAAGATATTTTTAACATTTGTTATGAGTTGCTATGTTGAGGTACAACGACGGTTTTTGTTTATATGAACATTTTACCACTTGGTTTTGGCGTGAGGAACCCGCTCCCAAAGTTTATAAAAGTGTGTGTGTGTGTGTGTGTATATATATATATATATATATATATATATATATATATATATATATATATATATATATATATATCATAATTAAGTAATTCATCAAGTTTTAGAAGAAACCTCAACAGAATGCAGAAAGCACTGGACGGCCGTTTCATCCTATATTTGGGACTCATCTGCAGTGCGCATCCACTACCAGGAATTGAAACCCGGACAGTTACGTTATTAAGGAAACGTCATACCAACTGTAGCACGGGCCCCGGTGACGAAGAGGTACAGTTGGTATGACGTTTGCTTAATAACGTAACTGTCCGGGTTTCAATTCCTGGTAGTGGATGCGCACTTCTGATGAGTCCCAAATATTGGACGAAACGGCCGTCCAGTGCTTTCTGCATTCTGTTGATGTTTCTTCTAAAACTCGATGAATTACTTAATTATGATTATCAAATCCTCCTAACAATTTCTGATGTATGTGTGTGTGTGTGTGTGTGTGTGTGTGTGTGTGTGTGTGTGTGTAAAAATTTCAGATAGAGTAAATCTGTAAACGGACAATATGAAAGGACAAAAGGATGAGTTAGGATAAAGACAAAAGGTAAGATAAGTTTCACTTTTGTCTTTATTCATATATATATATATATATATATATATATATATATATAATATATTATAATATTTTTTGTTTTTAAAAATATGATTCCTTCGCTACATAAGAGTTCACATGTTTCAAAAGCGAGAGCCGAGACCCCTAACATAATTTTTTTAAGTTCTGTATGCTCTACATCTGTATGGAGCACTGTCTTTTTCGAAAATAAAAGCAAAAATACTAAGGAACACCGGATTATTTACCTAACGTGTTCTTTCCTATTTTTCTGCATACCTGCCTACATATATATATATATATATATATATATATATATATATATATATATATATAAGTAGAAAATCGGATAAAAATGAGGAAGTTATTCAAGTTTTTATATTAAGTTGTACGAAAAACCCGAAATTTTCACAGTTTTTTGCAATTTTTGTGTGAAGCCAATGTCTCAGGAAAAGTATCGAGCACTCTGCATAAACCTTGTAATATGAGATATGTTTTGTGTGAAGTGCAAAGAACATCAGCTCATCCAGTAAAAAATTGTGTTCGCGTGTCACTTCGCCTTGGTTTTTGCAAAAAGTCGTATCCACCTTCAGTTTTATCAATTGTTTGTGCCAAATCCGGGGTGGGGACTGGAGATTGAAAAGTTGGTCCTTACCTATTTTGGTAAATTTGCAATGTGTATACAATTTCATCGAAATCGGTCGTGAAATGTGGACGTGCATATATAGAACACAAAGACACACAGATAGACGTCTTCTGTTTATATATATATATATATATATATATATATATATATATATATATATATATATATATATATATATATATATATATATATACATACATATTTCATTAAATAATATAGACAAGTGTTATCTATTTATTTTATGTAAGTTCTTTTCATATAGTCTGATAAGAATGTTTAGTTTTTGTTTATTGTTTTCATGTTTAAGTATAGTTGTGTTTTCGACGAGGATTTTCAAACATATTAATCTCCTATATCGTAATCAAATGCATACTAATTATAAACAAGATAAAAATATACTAAACAAATTAGTAAATACTAACATATCTACAACAGATCCTAGCAAAAAAATTAAGTTAATTATAGACTACACTAAATCTAGTATATCCAACTCAATTATTCGCAATGATTCTTCTCCCCCGGTTAGCGATGTTGTCTATATTATTTAATGAAACATGTATGAATGAAAAAATGCTGTCTAAATACACACAATATATATATATATATATATATATATATATATATATATATATATATATATATATATATGTGTGTGTGTGTGTGTGTGTGTTTAGACACAAATTCTCTTTCAGACATGTCTGAATAAATTACAGACATTATGTCTGCTAATTTTTAATATAATCCGTGTATTGTTGTTAATGGATTAGAGAAATGTGCTATAGCTGTTTAAATTTGTTTTATTTTAATTGCCCAAGTACTTCTTCAGAGGTGCAAGTAGTACAAAACTGTTCTTCATTAGTACAAGTCTTTATACAAAGTTAAACGTTGTTATCCATTTCCGTAATTTTTTCATTATGCTTTTAAATGCAAAACGATTGACAGTGTGCTGAGCGTTCATTAGAACAGGAAAAAATATCCTTTATGGAATTTTTCCCATGTTATAACGTTATGGTCATGCACGCATTAAGGCGTGAAAAAGCTGTTCCTTTACAGGCATTTCAGAACATTACTGCAGTATTCATAGTTGATTCTGTTCAGTGCCGGCTTTAATTTTTTTTTTTAAATATAAATTGCTTCTAGTATCTGTATTCTGAATTATATATGTTGTCTTTCCCGGAAAATAATGAAAGCTGTAAATTTCCGAGTTACGTTCGGAAAAATATCGAGGTAGAATAAAAGAAATCTTCCACGAAGATAATTTTTAAAAAAATACTTAGATAATCTTCCACGAAGATAATTAAAAAAAATACTTGGATAATCTTCTTATTCTTAATCCAGATTATGAACGAGTCAATGAATATGAATAAAACTGTAAGTTATACTTTAAAAAAAATATTTTGCGTTCTTTCTAAATTTCAAAGGGGAATTGTATATTTTCAGTTGCAGTAATATATTTTTTCTTCAGTTAATATTTTCTATAGCGTGAAATGTTTTCGCTTTTATAACGTCAAGACTGAGTCCTTCACACTTACTAAGGTTAGCAAAGCACGGCACAAGGCCAATTTGTTGTCGGAGTATAGAATGTTTGCGTTGAGCCAATCCTTCCCATCTCGGAAATCAAGATTGAAACCTTTGGCTTTTAGATCGGTTTAAGTACAGATTAATGTCACAGTCAATTAACTCATCCAAGATTTAGGTATAAAGCAGATGCATAATTCGGAATTTTATTATACTATGTCAGTAGTACTAATTTTAAGAATAGTCAGATGTCTGGCATCAGAGTCGAAAATCTGGTGCGAATAATTTGCGTCGTTTAGAAAAGTTTCTTGTTGAAAAATGGCGGGTGTTCACAACACAGAAGAGAACGAGGGTAAGCTGAATAAATATCTTATCATACACTCTGCCCCTTTTCCATAATTGATGCATTTGCATACACATTTAAGACACGTTAATTGTAACAACTATTATATGGTAGATGTGGTATTTTTTTCTTTTTTTGAAGGCAAAGAAAGAAAAAATAACAACAAAGAAAAAAAAGAAAGAAAGAAAGAAAGAAAGAAATAGAGTAGTAACAAAGAATGAAGTAAGAAGATAAAGAGAGAAGAGAAAAGAGAGACATAAAGAAAAAAAGTAAAATAGAAAGAAAGAAACGATCACAGGAAGGAATAGATTAGTAACAAAGAAATAAGAAAAATAGTAAGAAATAAAGAAAGGAAAAAGGAAGAAAGAAATTGGTTATGAACGAAGACAAGAAAAAATGAAAGAAAGAAAAAAGAAGAAGAAAGAAAGAAATAGGTTAGGACAAAGAAATAAGAAAGAAATGATAAGAAAGAAAGAAAAAAAGAAAGAAAGAAAGAAAGAGGTTATGAACAAAGAAATAAAAAAATTAAAAAAATTAATTAATAAGCCTAAGCGTAAATAAAGAAGTAAATAGATACAGAAAGAAAGAAGATGGGAAACAAATAATCGAAATGAAAATATGAAAGAGAGAAAGAAAGAAAAATAGAAAGAAAAGCAGTAAGGAAAAAATAAGACAAGAAAGGAAGAAAAACAGATTAGTAACAAAGAATGAAATCACAAGATAAAAGAGAGAAAGAGATACGGAAAGTAAAAAGTGATAAAGAAAAACAGAAAGAAAAAATTAGTAACAAAAAAAAAAAAAAAAAAAAGGTAATGAATAAGCGGAAACAAGAAATCCATAAATAAAAAGATAGTTAAGGATAATTAAAGAAAGAAAGAGATGAGAATGACATAAGACGATAAAAGAGAGAAAGAGAGGTAGAAAAAAAGGAAAGACTAACAGAAAGAATGCAAGAAAGAATGAAAGAAATATTATTAGTAGCAAAAGCTATAGGAAAGGTAAAAGAAATTGATTAGAAGGAAAGCTTAGTAACAGAGAATTAAATTAGAATATAATAGAAAGAAAGAAAGAAAGGAAGAAAGAAAGAAAGAAAGAAAGAAAAAAGAAAGAAAGAAAAGAGAGAAAAAGAAAGGAAGAAGGGAAAGAAAGAAAGAAAGAAAAAAGAAAGAAAGAAAGAAAGAAAAGAGAGAAAAAGAAAGTAAGAAGAGAAAGGAAAGAAAGAAAGAAAAAAGAAAGAAAGAAAGAAAGAAAAGAGAGAAAAAGAAAGGAAGAAGGGAAAGGAAAGAAAGAAAGAAAGAAAGAAAAAGAAAGAAAGAAAGAAAGAAAAGAGAGAAAAAGAAAGTAAGAAGAGAAAGGAAAGAAAGAAAGAAAGAAAGAAAGAAAGAAAAGAGAGAAAAAGAAAGGAAGAAGGGAAAGGAAAGAAAGAAAGAAAGAAAGAAAGAAAGAAAAAGATTCGTAATAAAAGCACACAGAAAGAATCCCCCAAAGAAATAGATTTTAAACAAAAATAATGTATTAAAAAAAAAAAAAAAAAATACAGCCCACGTGGAGATTGATTTGTTATGAGCGTCTTGACGCAAACATGATTTGCATATGTAGAACATTATGCCCCAAATTTGCATATATCGATTTCAAAGAAAAACATATACCGACTCTTTCTTTTCTTTATACATAAGATATTGCTTCTCGATTTTTGTTCGAAAATTTTATAGTGTTAATATATTTGAAATTGCTGAAACTTATTGAATTTCCTTCAGTTGCTTATCATGCGTAATCATTACAGAACCACACATAAGCATACATACATACATACATACATACATACACAGGGACGTACACACATGTATATAAGAGCACTCGACACAGAGTTATGGTTAATGGTCTAGCTTTGTGACATGATCAATAAGAAATAACCAAACACATCATGCCATTAATCTGCGTCTCTTTGCTTTTTTCCCCGGAAGAAGGAATTCGGTGATACACCTCCGCGTTTTGGGCGCATTTTCACGCCAGCCGCCACTTTGCCAGACTGCTATCTTTAACAAGGCAACTGGAGGGAAATACAACATCTACTGACGCTGACGTCATGGGATAATATAATAAAGTAGGAGTAACTCTCGTCTCGTTCTCTTCCTCTCCTCTCCCTCTCCTCTCCCCCTCTCTCTCTCTTTATATATATATATATATATATATATATATATATATATATATATATATATATGTATGTATGTATGTATGTATGTACAGGATGCGATGGGTAAATTGTCGCCATTTTATATTTTTAATTTCGCGCATGCACGTTGTTTTTGATTTTGTCGCCCGTACAAAATAAATATATGCACAATATAACAGGGTCATTTGGGCAGCATCTGTGAGAAAAAGAGCACCATGACGCAATTCACTCAGCCATGAATTTGGAAACGCCATGCTGTACTGCTTGGAATTCGCACTGGAAGCTCCAAGACGAACATTTCAGTGTGTTCGGGTGTCAATGTGAGGACAGTGTAGAGGATTCGGAAAGAGTTGGATGAATCTAATGGTGATTACGAAGGCACGGCAGCTCGGAAAACTCACTCTGACCGTCCCGATAAGAAAAGAACTACCGAATTTGTTGGTAAGGGCCTCAGACTCAACATGGATGCCTACATCAAGTGCCTTGAGGAGGTGGTGATGACCCTGGTCAAAGGGTGACTGCAGGAAGATCCTATGTCTGACAACAGAACTCTGCACCATGCAACACAAGCAAGAGAACCCAGTTATGGCTGTCAGACAATTTCTGCAACCAGATCACCCCTTATATCTGGCCTCCTAACTCCCCAGACTGCAACCCCCTGATGTGGGGCACAGTTAAGCAAGAAACCAACAAAACTGCTTGTAACACTAAAGATGAAATAACTGAAGGCAAAGATTATGACAAAATTCGCAAATTTAAACAAGGTGACCACCCAGAAGAGATGCAGAAGATTCCGAAGTCCTCTAGAGGCCGTGGCCGAAGCCAATTGTTATTTCATTGGATAAATTTACTCTCTTGTATTTCAAAATATTTTTGTGTAATTTTGGTAAATATATCTGTTA
>OZ038483.1:50937024-50952024 GCA_964036315.1 Acanthosepion esculentum
CCTTCCATACTTGATACATTAAAAGAGAAGGATACTACATACACCCCCACAAAACACAGACATTACTATACAGACATTTGAAATAGCCGTAGCAAATGACATAAAGAAAACAATAGCACGTAAGCTGCCACGTAACAATATTACTGAAGGGGAACGTATAGCCCTCGACACGCTGACACATAACGATGACCTAATCATAACACAGGCTGACAAAGGGGGTGCCACAGCGATCTGGGGAATCAAAGAATACATTAAAGAGGCCAACAATCAGCTAGCCGACAAAAAAACCTATAAAAGCTTAACTACAGATCCCCTTCCCGAATACCAAAAAGAATTAACTAGCTCACTAAACATAATGTTTCGCAAAAATCTAATCGACAAGGAAACATGCACAACACTTACACTCACAAATATCACACCTGCTCGCTTCTATCTCCTGGCTAAATTATACAAAGGCAACAACCCAGGAAGGCCGGTCATTTCATCATTCAACTGCCACACGACCAAAATTTCCAAATACGTAGACCATTACATACAACCCCTAGCTAAGGAAGTAAAATCGTACATCAGAGACACAACAGATCTACTGAACAAAATGAATCACATACAAACAATTCCAGAGAACGCTATTCTAGTGACTATGGACGTAAGATCACTCTATTCAAACATTAAACACATCGAAGGGCTAACCGTCTTTCAGGAAGCACTTACTAAAAGAAGAAAACAAGACCCTCCAACAGAAGTTATCATTAAACTCCTGGAGCGTATTCTTACATTGAATACTTTCAACTTCAATGGAGCACACTACCTGCAAGTAAGAGGCTGTGCTATGGGAACCATTGTAGCTCCTTCATATGCTACATTATTTATGTGAAAATTTGAGGAGACCCATATCTATCCCCTCATCGGTAGCGACAGCGTATTCTATGCAAGATATATCAATGATATATTCTTTGTATACACGGGCAGTGACAACAAACTTATCCAATTCCTCATGACCCTAAACACAGTGCACGACTCAATTAAGTTTGACTACGAAAAATCCACAAGATCGGTAACATTTTTAGACACCTGCATTTACATAGACGAAAACAGGAAACTACAAACGACACTACACACCAAAATCACCGACACCCACAACTATCTACACTTTAAGTCTTCCCACCCTAAACACCTGAAAGAGAACCTTCCCTATTCACAAGCACTTAGACTCAGAAGGATATGTTCCAACAATGAAGAATTAAATAAACACATAGAAAATCTGGAGCATCAATTCACAACACGGGGCTATAAACAACACTTAATCAGGGAACAAATAAATAAAGCAATTTCCACACCTAGAGAAGACACCCTAATGTACAAGATTAAAAATAAACCCAGCCGCATCCCTTTAGTAACCACTTTCAACCCCATTCTGCCTCCACTATCACAAATAATCAAAAGTCGCTGGGAAATACTACATCTCAAACCAGACCTAAAAAAATTATTTGAGGAACCCGGCCTTCTAGCATATCGTAGACCTAAGAACCTAAAAGAAATCATAGGTAGTAACCACATTTCAGGGGACAAGGTAATCCGTAATAAACCAACTACAAAAACAACAGGATTTTCCCAACCATCTAACAACACAAGAAGCTTATGCTGCAACCACATTAAACACACGAATTCATTCACTAGCTCAGTCACTAAATCTACTTTCAAAATCAACCACCATTCTAACTGTAGAAGTCATAACATAATTTACCTCCTAGAATGCACACTATGTCAGAAACAATATGTAGGAAAATCTGAATGACCCTTTCACTACAGAATTAATAATTATCGCAATCGAATTAAGTCGATTCCCCATGAAAGATTATTCCCTGTAGAACATTTCAGCCTAGAAAAGCACGATTTTAAAACCCATGCCAAATTCACTATAATTGAGAGAATAGAAAAGTCCAGAGCAAATAACATTAAGATTTTAGAGTTCCATGGAAATAAGTGGATACAATGTTTAAAAACGCACTATCCAGTTGGGCTTAACCATAAATTTAACAATATAGATAGTATTAATATATAACCCTACAAATCAAAACCTACCACATTTCTCACCCACACAAGACAGACATGCATGCGGAGGTGTTGGGGCCTCACACTTATACACACACCCACACGAATATACACGCTTACACACATCATAATTACTCACTCCCTAACAACCAAATAAAACACACTTAACAGAGACACATCCCCATTTCCAGGAACCAATAAAGCTGTCAATATGACGAAGGGAATTCAGAGCAGCATGAATTCATCCAGCTCTTATCTCAAATAACAACTTAAAAGAGACTGTTTGACCAACACAAAGACTGACCAAAATTCATGTTAAAAAAAATAAAAAAATAAAAAAAAACAAATGAAAACTACAGGCAAAAGTTCATTTTCTCCATCAAGACATTCATTTCTGTAGTTCATTGCTACCAGCAAGCAGAAAATTATTTTTCTCCTGATGATGGCCATGTTGGTCGAAACTAGTCGAGGAATCTAAATGAAATAATAATAAAAACGAATGGATATTAATATACAACCCAGTGTGTCTGAAGATTTTAATTTTCTAATATTTTTTATTGTTTAATATATATATATATATATATATATATATATATATACAAATGAGGGAAAGAACAAATGTATTAAAAATCAGTAGTTGAAAGCATTTACTTTTTTAAAAAGTGCTCAATACAAAGTAGAGCAAAATATTATATAATAATAACATAATATATATATATATATATATATGTGTGTGTGTGTGTGTGTCTGTGTATGTTATGGTAAATTACCCATACATAGATGGACTCTCCCAATTTATAAATAAAAGCAGGTATTTTGGAATCTTCCCAGCAGTCAGCTCCGACAGTCGGATTTAACATTCCTGCTCTTTTGTATATGATTGTATTCCTGTTTTTCTGTTAATATCTTTGTTAACTCATTTCTTCTCTTTGTGTCTTTGTTTCTGGCTCCAAGAGGACCGCACCAATATATAATGTGTAGAAGCAAAAATTGCAGTAAACATAAATTTCCAAACACCCAATTTTACGTGTGTGGTGGTGGTGGGGGGAGAACGTAAAGGAATTTGATGAACTTCCACAGACCGCTTTGTTTAGATCTTAGTTGTGATTTTTCTTTTGGGACGTAAATGAAAAATGAATACTCCCTAACGAAACACATATGCATACACACACACACACACACACACACACACACACACACACACACACACACACACACACACACACACAGAGAGAGAGAGAGTAACGAAACGGCTTAATTGAGAACGTTATATAAGATAGATGACAAACTGACATATTTTTTCATTCACATTGTATTCAGTTTCATCTTAGTTGTAATAAAATTTAATCTTACTGAATGTCGTATTCATTGTAATTTATTGCACTTCTTTGTCAACTGCTTATTTACAGGAATTTCCTCACACAAGTGGTCGCTATTATTTGGCTCACTGCTATCCGTACACATTCACAGACTTAAAAGACGATCTCGAGTCCTTATTGATAGAGCCTTCTACAAGCCAATGGTTGAAGCGAGAGGTTCTTTGTGAAACAAGGGCGGGTAACTCCTGTTTCCTTCTCACCATAACCGATTTCAGTAGGTTTCATCTTTTCTTTTTAAACTACAGATATTTTCTGCGAAAAAAATGTAAAAAAAAATTTTTTTTTTTGACTGCTTTGAGACAAAGAGTTGCAAAACTGATAATCTTTTATGGTTATTTATTAGAGCTTGAACCATATTTGCGTCTTTTACACTGTCCTGGGTCAATAATCTAGAGAATCTCATGTGAGATTTTCGGAATCCGACGTTACCAAGAACAATAACTCTTTTCAGTGAATCCGCAAGATATGCCGAAAGAATATATTTAATAAAATATTTTATACCATAAAAATGTGTATTCTTTATTAATCCTTCCGGTAAGAGTCTCGTAAAGAGCTTTTAGCATCCCGCTACCACTTTCTTATCCATGTTGAACGTTATTCAGCTTCATACTGATTTTCAGGAAATATCAGCTTCTAATTGGTCAATACACACAAGTGGGCGTTGCAATCCAAACTCAAGTTAGGTTTATAGTTTGTAACCATGCAATGAGATGAGGTAACATAAATCGTAGATTTGTCTGTTGAATATTATTACATTATTGTTACATAATTATAGTGAAATCATTAATTCTTTTTGCCAAAAGGATTTTATTTTTGGTCGTGTATTAATTTAAAATATTCCTTTTTACAGGCTTTATTTTTGAAATGGGATAAGATCATTCTAAATTTCAGAATTTCGCTATTGCCCATCAAAATGGAAGAAAGGGATTTAAAACTACAATGGAAAAGAGAGGCAACAAATCGTAAACAAAATAGCTCCAGTTCGTTCAACTTAGGAAACTTAGCATTGCAGCCAAAATATTCTAAAATGCTGCCAATAACAAAGAAGAAAACGAAAAATACCTAACAACATATCGAATATAGCATCAAAATTTATATTATTTTTATTTATTTGTTATGTAACTAAATGCATAATTGTTAACAATGTTTCCGTAAAACTTGATATTTCCTGTAATAAATTCTTAATAAATATTATTATTGTTATTATTTTATTTAAGTGTACGGTAGTTCTACATTTACAATTCCTTACAGCTAACCATGAAAAGAAATGTTGATCAAAAGTGCTTAAAGATTTTAACCTTTAAGCGCGTATTGCCGCAAAATTATCAAATGTTGAACACGCCCCTCCTCTGATGAACGTCCATATTATTTTTTTCCTAACCATCGTTCTGAAAATTTAATTATTCTCATTTTTAATCATGTTGTTCCCAAATCATTTTACGCCCTTCTTCAGGGATACTACCTCTATGGAAAGAGACAGTATTTTGGGGTTATATATCAACTTAAAATTTATACAGTTCACGCGTGAAGCGCATTGGCCGGGATGCAGATGCACTCACGTGTTATAAAAGAACCCCATATCTGTACACTAGGATACATTTAGATTACCCTGGAAAGAAACTATTTTTTTTTTACATAGCGTAAATGTTTTATACAAAACATAATTACCATAATTATGCATGTGATATTATTGCCTCCCAAATTTAGAACTAAACAGAAGCATTCATTGGAAAAAAAAGGGGATAACAAAATTCCTAACTTTAGGATGAATAATGGAGCGACTATTTCCTGAAAGGGAAGCTGGATAGATCGATAGGCGGGAATTTATATTGAGTCTGGCACGGAGTGAAACAAGACGCGTCCGTGTAGCGTGTTGACTGGCGAAGGAAGAGAAAGATTTCTCTTCTACATGGCCAAAGGGAGCTAACCTTCATCTCTTCACCAAAGGCAGACAATTGATATCGGTAAGGTATCCTTGTCCGCTTTGTCCGAGGCAGAGAACGATAAAAGAAACAAAACATTGAAGACGTTCAAAGCGACATTTTTACTTCGCTTTTTTGTTTTTCCAAAATTTACACATAATTTGCACCATGTTTAATAGAAACGTTTTCAAATTATATCAAAAGATAATTCATCTTAAAAATATTCCTAAATTGGTGTACATTTATCCAATATATATATATATATATATATATATATATATATATATATATATATATATATATATATATAGGGTGCAACAGCAAAATTGTCCAATTGGTAGATTAAGCTGTGAACCGTTGTATCTTAGAAATGAATAAAGATATCTTACTGGAATTCTTCAAGGTTTTTATAACACTATTAGACTCTACTTTGAGCGATAAGAATGTATAATTACTCTCCAAGCTTAACAGAAGAGATGTGATGAAATCGATCATAAACGAAAATGACATGTTCATCATTAATTAATCGTAACTAAGGATTGGAACTCGTGAAGGATTGAAATTAAGATCAATTATATATATATATATTATTCCGGGATCATTTTCCAACTTAAAGGAGATGGTCTTCGCCCTCTTTAACATTCTAACTTTCTGTCCTGGTGTAACGAGGTGCCTCACACATTTCATGTACGATTTCATTTTCAAGTCTTTTTTTCACTGCTCTTTGGACTGTCATAGCTGAAACTCCTCTCTCACGTGACATATATCTTATGGATTAAGTTGGGTCTTTTCTAATTGATGTTTTTCGCTCAAACTTGAAATGATGATCCCTCTTTCTGTTATGACCTTCTGATCCAGTTTTCCTCTCAATTGTTCCCTCATTTTTAAACTTATTCACCGTATTCTGAGTGGTTCTTGAATGGACTTGAAGATGTAAGCCAGAGTATGAATGTTGGCACCATTACTGAAGGCCTGAATTATTTTTTCTTTTCACTATTGCTCAGTTGAGAAGATAGTGGGCCTGACACAAAACGATTTTCACTTGTTCTCTTTCTAGCTGAATAACGCAAAGTGTTTTTCAGTGATTCTTATGACAAATGGTGTCAAGATTGGAAAACATCTTATCTGAAAGCCTGGAAAAATGAAACCCAATTAGTTTAGTGGATTTTTAGATATTAAATATTTTGTGAGATGCACAATTATACTGTAACACGATTTGGACAATTTTGCTGTTACACCCGGTATATATATATATATATATATATATATATATATATATATATATATATATATATATATATATATATATTCCTTCAAATATTACTTTTAGTGGATACCCGTATTTGAGCAGACGCACCGATTATATTTAACGGTATTTATTTCGTCTACCGGTCTGCGTACTCGGGAAAAGTTAATAATGAGTATGTCCTCTCCGGCAGGATTCGGAGATGCGTCCCCTGTTTGAGAAACCACCATCTGATCCGGCGTGCTTTAACTGATCGGCTATAAAGAGCTTCCCAATAAAGGAAGGTTCTATTTTGCCTTTAAAGCACACTCACTGGTACGGATTTTCTCGAAAGGCATATTTGCCTAGTTTCATAAGTACCATGCAATTGCAACGTTTCTTGTTCTACCGTTCTTCGATGGCACAAAAGAAAGAGTGTTAATATTTGTTTCCTATGCTTATATATTCTTATATTTTTACATTATTACATGAATTCTTATATTCTTATATATATTCTTATATTCTTATGTATTCTTATATTCTTATATTCTTATATTCTTATATATTGTTATATTCTTATACATTTTCTTTTATTCTTATATATTCTTATCTTATTGTCATATATAGGCGCGTAGTTAGAACGTTCGTTTTCCGACCATGATGAAATTCGAACTGGAGAGGCAATCCCAGCGTACGGGACCTTTGGAAAGGGCATGAAAAACATACCACGGGTTAATCCATGCCTTGTGAGTGAAACTGGATTGACGGAAATGCTAGTTGGAGAATGGCCTTCTTCAAACTGTTGATCACGCCATATAATACGTTATCTCCCAGGAACTGTAACTAAAGTCCGCTCTGCATAGTTACAGTATATAACCAGAGCTTGGCAGCTGATCTCTCCTTTTACTTATTTTTAACAAGGTCAGTAGTGGAAAAAATGGCTGGTCACATTCAATGCCTCGAAAATCATCACCGAGCGAATCCTGAATTTTCGTCTATCGCGATGAACGGTTGCTCTTTCAGGGGGACCTCGTGCTTTGAGTGCCTGTTGGGACTTATGATCAATCCAGGGAACTCGTACATACGTACATTATTTGTTGCCAAAGATGCTGGGAAAATGGTCGGTTCTCTGTACCGTAAATACTTGACACCTCCTGCTATCCTCTACCTTTCATAAGAGTCTGATCAGGTCGAGAATGAAGTACCGTTGCCCCGTCTTCACTTTCCAGTTTCGATTGTCCAAAAACGTCTCTGCGTCCTTGTGGGAGATAAGTTATTTTCCACCCTGCAACAACTTTCCCATAGACGAAACGAAGCCTCTCGCTGCTCGATCGCTATTTCCATGGAAAGTATTCGGACGGACTACATTTCTTAATTCCACCATTTCTAACCTACACGGCTAAAAACCGCCATGTTACGAACATTGTATTGAACCACCCACACCCTTTCTTTCCTATTTCATTGATGAGATGTAAATTCAACCCGAGCAACATCTTCCCACTAATCGGTGCTTTCTAGAACAGACTCTCAAGAGAATACTTCCCGGATCACTAAAATCTAAGCTTTATCTTCCCCTATATACAGTACCTTTATCTCTTACTCTGTAAACCCATAATTCGAGTGGCTGTTGAGCCTTTTACAGGGTGAACGTCATTTATATATATATATATATATATATATATATATATATATATATACAGTTGCGGCCAAAATGTTCAGAACGGCATTGTTTTCGTCAGAGATGTAGGTATAAGTTTTTATCAAAGTTGTTTTATATTCTATAATTTTCAGAGACAATAAATACGATATTAATTGTTATTGTCTGAGATTTTGGTGTAATTTGAGAGGATAATACAAAAGTTATGGATGATTTAGTGATTTACTGCAAAACATATGGCGGCCAAAATGATCAGAACGGTGGAAAGAAAATAATCAAAAATGACAGAGAATACTGGAATTATTTAATATTTAGTGTGAAGCCCTTTAGCTTCAATCACACTTTGACATCTTCAACTGCATGAGGAAATTAAATTTTCAATTTCTTGCTGGGTGATCTTATTCCATTTTTCCTGAAGGGCATTTCATAATTTGCTCGGTTGTTTTAGGATTTCTGGCTTTCGAACGTTCTCCTAGAATATTCCACACATTTTCAATAGGATTGAGATCTGGGCTTTGCGCGGGCCAATCCATAACAATAACCTTTTCAGCCTTGAGGAAGTTCATGACCACCTTAGCCTTGTGACATGGGGCATTGTCCTGCATGAATATGGGTGGTCGCTTAGTTGAATTTCTCAGCACAGGCAAGACATGATCTTTTACAAGTTGTTTATAAACTCCTGCATTTACCTTTCCATGTAATCGCACCAAAGGGTTCACACCATCTCCAGATATCATCCCCCAAACCATGACACTTCCTCCATCGAATTTAACACTAGTCTTAAGGCACTTAGGCGACAATTTTTCACCTACTTTTCGACGAACGTACCTTTTCCCATCTGAGCCAAATAACATAAACTTAGATTCATCACTGAAATGCACCGTTAGCCATTTTTCTTGAGACCACAACACATGTTCGGTTGCAAAGGTAAGACGACACTTTTTATTCTTGGAGCTGATCAGTGGCTTCACTGCAGGTGCTCTTGCTTGTAGGTCATGTTCAACTAAACGACGAGACACAGTTTTTCGAGATAAAGTTTTCTTCAGTACAATGCTCATTTCCCGAGTAACAGCAGTTTTAAATCTGTCCTTTTTAAAACCAACTTTACCATAGCACGATCTTCTCTCTTGGTCGTTTTTCTTGGCCTACCTGTAGACTTTCTTGCTTCACAAAAACCACAATCATCGTAGACCTTAAGAATACTGTGAACACTTTTTGACTTGTTAACAATCTTTGCAATAGACCCAATACTTAAATTATCCTTCTTTTGTAGTTTAATAATCTGCTGACGAATTGGTAACGGAGTAAGTGGCATTATATTAACAAAGTACACTGCAGATATTCTTACTAATGTTTAGTAAACGAACCGTCACGTAAACAAATTAAAAAAATTAGAGTTCGCCGGTTAAATATACTAAAACACGGAGTAAAAGCAACCGTTCTGATCATTTTGGCCGCCATGAGTTTTGCAGTAAATCACTAAATCATCCATTTTGTATTATCCTCTCAAATTACACCAATATCTCAGACAATAACAAATAATATCGTATTTATTGTCTGTGAAAATTATAGAATATAAAACAACTTTGATAAAAAATTATACCTACTTTTCTGACGAAAACAATGCCGTTCTGAGCATTTTTGCCGCAACTATATATATATATATATATATATATATATATATATATATATATATATATATATATATATATATATATATTCTCAACTACTGTTTTCTTTTATACAAAAATCAAAGAAGTGTCTGTAATGTAATCGATCCTGACCTGGCATCTCGACTTCAGGCACTTTCTTACCAACGTGACATGGCTTCCCTCTGTCTTTTCTACAAATATTTATATAGTATCTGATTTCATAAGCTTTTTCCTTAGTGCTCGAATTTAAGCGTGCTACTAGATTAGAAACTACGTCTCACCGTTTTACTGTTGAACTACCTAGGTGTATCCGTCTCTTCTGATCTAAGAATTTCTTTTCTCGACAGTGGAATTCCCTTCCGATTTCTTGCTTCCATGGCAACTACAATCTTTAAAATTTTAACGTCAGTCACCGTCTTCTGTGTTCCTGGTTCTTGTTCCTTTATTTTTCTTTCTCTTTCTCCTCGCTTCTCTTCACTGTAGTCTCCTCATTCTCTTTCACTCCCTATAAGCATTTATGCCCTAATGATTGTCGACTTGCTTGGCGTGAAATGCTTGCATATAAATACATGTATACTTCACCCTACGTCGTAAACTGGTTCCAGTCGAAATAACCACACTATAAACCGCAAATAAGTACTCCCCATTGCTTATTACAGTATTTATATTTACATACAGTATTCTAAATAAAATAATTACACTACACCTTACTTTCCAGCGATATAGACTTACGCTTAGCATTAGAACTTGTACTGGGACCTTTCTTCGGAGACATGGGCAAAATGTATTCTGAATCATCGAGTGCCTCCTGTTGACAGGAATAAGAACATCTGCTGAACATGCTTTATTTTGCTATTTTTTGTTTTTGATGATTTTATGATATATATATATATATATATATATATATATATATATATATATATATATATATATAGTATACATAATAGTTTTTTTAAATTTATTTAAATATGATTTTATATGTGTTTATTGTTATTTTAGTGTTTTGACGTTTCTAATATATTTAATGGCCGACGTAAACTCGAGTAAAACGACGTAAGGCGAGTTTTATTTTTCATATAATATTTAAGAAAAACCGACGTATCTTCGAAAATGACTTAATTCGAGGTATCACTGTATAAATAAGAGATAACGATATATATTTTTATATATCAAGAACATTATTGAGGAAAAACATATGACAAAGTGGAAAAAGTTTACTTGTGACTCGTTTCAGTCTGCTGAAGTACTAAAGAACAAAAAGCGTGACAAGAATTTTTAAAATCTTTTTCATATATATATATATATATATATATATATATATATATATGTGTGTGTGTGTGTGTGTATTGCTCATTTTTTTAAAATATTCTTCATGAGCATTTTTTGTTTCAGTCCGATGAAGTACTAAAGAACAAAACACATCACAAGAAATATTTTACACCTTTTCATATATATATATATATATATATATATATATATATATATATATATATATATTGCTCAATTTTTTAAATACTCTTCACGAAAATTTTCGTTATGCAAAATTTAATTACTGTATTTATATATTCTTGCACATTTGTGAGAAGATAAAAGTGAATCTTATTTCATTTCAGGCATCGAAGACGAAGGGAAAAAGGCGATTGTCGTGTCGGCGCGCGTTCATCCGGGAGAGTCGCAGTCTAGCTGGATGGTCAGAGGAGTTATCCACTTCTTGACTGGCAAACATCCAGCGGCCGAGGTAAAAAATAAGATCCAAATCGGAGTATTGATATTACAAGCAGGGAAATCGTCTCACCGACCCCTGCGCCATATGTGGGTACATGTTTGAGGGAAAGAAAAAATAATCGGATGAGATCTTAGTTTAGTTTCAAACCAAATCTAGAAGAATGCGAATGCAATGATATTGTCGCGCTGTTTACTCTCTCGTACTGTATTTTATTCAACTCCAGACATCATCAGTTTCCATCGCTCAGTGCGTGTGTGCGGCTGAAACAGAGATATTACATTATTGTCTGCGATGTCTCAGAGACTGTAAATTTTCACACTGGTAAGGTCGTTAAAATAACTGCGTGTAATACGTTTCTTTTCCACGTTTGCTCGTCATGTGGAGCTGGTCACTTGAATTTATATTCAAATGATGGGTTAACCGTGCACCTGATTTCTCCGAAGGACACTAAAGGGAAAGTCTATTTTGGCATTATCTCAGGTGAGACACACACTGCAGCAATATTTCCCTCAAACCACAAGTTAACTCATATATATATATATATATATATATATATATATATATATATATATATATATATATATATATATAATACTGCCCTTCAAAAGTGTAAATTTTAAATTCATTTTATCACCCTTGAAAGTGAAGTCTGAAGATCCAGAGAAAAATAAAATCTTTGGTGAAATAGATTATAACTAATGGAACCTTAAAGTGGTCTGTTTTTCTTAGAATTATATATATATATATATATATATATATATATATATATATATATATATATATATATATATATATATATATATATATACAGACACAATATATATATATGTATATGTAACATTTCCCTCAAAGCAAAATGTTATATATATATATATATATATATATATATATATATATATATATATATATATATATAACATTTCCCTCAAAGCAAAAATCAACTCGTGTATATTAACAACTTCAAAAATGCCGAGCTTTATGGATTCAAGTCCCAAAAAACACCCCCATGCGACGATCTATTATTGAACTTCGAGAAATATCAATTCTTGGTAACAGACAAAATTCGCTGAATCTACTAACAACCTACGGCAAGAAAATGCTACAGTGCGTTTCTATGATATATGAAAATGCTATAGTACGTTTCTATGATTAAAAAAAAACAAAACAAAATAATTATGAAAGCAGATAACCACTGCAAAATCGATGCATATATGTACCATAAATCTATTAACAGGGAAATCAATAAGTTTTATTTAAAGGCACACAACAACTGGGAAAATAATATCAATAGTGAAGCCAAGAAAATGGCTACTGATCTAAAAACTGATTATAGGATCTACAAACTCCACAAACAACAATTATTCATCACAGTTAAAGACCACAAGGAAAATTTCCGAAATAACCCTCAATACCAATTACTAAACCCAACTAAAAATTATATTGGTAAAATCAGAAAAAAAACATCCTTGATAGAGCATGTAAATACACCAAAAATGCTCTAGGAATTAACCAGTGGCATAAGAGAGTAGAAACCATAAAATGGTTTACTAATATAAATACGAAGGATGAATGTACATTCATACAATTCGATATTTATGACTTTTACCCCTGAATCTGCTAATGCCTGCTGTAAATCTAGCAAGAAATGACTGTCCTATTAGCGATTGTGAAACAAAGATCATAAAACAGGCACTAAAACTATGTCATAATGGTTACCAGTGAACCAAAATGAGTCACCCATAATTTAATATTGTATTGGGAGCATTTGATTCAGCAGAGGCATGCAAATTAGTTGGAGTCTTATTATTTTGGCGACTTATTTTCGACATTAAGGACATCAGAGATGACGGTTTAATTCTCCTCCGTAAAAAAGCCCACGAATGATAGGCCGATTGAGAAAGAATTCATAAAGTTTTTAAAGATCACGAATTAAATATTACCACTACCACCAATGCTAAAGTGATTAACCTTCTCGATGTGACCGTAGACTTGAATAATGGTTATTACAAACCATATACCAAAGAGCTATATAACCATAGATACGTCAGTAAAAAATCAACTTACCACCATATAATTTTAGATAATTTACATAAATCATTCCAAGTTAGATAATCTACCGACTCCAGCAATAAGGAAATATTTGATAATAATAAAATTAAATATATAACGGCTTTAGAACTACGGAACCATAAAGTAAATTTAGAGTATTTAGGAAAAAAAACAAAAAAGGTAAAAATAAACAGAAACACCGTAGACTTAACATCATATGGTTTAATCCACCTTTTAATCGTAAGGTTCAAACTAATACCGGAAGAATTTTCCTAAATTTAATCCAGAAGCACTTTCACAATTCAGTAACACTAAAAACATTTTTAACAAAAATAATGTTAAGATCAACTATAGCGGCGTTAATAACATACACAAATCCATATCCCAACCTAACAACACTATATTAAACAAATATATTTCCAACAAAGACAACGTAATTTTTTCTTAAAACAAATGCAACTGCCGAAAAAATATGATCAGTCCTTTAAACAGTCAATGTATGACTGATAATATTGTATACAGGGCTAGCATACAATCCACCAACGATGTTAAATTCTGTCAGTTAAAGAATGATGGCAATTCACCTTTTATCAACTGGGATATTATAGAAAGAGCCACATCTTATAATTAGATGTAACTTATGTCTTGTTGAAAAATTCGTTATCTTAAAACACTTAAATAACCCTAGCTTATTAAGCAAGAGAAATGAATTTATGGTTACATGTAGGCATAAAAATAATTATCTGTTTAAATATGCTGATAGAGATTAATTATTGAATTACGGTTTATTTTTAATTTTTAAATTACGGTTTATTGTTAATTTTTATTTTTATTTTATTACGGTTTGAATTTTTTATGAAAAAGAACAAGTAATCTCCCTTTAATATAAAAATAAAAAAAATTTTCACAACTCTAAAATATATATATATATATATATATATATATCCAAATCCCGTTTGTTTTAAATGCCAGTATAATTTTTAGAATTAAAAAAAAATGTAATTTTAGTATAATATACATCTGCACCAATGTATTTTTTAAAATTTAAATTACGTAACGGCCAGTCTATACTCAGTACCTGACGATTGCGTTGTGCGTGAAACTCGGAGACATACTATTGGTGATGGATAATATATATATATATATATATATATATATATATATATATATGTGCTTGAACGAAATATATATATGTGTGAAATGGATTAAATCCGACAAATATTTTAATATATTTTCTGTTTATATGTCTTTTATAGATACACTTATTTGAGTAAATGCTTCATCTTTTAATTAAGCAGTATTAATTACCTTTACCGACCTGGCTGTTAGAGAAATTTC
>OZ038483.1:50957024-50969524 GCA_964036315.1 Acanthosepion esculentum
CTTTACTTCTATAGAAGTTCACTATTTACATTATTAGGACTATTGTCTTCATCTCTGTTGCCATATTTATCACAACGTTTCGGCCGTTGTACGCTCCGGCCTTCTTCAGGTGGTTGGAATGTCGAACTGAACCCTTTATTTCGCTCACTGGGGTAGACTGTTCTAGTTCCACGTGCCACCATGTCTAATGGATGTCAGTTATTAGTTATCTCCTGTTAATTCACCTCTCCAAGTTCTCCACCGCCTTAACCGGGTATTGAACTCACAACTCTTTGGGTCCTGTCATTGGATCTAACCAACGCCATGTGCCATGTGTTCATAAGGAGATAACTGATAACTGACAACGATTAGACATGGCACGAGGAACTAGAACAGTCTACCCCAGCGAGCAAAATAAAGGGTTCAGTTCAACATTCCAACCTTCTGAAGAAGGCCGGAGCGTACAACGGCCGAAACGCTGTGATAAATATGGCAACAAAGATGAGCACGATAGTCCGAATAATATAAATAGTGTACATAATACCTCATCTCAGAAATATAGACAGATTCTTTAGAATTTTTTTTTATTTTTTATTTTTTTATGTCCGTATAGGAAACTTAGCAGAAGTTTCTAGAATCTGGGAGGGATTTGCATTTCTAAGACACTATTCTGCCTTGCTTGGTTAGTGACGCTCTTAGTGGCCGACTAGGTATAACATACACCAAAACTAACGACGGTCTTCCCTGCAAAAAGGTGGCGGTGCATGTTCGAATCCTGCCGAAGAAACGATGCACCGTTCGGCAGGTTTCTAACCTGCGCCGCCCTTTGCAGGAGAGACCGTCGTTAGATTTGGTGTGTGTTTCTCGAATATTCAGCTGACTGACGAAAACAAATGAATATACTGTTTAATAAATAAAGGGGGCGTCTATTCAAATATGAGTATCCACTAAAAAATAAAGTTTAAAGTGATAAAATCCTTCGGATTCATAAATAAAAAAAAAAATCCATTACACTTTTAGAAAGAATCAGGAATCTTTAAACTTAGCATCTTATTTAGCACCCCCCTCCCACCAACATCTGATGTAACCCCCAATTTTAACATTTGATTTTACACCCCGATATCCTGCTTGTCATATCTTTGACTTCAGTGCGAAGACATCAAAAAAGGACTATTCTGAACTCAAAACCATGGAGATGGTATCAAGAAGCCTCTACCTGATCAAAGAACTCGTTTCAGTACGCAGATAATAAAGAAACGGAAACTGTGGAGAGCCAGGATCGCCTACGTCCAGAATGAACATGGCCATTTTTTTTTAAACGTATATTTCAGCTATGTTGTAAGCTTACACTGATATCGGGGAAATACAGTAACGGTACAGTGTGAGGATCAAACTCCGTACACTAGTAATCATTGTGTGAAAACGAGTTGCTAAGTGTGGCTCAACGGCAAGCGGTACACTATTAATAAAAAAAAACAGGGAAGCTTGTTCGGATGGTTAATTGATGACTCATGCAATCGACTTAAAGGAAAGTTAGATAATCACTGAGTGCCCTACAGAAATATAGGCCTTGTCTCAGAAGAAGCAAAGTATTGTATACAGCGTGCTGTTTTGATTAACACGCAATTAAACATGATTATTCTCTAATTAAATTTTCCTGTTTTTTTTTATCTTCACGCTTTATTGGGATTTTCCTTTTTTTTTAAAATTCAGGCGCCAGACAAGTTCTCATTTCCTTCTTGTAAATTCCGCATTCGTCGGTGTAAAGAATCAACTGGTCGCGTCGTGATGTGGCGTCAGCTACGAATCGCTAACAGTTTCACAATGGAGGCGGCGTTTAGCGGATCAGTAATCAACAAGTGCGTAACATAACTTTTCTCTCGACTCTATTACGACGTCATTCTTCCAGAATATTCCAAGTGCAAAATTATGTGCTTGTGGATATATACATGTATCTACTTGCGTAAAGCCGTTTATATATATATATGTATATATATATATATATATATATATATATATATAGCATAATGAGAAGCCACGTATACTTTCTTAATATGTATATAGTATAGAAAAAACAACTGAAAAGTTGCAAATTAAAAACAATTGAATGTTGTTTGTGAAAGTATTTATATATATATATATATATATATATATATATATATATATATATATATATATATATATATATACATATATATTTGATATTTCAGATCGGCCCCGATCTTTCTTCAGAAATGGCTGTTTTCAGAACTTTGTTTACGCTACTTAATGTAAACAAACTTCTGAAAACAGCCATTTCTGAAGAAAGATCGGGGCCGATCTGAAATATCAAAAATATATATATATAAAAATATAAATAAATACTTTCACAAAAAAAACATTCAATTTTTTTAATTTGCAACTTTTCAGTTGTTTTTTTCTATACTATATATATATATATATATATATATATATATATATATATATACGAACAAATTTTTACAACGTTAATAAAAAACGATTAAATAAAAATAAATATATAAGATTAAAATAAAAAATAAATAAAAACAAGCAAAATAATCTAACCCAAATAAATAAAAAAAATAAGCGACTTCCGGCAAAATAACCGCCAAAATAGACTACCCACAATGCACCACTGACCCGTATATATAAATAACCGAGAAAAAAACAACACTCGTGGCTTGACGATTGCGTCTAGCATGAAAGAGCCTGTCGCCTCTAAGTGTTGACTTCAATGTTCACTTTTATATTTACACACGCTCTATCTCTGATATTGAGCACTTTATCCCATAAATATATCACACCTTAAGAGTATATTTCTTCATATATATATATATATATATATATATATATATATATATATATATATATATATATATATATATATAATCTTATGCAGCTATTTTTTAAAAGAGCGGAGAGATGTTGCACGAATTTGATTTGACGAGTAGACTTATTCGTTTAATACAAACCGAAACCTGAATCAGAATTTTAATGGCTAATTCATGAGAGTACGTGATTATTTTAAAAAGTAGATACGAAAATATGTTTACAAGAAATATTAACAAACTTACGCTACCTCTTTCTACTTTATATTAACGATCTATCAACAAAACATTCTCAGGTCATTAGTAAATGTCTGCGCAGATGATACCAAGATTTATGGATGCCCCTCGAAAAATCCACATGACGAGAGCTTAAGAGCTGATCTATTCTCTGATTTAGCTCAATATGAAAAAATGGCATCTAGCATTCAATATCTCCAAAACCAACCTAGCAATACTCTATCTTCACCGTGTAGTCATGATGAACGGTTGTACTCTCAATGAGGATCCTTATCTTGAACGTCTACTGAGACTCTAGATCGCAAGGAGAACACATATACACGACTCATTGCTGGGAAAATGGTCTGTTCCTTGTACATCTCCAGAAAGTAGCTGACTCCGCCTGCCATGCTCTGTATTTACAAGAGTAAGATCAAACCAAAAATGGAATCTCACTGGCATATCTTCGCTGGAGCTTTCCACCTTTGAGTTCAAAAGTGTCTACGCGGTATTGTGGGTGATGAATTATTTTAAACTCTACAGATCCTTCGTGTCTAGGGTCAGCCATTATCTAGCCTACATATCTCCATAATGTAGTTTTTCTTCCTCCTCCTAATACGCTATATAATTTACGTTTAAGCAATATATATATATATATATATATATATATATATATATATATATATATATATATATATATATATATATATATATATATATTTATATATATATATGTATATATAAATAAAAAGAAAGAACAGTAAGATATATAATCCGGTGTTCTTAGAGATATTTTTATTTTTACAAAATAGTGCTCAATGTAAATTTATAGAGCATTAATATTATAAATTAACTGTTTTAAAATATGCTTTTTTTTCGCTACACAGTAATAACCATGTTTCAAAAATGGAAGCTAAACGCTTCGAATTTAATTTTGTAATTAAATTAAAAACATTAGTTCCATTTCATCCTCAAGCGAATTTTGGAGTAACTTATTTTTAAATTTACTAAGTTTTAAAGGCACGGCAAAAATTCATAATTCACCGTCTCCAAGGATACAGAGAAATCCAGTCATCCAGACAAGGGGTGGTAGCGTGTTCATTTTCCTTTTCTTGAGGATGAGATGGAACTAATGTTTTTAATTTAATTACGAAATTAAATTCGAAGCTTTTAGCTTCCATTTTTGAAACATGGTTATTACTGTGTAGCGGGGAAAAAACATATTTTAAAACAGTTAATTTATAATATATATATATATATATACATATATATATATATATATATATATATATATATATATATATATATATATATATATATATATATATATATATATATATTCAAATAATAATAATAGGAATGAACATTCAGATTTATAATCCATAGTTCTTTAGCAATTATTTTTATTTAAAACAAAAACAGTGCTCTATACAAAGTAGAGCATGGAGACATTTTCTTTTTTTAAATAATTATAATATATATATATATATATATATATATATATATATATGCATGTATGTATGTGTGTATATATATATATAACTGGATGGATGGCTATTCGTATTCCAGAATGCCCGTCTACTACGGCACATTTATGGTTTATACCGCAACTACTGAGCGGATGTTATTTACAGTTTCGGGCAGAGAGCGCGTCATCTAGCCTGAACAAGACCAGTACGCTCAAAACCTCGGTCTCGATTACTTGTGACTTCGTGTTAGTACAACTATTGATGTCTCCCAAAGATTCCGTCGTATTTTTTCAAGCATTTTCCAAAGATACTGCACGCTGAGATCGCCTCCTCCAGAACGATAACAATCACCTTCCTGACAAATCGACCATGGTGAGATTCGAACCTGAGTCCCATAGTCAGAAAGTGACCGTTCTAACCACTCGGCTACGTGTCTATAATTACGCTGTATAACTTACGCTACGCTATGTAAGTATAACAGTGTGGTAGCCCTGGTTCATAGCGTTACTGTATGAGAAGTCCTAATGGCGATTTGAAGCAGGAAGTAACTAAGATTAATTGGATGAAAACTCAAGGAAACTAATTAGACGTTGACGAGAAAAAAGGAAAGAATTAATTAAAATAATAATTAGAAGCCATAAAATGAGTTTGGAGAAGGCGCTGGGAAGATTCGAACCTGAAATAAACCAAATAAAATTTATAAAGACTAGATCTTTCCCAACCTACCCAGCTGGCCCCCAGGACAGTTTGACAACATTTATGGTCCTCTGGAATCTTCCAAATTCCAAAGCAGAATTCTTGCCGTATCTATTTAAACTACTATCAAACACTAAACACGTCATAGTTTACCAAGTTCAAAGTACGAGCTTTTGGAATTAAACATTCCACGAAGCGCGTCTGTTCAAACAAAGAAAGGTCATGATATCGAAAAAACATGCAATAAATCAATTCCAGAGGTTTGTGAAATTTTTATATAAACATGCCAATACACAGACGGAGAGAGAGACATACCTGGAGAGACTAGGTGACAAAATAGCCGAAGTCTAGTTTTAATAACCCTCCTTTGATCGCTACTTTGAGGTCTCTTCATTTGTTACGAATTACTGCTAGAATTATTTTCTTGTTGAAAGACCGTCACTCAGGCTACATAGTAAAAGATCCAGTTCTTTAGTCTTGATAAGCTTTGAAATTCTTCAGATTGTTATGATTAAACATATTTTTAGATGTCAACAGAGTGTGGTGGTTTGAGACTTGAAGTTAGTTTTCAGCGAAGAAGTTACCACGGCTGCGAGGATTTCACACCTGAAATCTCCGCAGAATCCCAACGACCACTGGGCGAAATCCCCATAAAATCTGGTTATCTCCCATCTTGAGGACGTCGACAAGCGATGGCTGTGAAGATAGAAAAAAAAGCACAGCAAAGCGAGGACATCAACAATACTTCGTTTATGCTAACGGTGGGTCAAGTAACGACAGATCGACGAAACGAAAACAAACGAAAACGAGCAACAGTAGCGTGACCGTTCGATCAGTAGGGGATTATATATGAACCTCAGTCAATAGCCCTCTATCTTGAGTGGATATTGGGCATTTGATTGGATGAACATTTAATAAAAAGAAATCAAGCATAACTGTCTTACCAGTGAGATGTCTTTAAATGACTATCTAACATTAGAGTGGAATCACAGTCCTATAATTTTTTTAAATCTCAAAAATTAGATGTCTAGTCTGCTATAAAATGCAGGTTTTCAGAGTTGCATTCATCTCTTCTTTGTTTTATGCACACACAACAGATATAGATCGTGGCGATTTCCAACCATTGCATTCGCGTGTTCGTAAAGTGGCTTCAATGTCAAATATTCAACAATGTCATTTAAAGCGGCAAGTCGTGAAATATGAACTCTTGTTTTTGTTTCAGAGACAACAAACCTTGTCACTTCAGCATCCGAGACTACCAAGACATGGGCCAAACGTTGTGTTTGGCAATATATGACTTCCATCGCATGCAAACCGATGACATGTAAGTCGATTTATTTTGAAGTCTCACATATTTGCAATCTAACTACTAATTACGCTTCTTACAAAAACCCATAGTCATGTTTGAAGTAGAATCCTACGCGTAACTATCTAGGTAGATAAAAAAAAAATATACCCAATCACCATGGCTTGTGCCACAAAGGAGTTAGTTACCCACAACACTGCTCTGTTAATTCAATGAAGAGGTGACGCTCCTGGGTAGAGATCTCCATGAATCAAACATGTCTTCGTCATCTATATATCTATAATTCTCAAAATGTGTCTGTGCGTGTGCGTGTGTGTGCGTGTGTGTGTGTGTGTGTGTGATCGGATGTTGTTTATGCGTTTCCACAGTTTTCATCCGACTTCGATGAATTTTTTTGTTTGATAGATAATTCTTCAGTGCCGGTTTTGAGTTCAAATAGGCTGGGGAAAAAAAATACAACCTTGAAGGAGAAAAATTTAAAAGAATTATTTTTTACACTTTGCGCAAAAACCAAGGGCAAAATTTAATGTCTGTAAAAAACAGCGTACAATCAATTTAAAGAGTTGAAATCTAACGCAAAAGATTATTAGAATTATAAAAAAAAATGATATAAATAAAAATTATCGTATATTATTATTATGACAGTTCATGGAAGAGGTTCCTTCCTTGCAAGATTGAGAACGCAAAAACGGCCTTTTTCAGTGCCACCCCACCATTCAAATTGTTAACCCCCACTTTGGGGATGTATCTTATTTGCACCCAATTGTTGTTACTAATATTGATTTTCGGGTGGGCTGACTTTAAACTTAAACTGCTTCAATTGAATTTTTTGCCTTTCAATAAAAACAAAATAAATAACAGAAAATATGTATTTTTTCCTCAGTTTCTTCTTTAAATAATTTTATAATTTTTAAACTTAAATACAGTTTAAATTTAAAATTTCATTCAAGATCATCTTCAGGGGTGAATTGCTACGCTAAAAATTAATGTAATTGATAGCTGTGAATATATATATATATATATATATATATATATATATATATATATATATATATATATATATATATATATATATATGTGTGTGTGTGTGTGTGTGTGTGTGTGTTTAAATTTTAGTATATTAAAGCAGGCATATGCGTAATTATATGAGCATAATCATATTTTACCATAGCTTTTAAAGTTTATTAACAAAGAATGAATTAAAATACTGAAATATCGATATTAATTTTAAACATTCTGAAAATTTTTCACACCCCTTTCTTTTCCTTTCTCCCACTACACCCTTTCTCTCTCCTCTCTCTCTCTACATCCGCTCTCTTTTTTCCTTTCCCTCTACACCCTCTCTTTCCCCCTCTCACTCTATACCTTTTCTCTCTTTGCCCTCTCCCTTTTCATCCCATCTCCTACACTATCTCGCCTTCTATCTTTCACCTCTCCTTGTACCCTCTCACTCTACACCTTTTATTTCTTTCCCTCTACACCCACTCTTTCTCTCTTCCGCTCTCTCTTTAAACCCCTTCCTTTATATCGTCTGTCTCTCCCTCTCTTTTTATTTATCTCTGGAAATACTGAGACGATTTGAATTATATGAGTCTTTACTCATGTGTCAGATGTTCTGATCTAAAAAAATATTATGCTATGTTCAATCTCGCATTGTATATTCTATGTCCTCCTCCTCCTTCTTCTTCTTCTTGTACCATGTCCCAACTGTTATAATTACAATTGATTTTTATGAGTTTGATGCGTGTTTAAATTTGTGATATTTTTTTCTTCGTTTCAAGATTACAAGCGAAGTTCGTCTTCAGCCTCACCCGTCAGATCACACAACAGTTACAAAACGCAGACCCCACAAACAACAAAGTGCCAGATCTCAAAAACATCATGCGACAAAAAAGGCAACAGAGAAAAGGTAACTTATATTCCCAATATGAAAATTAGAAATTAGTTGTAAAACAGCCTCACTGCTATTCTCAGCTTGACCGTTAACTTCGGAACCGACCATTTAGCAAACATGTCAGTTTCTTTCAAAAAAAAAAAAAAAAAATTCAATTATGTTATTTTAGGGTGTTTCAGCAGTACGAACCGCTGTTCTGTATAACCTGACTCCCAAGAGGATGCTTTCCGGATCGCTACAATCTTAACCTGTTCAAGTCTAGACTCAACCATTACGTTCACCACATATAAACAGAGCCTCTTTCTCTGTAATCCTCTATCTCGAGTGGATCTTGGGCCTTGTACAGGGTGAACATCACTGTGCAAAAAAAATATGAAAATGAAAATGTCGGCTTGAATTAATGTATACTTTTTTCTTTGTTTTTTCCTTTTATCAATTTCTACCCAATATAAGGCTCCGGAGCAACTCCGGTTAGAGCTTTACATTCGAAATGGTGATGATCAATGAGATATGTGTGCGTATGTGTTTTACTTAATTTCATCCGATACAATGCTCGAGCAAGGTAGAGGGTTATGGATAAAATGGTAATGATAAATGAGGCAGGTTTAATGTGTTCCGTGAAGTATCCTCGCGGGGATTCCGTAGTTCCACAAAGTGGCAGTTTGATTGAAATTTCCTTCTTACATTTGGAACATGGAGTAAATGAGGATGTTTCAACTCCGTGGTTGTACCATGACGCGTCCTAGCAGTAAAGGTCGAAACTAACAGAATAAGGGTATGGTGTATAATATAAATGCAGTTATAATGTTTTTAGCAGAGAAATTAATTCCAAATAATTTCAATATAAGAATGTATTGATAATGATTTTTATACATAAATACATTGCATATAATTTTGCTACAGAAATGCATTGCAAATAATTTTAATACGCTGCATATAATGCGCTGCATATAATTTTGCTACAGAAATGCATTACAAATAATTTTTATACAGAAATGCATTGCATATAATTTGGCAACAGAAATGTATTGCAAATAATTTTGCTAAGGAAATGCAGTGGAAATAATTTTACTATGGAAATGCGATGCATATAATTTTGCTACAGATTTGCACTGAAAATAATTTTCATACGGAAATGCACTGGATATAATTTGGTAGCAGAAATTAATTGCAAATAATTTTGTTACGGAAATGCATTGAATATAATATTACTACAGAAATGCATTACATATAATTTTGCTAGAGAAATACATTGAAAATAATTTTTACTATAGACGCATTTCAAATAATTTTTGCTACGGGAATGCATTGCATATAATTTTGATACAAAATGCATTAAAATAATTTTACTACAGAAATGCATTGCATATAATTTTGATGCAATTTGCTATCATTTTTGTTTATGGTCTGTTGTTATCATCATTTAAAAAAATTGTTTTATAATCGCATGGCGAGTTATAATCAATGACCTCGAGCAAGTGAAGAATTTGATTTTAAAAAAAAAAAGTAGCCATTAAGGAAAAAATTAAATAGACAAAGCTCTTCGCAGGATATGAGCTTTGCTTGTCAGGACTATTTAGGGATTTTCCTGGGGAGATGGTACTCCAGGGATTTTGTTGATTTGTTCTTGAGTTCCTTTCTTTATCCGCCCCAAAGCTCCAAACACAACAGAAGCAGTTTTAGATTTTAGCGGCCATATTTTTTCTATTTCCATCTACAGGTTTTTGTATTTGTTTAGTTTTTCAAAAACCTTCGCAGAGATTCTTTTTTCACTTGGTCTGCTCATGTCAATCAGTGTGCAAACATTTTCTTTTGTGTCTTTGATAATAATGTCTGGATGATTTGCTTGTATTGTTCAATCTGTGTCGATAGAAAAATCCTAGGGGATGCTTACATCTGCTCTTTCAACTACAGGTTCAGGATGATGTTTATACCAGTTTGCAGCTGTTTTTATCCCGTAGCGATGACAGATCTTCCGATAGTAAAAAAAAAAAAAATACCAGCAATACATTATTGGACAAGGAAGAGAAAAATTACAAGCAGTACATTTTTGAAAAAAAAATTGCCAAAGCTCCCAAGAAAATTAAATTTCGGCATTAAATGACCCATAAGGAATTGATATTCCCTTAAACAAACCAAACAAACAATTACTACTTGTATTCATTAAATAATAAAATTACTACGAATAATTAAAAATAATTATCGGTAAGTATAATCAACGAATTCCGGCAATACGTAATAACATGTAATTTTTATATGCGTCCAAGAATTGCGTAAAAAGATAATTAAAGCCATTTACATTCAGCAAAAGTAAGCATCTATTAATTATAATACCTACGGGTGTAACAGCAAAATTGTCCAAATCGTGTAAAAACATGGGGTAATTGTCCATTTAACAAAATGTTTAATATCTAAACAAAACACTAAACTAAATGAGTTTCTTTCTTCCAGGTTTTCAGATAAGACATCTTGATACCATTTGCAATAAGAATCACTGAAAAACCCTTTAAGTAATTCAGCTAGAAAGAGAACAGGTTAAAATCGTTTTGTGTCAGACAGACTGTCTTCTCAACTGAGCAATGGTGAGAGGAAAAAATCATTCAAGACTTCAGTAATGTTACCAACATTCATACTCTGGCTTACATCTTCAAAGTCCATTCAAGAACCATCCAGAGAAAGGTGAATAAGTTTTTTTAAAAAAGGGAATAGTAGAGAGGAAAACTGGATTAAGAGGTCACAACAGGAAGATAGATCATCATTTCAACTTAGTGCTAAAGAGATCAATTAGAAAAGATCCAACTCAATCCATAAGACGTTTGGCGTGCGAGAAAGGAGTTTCACCTATGACAGTCCAATGAGCAGTGAAAAAAGACCTGAAAATGAAATCGTACGTGAAATGTATGAGACACCCTGTTACTCCAGAACAGAAAGTTAGAAGGTTAGAGAGGGCGAAGATCACATTGAATGAGCTGTAAAATGATCCTGGAATAATATATATATAATTGAACTTAATTTCAATCCTTCATGAGATTCCAATCCTTAGCTATGATTAATTAATGATAAACATGGCATTTTCGTTTATTATAGATTTCATTACGATAATTCTGTTAAGCATAAAGAGTAATTATACATCTTTATTATGCAAAGTAGAGTCGAATAATGTTATAAAAGCCTGAAATAATTCCAGTAAGATATCTAATTATTTATAAGATACAACGGTTCAAAGTTTAATCTAGCAATTGAACAATTTTGCTGTTACAGGATTTGGACAATTTTGCTGTTACACCCGGTATAAGTAAAAGACTTGAATGTATATATGAAAACAATGCAAGAAAAGAAAAAAGTTACATGTTGCTGACATGACTTCCTGCGTTCTACTGCACTGGATTTAAGTTTCAAACGAAATATAATGAAACTTTTTAAACAATACGCCGTTTAAAATACATTTGATTTTGTTTTCTTCTCTGTACTTTCCCAAATCCATGACTCTCTCTCTCTCTCTCTCTCTCTGTATATATATATATATATATATATATATATATATATATATATATATATATATATATATATATATATCTTGTTTTCAAATTTCCCAGATAAATAATTTGTATTATGTTATCTACGATCGCCCGATGAGATACCATTAAAGTAGCGAAACATAAAAGTTTTTTACATAGTCAATCTCAGAAATAGAGTGGACATAACAATCAACGCATGCTGGAGAGTGTCAGTTTCAAAATTTAATGTGATCTTCGCATTAAGGGCCACTATTCATTTAGGGGACTTTTATATACAGATGACTCTAAACCAGTATTAGCACTTGGCCTGAAGTTTGTACTGAGGAATGAGAGAGGATATGGACACGCACACACATACACTCATTCATATATATATATATATATATATATATATATATATATATATATATATATATATATATATATATATATATATATTATTTCTTTGAAAATATAGGATATGGGACTTCCGGAGGAAATAAGAACAAGTTTTATGTCGAAGGCCAGAAAGAACGGCAGGAAAATGTTTTCACCGACAAGACAAAAGAGAAAACATCTGACGAATGTCAACAAGAGCAAGAAGAAAATTCCTCA
>OZ038483.1:50972024-51037024 GCA_964036315.1 Acanthosepion esculentum
TATATATATATATATATATATATGTTTTGTTTTGGATTTTGCCGACTGCACAGTATAGTAGGGTTAGTTGGGCACCGTCTGTGAGAAAAAAGAGCCCCATGACGAAATTTACTCCGCCAGAAATTTGGAAACGGCATGCAGTACTGCTTGGCATTCGCACCGAAAGCTCCAATAGGAATATTTCAGAGTGTTTGGGTATCAATATGAGGACGTGCAGAGGATTTGGAAAGACTTAGATGGTGTCTGCCAACAGGACTCTGCACCATGCCACACAAGCAGGAGAACTCAGTCATGGCTGTCATACAATTACATCTGGGCCCCCTCTGTCTGCAACTCCCTTTATTATTATGTGTAAGGCGCAGTGGAGCGAAAGACCAACAAAACTCCTTGTAACACTAAAGATGAACAAGATAGCAAGGATTATGGCAGCATTCACCAACTTAAATATGGAGACCGTCCATAAGAGAGAGATGCAGGAGATTCCGAAGTCGTCTGGAGACCGTGGTTGAAGCCATTGTCGATTTTATTGAAAAAAAATTTACGCTTTAGTATTTTAAGATATGTTTGCGTAATTTTGGTATATATACGTGTTAAAATGAAAGATCAGTGTTATTTTCATTTTTGCGTAATTTAGACGACAATATATCCATCGCACCCTCTGTGTTTATATATATATATATATATATATATATATATATATATATATATATATATATATATATGATTAATACAAATGAAATTTGTCACTTAGCTGATTGATGTTATATTCAGTACCGCGACTCTGGAGTTTCGTAGTCGAACTTTTTAGCAATTGTTCTATCCACTTCTCAGGAGGTTCCAACTAAATGCTTAAGTTTATATGATTTATTCTTATTGCGAATATTGATAATAACGTATTAGCTTTTATTCTACAAAGGACAACATTTATATATATATATATATATATATATATATATATATATATGTATGTATGTATGTATGTATGTATAAATAAATCAAAAAGATATTGACCAAAGATATCATTATGACAATATCACATTTATATGAATAAATGTTATTTAACTTGTAAATATGATCTTCTTGTCATTCTATAACCTTCATTTGTCTTTCTGCCATTGAATTTGATAATTTTTATTTAGTTTCAATACTGACATTATTTGAAGCAGTTTTTATACCTTCCCAAAGACTTTTTAAAAATAATATTTATTCTTTCTCATAAAAATCTCATTTAATGATAGGCCACAAGTCTCCTTTTGGATTAATATGCGGAGATGCAGGCATAATGTATACATTGTGTGCGTATGCGTTAATGTGTGTATACGTGAGAGTGTTGGAAAATGTTCTCATTCAAACTAGGGACACTCTCTCCACAAATGTGTCAACAGGCAGATCACGTTCACCGTATACAGTTAAATTTCGCACTGTTTTCTCAAACTCGTCTTATCAGTACTTTGAAAGTCAGTTATGCCACCGCAAAGATAAGCTCAGGCTAAAATCAGACGGACAGTTGCTGACCTGTTATTCCTTGGCTTTACCTTGGCGCCTTGTTGAATCAATATTTCTCCAAGATGGTTGACGTCTGCTGCAGCAGAGATGCAACAAGATTATCAATGGATGAAGCAATAATCATTACCATTCTTTTGTGTCTAGCGAAGAAATTTAATCTCACCTTAATCTCTCATCGTACATTCAAGAATTGTTTATACAATATGAACCCATAAATATGTGAATATAATTGCTCACACATGTCTGTAGATTTCCAGATTCATAACTAACTAACGTAGTTGCGTTTTTATTACCGGAGCCTTTGTTATACACTATTTTTCGACCAATACAATGCCCAAGAGTCACTCAAGGTAGATCATTACTGAATGAGATTTTTTAAATGCTTTTTTTTCTTTACTAATTGTTCACCCAATATTAGGCCCCAAAGCCGTTCAATGTAGTGCGTTATTGACAGAGGTTGTCGTATGAGTGTAAGAATACGAAGTAAGAAGTGAAGATTATGAAGATATCTAGAATATTGAACATAGACGATAAGATTGTAGCGATCGGGGAAGCATCCACTCGGGAGTCTGTTCTACAAAGCAGAAAGTCTTTGGAAGAAGCTGTTCGAATGGAACTTCCTTGTTATCAGTGCGATACAAAAGGAATGAGGATGATTCGGCCCTTTGTATGTAGTATGGCGGGTCTTAGCTGTGAAGGTCTGAACTGGTTGAACTAAGGAATATAGCTCGTCAGAACATTTGCTATGGATAGAGGAGAGAGAAGATTGTGATATTTCGTTCTTGGTAAGGGTTTGTAGAGTGGAAAATAATTAATCAGCCGCGTAGACGTTTTTGAACCCTGTCAAGGTTTCATTAGCGAGGATTGAGCAGCTCCAACCCAGATATGGCAACAGGATTGCTTTTCAAAAAGCCAGAATTTTGAATAGTGAATTTCAAATTCAACGCGGTCTTCACCGAATATTCGTGAAATTCAGTCTTCCTGTTGCTCATTTCCACATCTTTGTCTTCTATTCTATTTAGCTAAACTTTGTAAATATCAAAACGTGGACACGAGCAGTACAAGAAAACGGAGGAAAAAAAACTGTCAATTGTATAATACAATAATAACCGTTTCAAGTGATATAGAATATTTATAAACTAAACTTATGGAGACACCCTAAACTCGAGCTGATATTGTCCTTCCTCCAGTTTATTAATTATTCAATATTACTTGAAAAACAATAATTTTTAGTTTACAACACACGACATAGCGGTTATCGGTATGAAACACGAGCTCGGCGTGCCGAGTTCAAATTTCAACCGAGATCCCTGCGTTCACTTTCTCACAAATATCTCTGGGGAAATTATGAATTCATCTGTTTCCGCTCATCTATGGGTTAAATAGCCTTGGTTGTTAACCATTCTAGGACAAGCGCACCTATTAATGCAATGTTTACGACTGTGCTAAATAGAACAAGAGCAATGGCTTACCAGAGGGGCCTAGCCCACCCCAACAAAATCACCGGGTGGCGACATTTAGCAGCTGAAATGGCAAAATTCTATGACCAGGAGAGAGAGAGAGAGAGAGAGAGAGAGAGAGAGAGAGAGAGAGAGAGAGAGAGAGAGAGATCACTAGCACACAGGATCTACTGAATGATATGCGCATAACCCCGTTGCTCACTGGTCTCAGACATTTCTAAATTAGACTCCCAGGAGGCAAGCGGAGGTGATGGGATCCCAGCTATCGCCTCTTCCACGGGTGATGATTACAGGCATTACTTCGCCCCATAACTTCCACTTCCTCTTATTATCATCTTCCACTGATCAGTGGGCGTGGGTAGCCACTTCGGCTTCCCTGGTGACTCATCTGTGCCCGCTACCCCGGCTACCATTCTACCAGTAAAGATTAATTCTAAGTTCGTTGTTTACGCAGAAAAGTTACCTATTCATAGCCCGTATTTTACCAGTGTGTGTGATCGAGCAAGTGTCAATCATTGTTGCCATTTGACCTGTCGCAGTTCAAATCCACGTCAACCCTATGTGTTTCATTGTTCAAAACCCCGACACACAATTCAGATGGCTGTCTACACGAGAATTAAAATCTTCAATTTTTCCCACGAGGTTTATTCATTAAATCTTCTTATTTTTTTTTAATCAGGAGTCTGTCAGTATATCTCTCCTTCTATTAAAAAAAACCTTCTTATGATTACCAGTAACAAATAGTGTCACACTCTTCCCCAATAAGATGTTTTTCTCGAAATCCCATATCTGCACAGTTTCGTATCCGAAACGTAAACAAAGTAATTTCCAAAGAATTAATACATTGATTTTTAATATATATATATATATATATATATATATATATATATATATATATATATATATATATATATTCGCCTCTCCCATCGAATTCGACGTATTAGGGTCAAGCAGATCAGTTCCTAGGAACCGAAACCAGCGCATGAGATTTTATTATAGTGGTGAAAGTTTTGTGCAGAACCATCTACACCAGAAGGGCCGAATACAGACGTGGTGCACTACATGCCACAAGGTCCGCAGACGACCCTCCGCAGTGTGTGTATGTGCGTGTGTGCATTATTTTTAATCTCACTAAATATAAAAAAAACGATGTAAGACTGAAATAATTTTTTAAAATGAAATAGCCCTTTCTCTCAACCAATATATATATATATATATATATATATATATACACACACACGCACACACACACACATATATATATATATATATATATATATATATATATATATATATATATATATGTCTGTGTGTGTATATACATATGTGTATGTATATATATATATATATATAATATATTGGTAAACGTATAAAATTACAGGTCATTTAGATTATAAGTCAATTGTTAATGGAAGTGCCTTAAGTAACTTTGATTTTTTTTTTCTGACATTTATTTTAAAAATATTGTTTAGTTCAAGCGACAGCGACAGTGAGTCTGACCCGGAAGTAAAACATCAGCAGCGGAAGTGGCGTTCGAAACAACGGAAAAACCGGAAAAAAAGAAGCAGATCCTCACAGGTGAATAGTTCCACAGGAGAAAAGGAAGCGAGAGGAAAAGCCCAGAAAAACACAAATGTAAGTAAAACAAAACGGAACAAAAATATTAGATTTAATCATCAATAATTTCTGATTTTGGTTTTCACTTTTATTCTTCAAAAAAGAAAATTACGTTTCATTCAATCATATATTCAGCATTATTTGCAATGACTTTTTGCAACTTATCAGGTAACTTTTCGTTACTTTTTGAGTAAAAATCCACAGGTTTTGATGTGAAAAATGTTTAAACTAATATTTGAAAGTAGTTTCCCCATGAAAACGTTTTTCAGGGATCGAAAAATGGAACATAAAAAATACAAAAAAAGAACAAAGTATTCCCCTGTATATATATATATATATATATATATATATATATATATATATATATATATATATATATATATATATACGTCTTACCAGTTTGTGACTGGAAGGGATAATTCCGAGGAGGATATAAATCCAGAGAGAGCTCAATGTAGACTACAGAGCATTATAATGATAATAATAAGATTTTTTACGGGGGAGATTTCGGTGTGAAGAGTTGAACACCTCGGTGTTCACGAAATAAATTATAATATATATATATATATATATATATATATATATATATATATATATATATATGTATATGTGTGTGTGTGTGTGTGTGTGTGTGTGTGTGTGTGTGTGTATTTGAAAAAAGAATAGATGCCACATTTTTCATTTTCCTTTTCCTAAAGAAATTCTTTTCGCACTATATTATTTCAAAGGTAACCGTTGGCACAAATCTGAGTAAACAAGGGATAATATTCGCAAAAATAATTATTGAATGAAAAGTGGAACTCTGGAACACGATTAAGAACAATTAAATAGTAAATAATTCACGATTAATATAAGTGATAATCAGTTCCAACTATGTTTAAAAGAGAAAAATTCTCAATCATGATTCTCCAAAACAAAGAGCGAATGAAATGTTATTTCTGCTTGCACAGATCCGGTTGATGTAACTTAATAATAACAACTTCATGAACACGCAAGCGGTGAGCAGATTGGGTTCTGTGCATAATAATGAAACAACTATATACATATTTGGTGGCACAGTCGGGATTATCAAGTAGATATTGACCTATTGCCGAATCATTTGCAAACTGAGTCGTTCTAGAAGAAATAGGTTGGATTTTTTGTTCCCTCCTTTAAAGTGAACAAACAGCAGATCTTTGCTGAGTTTGAACTATTATTCTCTCAGTTAAATTTGCATAAACCTTTCTCTTCTGACAATTTTTCCTTGTATAAAACTAGATTAGTTGAATTATCTAATGGATATTCTTCCATTTGTGCAGATCGTGATTTTCTTGCGTGGCAGAGTGTTCACTTACAGAGTATTAAGTCTTTAAAGTCTAGAAGTGATATTTACATCACAAAGTCGGATAAAGGCTCTGGTGTGATAATTTTAAATAATAAGGATTATATTGATAAAATGGAAGTCATTTTACATGATTCCTCTAAGTTTAGGAAGATTAGTTCTGTAAATTTATGCGACAATACCAACAAAATAGAGTCGAGAATACAGAGACGTTTGTTCTCTGTATATAAAATCAACCTGATTTCCAAGAGTCTGTACAATCACATTACTGTTAGTTACCAAACGTCCACGCTTGCATGGTTTACACCAGATACATAAGAACAATTGCCTCTCAGGCCCATTCTTTCTATGATCAGTTCTGTACAGCACGATTTGTTTGGCTGAACACACACTAACCTGTTCCTGATTTGTTTTCCACCCATGGTATTACTGATACCTTCAAATTTTTTTCATTTTACTAGAAATTTGGAAATTTATTCTAACGAAAAACTCCTAGTGTCATTTCACATTGTTAGTTTATATATGAACGTACCCCTTCAATACACCGTGCAAATATGTTCCGACGCTCTCTACAGAGGTTGTATGGGTCCTGCTTTAATTCCGGAAGCTCTATTTTAAAAGTTTATGCATTTAGCAACTGAAGGAGTTGAGTTTAGTTTTGGCAATACTATGTACGCTCAAATCGATGGGGTTTCAATGGGTAGTCCTTTGAGTCCAGTATTAGCCAACATTTTTGTTGGGTTCTACGAGCAACTTTTGTTTGAGAAATACTGTAAACCACATGTATATTTACGCTACGTTGATGACCCGTTTTCCATCTTTGATTCCATCAACGATGCTACGGCCTTTCATGCTCAGCTCAATTCTCTTCATCCATCCTTGCTATTTAACATGTTATTCCCTGTTCAGGATATGGTTTACCGGTTCTTTCTTCTTCTTTCAGGGCCTTAATGATTTAACTGTCAACTTTCTAGTGATTGGATAGTCAGTGTCTGCGACTTTCCATTATGAGGGTACCTAACTGGTCCTTAGGTGCTCCAATTCTTTGGTAGCGCTTAGAGAGGGTTCTCTGATCAACAGTCGCATAATATCAGGGTACTTGTAATGCCATGCCGCGCATGAGTAGGTGTCTCTGCATATATTTCCGGTGCACCACCCTGCGGTCACATTATGCTCTGTTCTCAGCCGGCTCAAATTAAGTCGTTTTGCCATTAACATAGATAGTGATAATTATGTTGGCCTTTTCCTTTTCTTCCCAACTCAATTCTCTTCAATACCAACAAAACGAAACGAAATGCGAGAAAACCAGTAAAACAAAACAAAAAAAACACCTCTCCCCCTCTACCTTTCTTTCTCCAGTGTTCGTCGTATCCGCTCCAACTTCAGCCGTATAGAATCTTTTCTCGTGGAACAGTCGCCAGATATCCTTGCACTTTGCGAGACGAACTTAAAATCTGCCATTGCTACCGATAAATTGTCTGTTCCAGGCTATTTTCCCTTTTACCGAAAGAATTCCTGCATTCGAATATATGGCCTTGGTGTTTACTTCCGGGAT
This sequence comes from Acanthosepion esculentum, assembly GCA_964036315.1. Lineage (NCBI taxonomy): Eukaryota > Metazoa > Mollusca > Cephalopoda > Sepiida > Sepiidae > Acanthosepion > Acanthosepion esculentum. Next base: position 50,979,484 of record OZ038483.1, read on the forward strand.
AATCTTCCGATGGCAAGGAAATTGTCCCTCCAGTTCTCAGACAACTCCTGCATGAGCTTTTGTCTTTCATTATTGAACCCTGTTAGCTGTATCTTTTTCCTTTATCGCCCTGCCTTCTCTGGATTACAGAGTATATTAGACATAATCTCTGACAATATAGAAACGGCACTCTCTCTCTCTCTCTCTTTATCCATCTGCGAACATCTTTATGTTCGGGGATTTCAATGCGCATCACGAGACGCGGCTTAAACATTTTAATGTTACTGATGCAGCCGCTGTTCAGACATTAAATTTTTCCATTGCTCAATCCCTTACTCTAATCGTGGATTTCCCTACCCGTTTTTCCTATCATACCCGAAGCAATAGGCTTCTCTAATGATTTATTCCTAGCCGCCCCTCCTCACTCCAGCCGAGCTTTACAACGCTGTCCTCTTGGAAATTCGGATCACTCTGTAGTATCTGTTGATATTTCGTTGCAATCATCTACTAAACAGGAACATTATATTCACAAGACCTCTTTCCATTACCAGCACTATTATTGGCACTCACGCCGTGGTTTCTCTTCGAAACGCCCGATGGACTGACATATTTAACCTTCATATCGAGAATTGTGCCACTGAGGTTTCCTCTTGGGTTAAATCCGGTATGAATGCTTTAATTCGTTCTGGATTTACCTATTATCTCCATGTTTCACACGAGCATGCTCTTCCGCTATAATCCACAGGAACTACCATTTTGGGTTATACCAGCGCGACACCTCCCGCAACAAGAGACACTTATTCGTTGCTGCTCATAGTAAATGTAAACGAATCCTCGAGGGAGCCAAGACTCTGCTGAAAGAATGAGGCACTGTATTGCATCTAAAAACTATAGCTCTCGTGATTAACGTTGGCTCTGTAATAGTGTATTAAACAAGTACAGGTCCTCTATCCCTGCTTAACTGTCCTTGTCATTGTTGAACGATATGCATATAACCCCTTCTATGGTTGCTGCTATCATCTGCTACCCCCACAAAGCATGTGGAGCTGATAGTATCCCTATAATAATAATCATTAAGCAGTTTTCTTCTGCATCGGCTCATGTTCTCTCTAAACTGTATAATAAGTGCCTCGCAGCCTCTTGCTTTCCTGCCTGCCGGAACTTCTTATCTGTTCTTCCAGTTTTTAAGAACCCTATTAGCTTTCTACCTCTTTTGGTAAAACTCCTAGAGGCTCTAATCAATGCTCAATTGGTTAAGAATCGCAAAGCCTTCTCTCAGACAAGCAATATGGCTTTCGTTTCTCCAAGTTAACTACTGATGTACTGATGCTAACTGCAGAAAGAGTCTATCAAGCTCTAGATAAGAATGGTGAAAGCCGTGCGGTTGCTTTGGACGTCGCGAAAACTTTCGACTGGGTTTGGCATTCAGGTCTTCTTCACAAGCTGAAAAGTTACGGTGTCTCCGGACAAAGTTTTGTACTAATCCAATCTTTCCTATCGAATCGTGAAGTGAAAGTAAACTTGAACGGCCATATTTCGATTTTATTTCGTACTGATGGAAGTTTCCCCCAGGACTCCATCCTTTGTCCTACTTTCTCACTTCAGTATCTATGCTGATGACACAACCATTTACTCCTGTCTCGATAGTAAGCGTGATCACTTTGATAAGATCAAAATGGCCCCTGATGTCCAAAACAACCTCCAGTCTATTGTTAAATGGGGCAAAGGATGGCTTGTTAATTTTAACGCCTCCAAAATTAAACGGCTCTTTTTAATCATCTGAGAGAACATTCTCTGCCTTCCGTCAGCATGACATGTTGCGCCTCCCTGCGCTAATGCGGAAAGACTATATTGAATACATTGCTAGATCAGTTGCAAAGAAGATTGGTTCACTATGTCGTACTAGGAAATTCATCTAGCCGGAATCTCTCTTGCATATTCATAAGTCTATCATTCGTCAATGCTTAGAATATTGCTTCCACATATGGTCCGGTGATCCTACTATTAATCTAGAGCTCCTTGATGAAATCCAATTAAGAATAAGCTATATCTGGTTCTGATCTGGCATCTAGGCTGTAAAGTTGCCTCCCTGTGCCTTTTCTATAAACACTTACATGGTAATTTTTCAGATAAGCCCTATGCTGTGTCTAGCTAAGTTTAATGTTAAGACAGAAGAAGACCAACCTTTTTCTCCATTCTCCATTTTGGCCTTGTGCCACATTTCTGTAAATAATACGGAAAAAATATCGCTCGTCGCTATGGTAGCTAAACTCTTTGAATTTAAGCGCAGTACCAGATTGGCGTCACCAATTTACAGTTGAGCTTGCTAGATGTAGCTGTAAATTCTATGCTAACAGTTTTTTTCTCGCAGCTCTCGTTTATGGAAATCCCTTCTGGCTTCCTGCTTTCTAGCCAACTTTAATCTGCAAAAATTTAAATGCAGTATCAATCGCTATCTACTGTCCTCTTGATTACTTTTCTTTTGTTCTCGCTCCTTAGCAAGGTTTCTGTTACTAACTCTTTCACACCCAGTAACCTTTTATGTTTCAGTGGGTTTTCTGCCTTTCATTGTGTGAACCTATCTATCTATCTATCTATCTATCTATCTATCTATATATATATATATATATATATATATATATATATATATATATATATATATATATACTAGGAAAAATTAAACATTTTCTGAGTGTAAATTTTAGCTCTTTTAGTTTCCATCGAACGTTGTTTTATTATTACTGACAACACTCACTGTTCACTATATATATATATATATATATATATATATATATATATATATATATATGTATATATATATGTTTCATTAAAACCGACAGACAAGGTACTATGAGTAAGCATTTTTTCTTGTGTTCGAACAAGTGTTTTCTTTTTGGGAAACTGTCCAAATTCCGAGCGGAGAGTGTGTAGAAACTGCCCAATTCCGAGCGCTTTACATATATATATATATATATATATATATATATATATATATATATATATATATATATATATATATATAAGATAGATTACAGCCTGCTGGAACTGCCGTATCAATAAGAAGGCACATTTTGTCTTTGCGGTCTCTAATCACGATGTCTGATCGATTAGCTTTGATTGTTCTGTCTGTTTGTATTGTAAAGTCCCATAAAATTGTTACAGGTCCTATGTCTATAACCAGGTCTGGGTGGTGTTCATACCAATTTCTTGCAGTTTCCTTTCCGTAAAAGTTGTAGATTTTCCAGTGCAGATATTGGCCCACTCTGTCGTGCCGTAATTTATATTCGGTGGGTACCGATACTGTGCAACCTGATACAAGATGGTCAATTGTTTCTGGATATTTATGACCTAATCTGCATTTTAGATTAACACAGGTTTTCAGTATGTGTGCTTGGTAATGGCAAGTTAGCAAGCATTGGTCCTGTGCAGCAAGAATAACACCTTCAATTTCAGCTTTTAACCATGCACTCCATAGTCACTGATGTGTATGGGGGTTTGCATACATCATATTTTTATTATTATTATTATTATTATTTTTATTTTTATTTCCTTTGATATCTGGCGTTTACACATTTCTTTCCGGGTTCCGCCCAGGGACCTAAGGTTAGAAATGGCATCATGACACTTTCCACTGCAAAAAAAATAAAATAAAAAAATAATTACATAGATAAAGCCCTTCGTAAAGTGTGGGCTGTACTTGTCAGAACAATTTTTTGTATCTCTTTGAGGCATGGACTTCCAGGGATCCCTTCAATCAGCCTACTGGAATCTTTTCCAACCAGTCCAAGGGCTCCAACTACAACAGGAATTGTTGATGTTCCCATGTGCCACATTTTTGAAATTTCTATTTCAAGGTCTTTGTATTTTGACAGTTTTTCGAATATCTTCAAAGATACATTGCAGTCTGCAGGGACTGCCATATCAATAAGGAGGCACTTATTTTGTTTGTGGTCTTTAATAACAATGTCTGGGCGGTTGGCTTTGATTGTTCTGTCAGTGTGTATTGTGTAGTCCCATAGAATTGTAACAGGTCCTATCTCCGTAACCGGGTCAGTTTCCTTCCCAAAGGAGTTGCAAATTTTCCAGTGCAGATATTGGCCCACTCTGTCATGCCGGGTTTTATATTCAGTGGGTGCCAATATCGTGCAACCTAATATAAGATGATCAATGGTTTCTGGATATTTGTCACAGAATCTGCATCTTGGGCTAACACAGTATTTTAGTATATGTGCTTGATAATTCCTAGTTAACAAGCATTGGTCTTGTGCAGCAATTATAAAACCCTCAGTTTCACCTTTCAACCCTGCACTACGTAGTCACTGATGGGTGCGGTTTTTGTCTACGTCTGCTTGTTTGGTACGGGCAGAGTATTGGCCATGGAGCGGTTTATTTTGCCATTGTTTCTTTATCTGGTCGGTCGCATTTCTCTTTGCATTCTTTTTAAAGTTTTTTGCAGCTTCAGCCGGTGTACAGTGATGTATTTGAATTTCTGTGCCCATTTGAAGCTCTTTTTTAATTTTTCGGCTTCCTTTACTACAGAGTAGAGACACTTACTACTTTCATGTTCCTTGACACATACCATCATCCAGTCTTCTGTATTTTCCAAGTATCTTTGGAGGCCAATTGTTGTACTTTTGTAGGATAGTTCTAGTTGAACTAGTCCTCTGCCTCCTTCGGATCTGGGCACATACAGGCGATCAATATCAGCTTTGGTATGATGCATGCGGTAGCAAGTGAGGAGCTTTCTCGTTTTGGCGTCCATTCGCTTAATTTCAGCTATGGTCCAGTTAAGTACATTAAAGCTGTATTGCACCACAGGAACAGCTAAGGTGTTTATAGCTGATATTCGTTTTTTTGAGTTTAGCTCGGTATTTAGTACCAGGCGTACACGCCTGTAGTACTCCTTTCTTACCTTCTCTTTCATTTGGGAGTGTTGTATGCCATCTCCCTCACTAATTCCTAGGTACTTATAAGCTTCACCATGCTCCAATTCTCTAATCTTCGTGGCAAAATCTAAATCTATTAAGGGTGCTTCTAAAATTCTACCTTTCTTAAATGTTACTTTAGCACATTTATCTAATCCGAAGCTCATGCATATGTCTTCACTAAAGTATTTTACAATATTAAGTAGGCCCTTCAACTCATTGTCGTCTTTGGCAAAGAGTTTGAGATCATCCATGTATAGTAGGTGATTGAATATGTTGTTATTTATTTTGTAGCCATAGCTACTGTTGTTCAGTTCATGCGTAAGAGGGAGTAAGGACAAACAAAACAGAAGTGGAGACAAAGAGTCTCCTTGAAAGATTCCACGTCGGATATTTAGTCGGTTGGATATGTCAGTGCCCCTGGTGTGACTAAGGTATAGTTTGGTGTTCCACATTCCCATGCTGTGCTTAAGGAAATTTAATACCACAGGGGAGACTTTGTACATTTCCAAAGTCTTAAGGATCCAAGAATGTGGAACACTGTCAAAAGCTTTACGATAATCAATCCACGCTGCACTGAGATTTCTACGTCTGCTCCTGCAATTTTCCAGAATCATTTTATTTATTAGTAATTGGTCTTTGCAGCCATATGAACCCCTCCTGCATCCCTTCTGTTCCAGTGGAAGAATGCTGTTTGTTTCTAAAAAGGAGTAAGCACGGTTCGTCATGACAGACGTGACCAACTTATACGTTGTGGAGAGACATGTTATCGGTTGATAATTTTTCGGGTCATCTGTTTCATTTGTTTTTGGTATGAGGTATGTAATACCTTCAGTAATCCATTCCGGGATTTTATTGGGATTATTTACAAGCGTTGATAATGTTTCCGCAAGTATTTTGTGGATAGACGAGAGATGATAAAGCCAGAAATTGGGAACCTTGTCATTTCCTGGGGATTTCCATTTTTGCGATTTCGTTAGAGCTTGCCTAACATCATCTGTGGATATATTTTCCCATTCTTGCAGAGGTGTATCCAACATTCGTTCTTCTTCACGCCGGATCCATTCAGCTTTTGGGTTATATTCCTTCGGGCTGCTCCAAATATTTTCCCAAAATGTCTGCACAGTATCAATCGATGGTGGCCTTTCGACATGTATAGGTTTTTTTCCAATTTCCCTATAAAATTTCTTAAGGTGCGTTTGGAATATTTTATTTTGGCGATAGAACCTACAACGTTTTTCGTATCGCCTTGTTCTCTGTGCTTTTAGCTGAAGTTTCTGCTTCAGCATTTCCGTGGTTGGTGGAATGTCAAGTAGTGATTTAATTTTGTGTTTCCTCTTGATCTTTTTGCACTTGCGCGTGGAAATATTAGGGTTTCTGGTGAGCTCATCTTTATTATTATTATTATTATTATTATCATTATTATTATTATTATTATTATTATTATTATTATTATTATCATTATTATTATTATTATTATTATTATTATTATCATTATTATTATTATTATTATTATTATCATTATTATTATTATTATCATTATTATTATTATTATTATCATTATCATTATTATTATTATTATTATCATTATTATTATTATCATTATTATTATTATTATTATTATTATCATTATTATTATTATTATCATTATTATTATTATTATTATCATTATCATTATTATTATTATTATTATCATTATTATTATTATTATTATTATTATCATTATTATTATTATTATTATCATAATTATTATTATTATTATTATTATCATTATTATTATTATTATCATTATTATTATTATTATTATCATTATCATTATTATTATTATTATCATTATTATTATTATTATTATTATTATCATTATTATTATTATTATTATCATAATTATTATTATTATTATTATTATTATTATTATTATCATCATCATTATTATTATTATTATTATTATTATTATTATTATTATTATTATTATCTCCTTTGATTTTTATTGTGTATTTTCCTACCGGATCCCAAAATTGCATAATGGCCTTTTCCACTAAATATTTGTGTAAAGTACAACCTACAAACATGTACAAGTTGTATATAGATAAAGCTACCCGCAGGGTGTGAGCTGTTCTTGTAAGAGCATTGTTTTTGTATTTGTTGTGTCGTTAAAACGACCCTTTGTAGCCATGTAGTTATGATGTCAACGTACACTTTCTTGATACTTCGTCAATGCCAACGTAGTAGAGACTTTGTAATCGCAGATACCAATTATACTACGCCGTTGAACAATACTGGTGCCAAACGTCTTCGAATAATACTCGTATTAATAGTACTTCGTATAGTGAGAAGAGAATAGCAATCCGAATAGTATAGGGGATAGAGGAGAAATAGCGAATACACAACTAGACGTCACGCGACTTCCTCTATATAAGCGTTTCCGCTATGGTCACCTAGTTTAATGAGACATTAAATGAGAATTATTCTTACAATCCAAAATATGTTGAGACTTTAAATAACCTAGAAAGGGTTGATAAGCTGTAAAAAATAAAATTAATTAATTTTCTTAAATACAGAAGGAGTAATAAAAATGAATTTAGAGGGTAGGCTGTTTTCCTGTCACCAGTGATTGTTACCAGACAGAAATGGAAATTTGCATTCACAATACAGATTTTCGTTTCAATTTCATTCAAATTGTGTGTGTATATATATACGATTGTGTATGTTGTTTGCTTACTTGCGATCTACGTTCAAACACCAGTGTCATCAGTGACACTTTATTTCTATATAATAGTATTTAAGTCATGGGCTGTCAGTAATCCCTTTAATGAGTCTATCAGAACCTTTCCCAATCAAAACCATGGCTCCAACCACAACTGGAATTCCCGAGGTCTTCATGTGCCACATTTTTTTAATTTCCACTTTAAGATATATTATTATTATTATTATTGTTAAATAATTTATCCTATCTTAAAAAAGGAAGACCATATTTAAGACATCTTCTTCTTCTTTTTCTTTTTGCCAAGTATAATTCAAGATAGTGTTGCCATTCTTCTAGTACAGTTAGTAATCGAGTTAACGGGAAGCATTTAAAGTACATTTAAATCACAATGAATAGACAAGAAAATGTGTGCGGATGCAGATTTAGGACCCGAGAGTTTTCCTTTTAAGACTAAAAATGATTTTGGATATCTCAGTCACGTAATGGCTCGGTACTAAACTGTTTGGCTTCTTCATAAAGAACAAGGCTATTCAAGCAGTTTTCCATTTTGTATAACGTTTTTAATCTTTTCATCGTAAGCAAGGATGTAATGCCGCTAGAACGCAGGGGGGGATACAAGAAGTGAAAGTGACAGAGAATGCGAAGACTAAGAATGGAGAGGATTGAGTACGGCATTCAAGAAGGCAAAAGATGGCGATGGACGTTGCATTTAAACATTTGAAGATTGTAGTTATGAAGGAAGCAAAGAAGTGCGAGTAAAAAAAACTGTTAGCGTATAAGTGGCGGTTGCATCTAGCTAGTTCAACAGTAAAACAGTGAGAACTAGTTGCCAATCTAGTAGCACGTTTAATTTCATGTAGTCGGGGCACCAGGGAAAAAGCTCTTCAGAGTAACTGCCATGAAAATATTTGTAGAAAAGACAATGGGAAACCAAGTTACGTCGGTGAGAAAGTGACTGAAGTCGAGATGCCAGGTCAGGATCGATTACATCACAGACCCATCTTTGGATTTTGTCAAGAATCTTGAGATGTACAGCAGGAGCACCAGACCAAATACGGCAACTGTATTCTGGTTGGTTGATGTTTAGCATATCAAGTTCTATGGGTTATTCAATGCCGAAATCTAAATATTTTGAACACAGTTTTATGGCTTCAACTACAGATAAAATTTATTGTTGATCATTTTACTATAAGTATGTATCTTTAGTAATTTTTCATATAAAAATATATTGCTGGTATTTTTACTATAAAAAAAGTATTTTTATACTTGCATATTATTTTGTTTTGGGTTCAAAATTTGCCCATAGATGGGACCCTAACAGGTGTTACTGTCCCGGGTCAGGGTGGACTTAAGAGCAGCATCAGTTAAGAAGTGGTTTCACGCTCCTCAAAACATTTCAATGTCCCGATCAGAGGTCTTACCGCCGAATGTAGTTTATTGTCATACCCAGGAGTACAACAGTATTCAATGCATGGAGTAATGGAAGATTGATAAATGTTCAAGATGGATTCTGACGAGGGAACCTTTCTGGTACGACACAGTTAGAACCAACTATCTTTCCAGTAGACGTTGCAATTGATTCAATATAGCCAGTAGACGTCTTGCAGTAGACGTAGCAAATAATTCAATATAGTCAGTAGACGTATCAATTGATTCAATATAGCCAGTAGACGTCTTGCAGTAGACGTATCAATTGATTCAATATAGCCAGTAGACGTCTTGCAGTAGACGTATCAATTGATTCAATATAGCCAGTAGACGTCTTGCAGTAGACGTAGCAAATGATTCAATATAGTCAGTAGACGTCTTGCAGTAGACGTAACAAATGATTCAGTATGTACTGTTGGTAATTTTTCATATAAAAATATATTGCTGATATTTTTACTATAAAAAATATTTTTATACTTGTATACTGTTTTGTTTTGGGTTCAAAATTTGCCCATAGATGGGACCCTAACAGGTGTTATCGTTCTGGGTCAGGTTGGACTTAAGAATAGCATCAGATAAGAAGTGGTTTCACGCTCCTCAAAACCTTCAATCTCCCGATCAGAGGTCTTGCCACCGAATGTAGTTTATCGTCATATCCAGGATTACAACAGTATTTAATGCATGGAGTAATGGAAGATTGACAAATGTTCAAGATGGATTCTGACGAGAAAACTTTTCTGGTACGACACAGTTGGAACCAATTATCTTTCCAGTAGACGTAGCAATTGATTCAATATAGTCAGTAGACGTCTTGAAGTAGATGTTGCAATTGATTCAATATAGTCAGTAGACGTCTTGCAGTAGATGTTGCAATTGATTCAATATAGTCAGTAGACGTCTTGCAGTAGACGTAGCAATTGATTCAATATAGTCAGTAGACGTCTTGCAGTAGATGTTGCAATTGATTCAATATAGTCAGTAGACGTCTTGCAGTAGACGTAGCAATTGATTCAATATAGTCAGTAGACGTCTTGCAGTAGACATAGCAATTGATTCAATATAGTCAGTAGACGTCTTGCAGTAGATGTAACAATTGATTCAATATAGCCAGTAGACGTCTTGCAGTAGACGTATAAATTGATTCAATATAGTCAGTAGACGTCTTGCAGTAGATGTAGCAATTGATTCAATATAGCCAGTAGACGTCTTGCAGTAAACGTAGCAATTGATTCAATATATTCGCTCCACTTTATGTCAGTGGGAAACAGTGGAGTTAAGAAGGAAGCAAGATGCAGTACAAATGTTAAAAGCACATCCGCTTCCTGATCAGCAATATAGGATTAAGAGGGTCACCAATTTTTTGACGTATTTGATTGTAACAGGCAGTCGTAACCCGAAGTGAACCCTCATACTAAGGAAATCATTTCACATGCAATAAGCATGTAAAAATGGTGGGTCAAGTGACCTGTCTTTGTAAAAATCCCTTTTATAATGATTCTTACAATTGAAATATAATTATTGCGGATTCGGCAGCTGTCGCTTCACTGATAGTATGAAGATCAAATTCCAAATCTAAAGTGTTTGTCCGTTTAAAATACGACATCTATTAGAAAATATTCGATGTTCGGGTGGAGTCATGGATTGCGGCTCTCAATGAGAAATTCCAGTCGAGTTCGTTACATTCACTTACATGCAATTACTCTTGGCAAAAGTATGGAACCATCTAATCTAGGATATCTGCCTATATTTCTGAGATGAGGTATTGTAGTTATTTACATGGTTCTGACTGTTGTCCTCATCTTTGTTGCCATGTTCACGACGTTTCGGACGTTGTTACGCTCCGGCCTTCTTCACGTGATTGGAATTTCGAATTGGACCCTTTATTTCGTCCACCGGGGCAGATTGTTCTAGTTCCACGTACCATGCCTCTTCCGGATGTCTCTTTTATTTCCCTTTAACACAATTCTTCAAGTTTTTGCTCACCACTGCCTGTAAATAAATAGTAGGACATGTATCTGGAACAAACACTATCATTCGAAAAAAAAAATCTGTTAAGGCAATATTCACTCGCAAAAAAAAATTATTCTTACAATCCAAAATATGTTTCGACTTTAAATAACCTAGAAATGGTTGATAAGCTGTAAAAAATAAAATAAATAAAATTTTCTTAAATACAGAAGGAGTAATAAAAATGAATTTAGAGGGCAGGCTGTTTTCCTGTCACCAGGAATTGTTATCAGACAGAAATGGAAATTTTCCTTCACAATACAGATTTTCATTTCTATTTCATTCAAATTGTGTGTGTATATATATACGGTTGTGCATGTGTATTTTTTAAATCATTTCAACAAGGCAATAAAGCCACTAAGATGCAAGGGATTTCTGAGTTAGAAAATACGATAAAAAACAATTAAAGAACAAGAAAATGAAAAGAAAAAGAATGAAGAAAACAGAAGATATACGACTGAGATCGCAATTAAATTTAAGTTGAATGTTAAGCAACAGGTCCATAGAGAGTTCCACAAGCGCGAAGTGCGATAGAAGAAACTATTAGCCTGAAACTTGCATCTATATGTACGATTGTGTGTGTATATATATATATATAAATATATATATATATATATATATATATATATATATATATATATATATATACAGTACAGCTGGCCACTCGTATTCGAGGTTACTCGTCTACTAGGGCGGCTAGCCCATCCCTATTGCAGACGCTTTCTCAGGCACATTTGTGTTTATTCAACCACAGAGACCACCTGTGGTTTATACTGTAACTATGCTGAGCAGACATTAGTTAGAGTTTCTGGGAAAGAGCGTGTTTTCTAGTATGATCAGTGAGATCTCTCGGTCACGATGACTTGTGACTTTGTGTATAGCACAGCTATCGACGGCCCCCAAGGGTTCTCTCACAAGGCTTGGGTCAACCCGTGGTATGGTTTTCAGGCACTTTCCATAGGTGCCGCACACTGGGATCGACCCCTCCAATCCGATAACATCAGAAAGTCTCCTTCCAGACAAATCGACAATGGTGAGATTCGGACCCGGGTCTCATGGTCAGAATGCCACGTGCCGATATATATATATATATATATATATATATATATATATATATATATATATATATATATTAGTCATTTCATCCAAAGTAAGGTAATAAAAACACTAAGATGCAAGGGGTTACTGAGTGTTAGAAAATATGATGAAAAAAAACACTATTAAGGAGTGAGCTAATAAAAGAAAAAGAAGATAACAATTGACATCGCATTTAAATTTTCGAAAATCAAAGTTGACTCGGAAGCAAGAAGCTAGAAGAGAGTTCCACAAACGGGAAGTGCGAGAGAATAAATTATTAGCATAGGACTTACGGTTACATGTAGCCATTTCAACAGTAAAATGTTGAGACCTTGTTGCCAATCTATTACTGCGTTTAAATTCACAACGTTTAAGTACCGTAGACAAAAATAATATCTATTTTGAATAATGCAAAAATGCGGCACACGCCCAAAAGTGGAGGTTAGGGGAAGGTGGGTCTTCAGTCTGTCTTTTCTTAAACCTAACTAGCCACGATTATTGACACAAACATACCACAATAACACCAAAACAACACATTCTTACTTAGCATTCTTACTACAGCCACCATAATACCTCAAGGTCTCTATGTACTCCTAACTAGTTCTCATATGTAAAATGTGTCTGGGTGGCGGAATAAAAATTTAAAAAAAATTTAACAAAACAACATAGAGGAATGTTCATCAAAGCAATTACCATGAAAGTATTTATAGAAAAGACACAGCGATATTATACATCGGCGGTAGGAAAGTGACTGGGGCCGAGAAGCCAGCTCAGGACCAATAACATTGTAGATTTTTTCTGTTTTATCATGAATCTCTAAATATGTGTATATTTGAATTCAGTGAAAAACATAAATATAACGCTACAATTTTTTTTTAAAAACCTTTAAAAAATAATTATATTCACTACCAAATAATTTCCAAAAGGTTAAAATAAAATCTTTAAATTTTCTGAATTTTTAGGGTTTAAAAAATTATTTTTTTGTCTCCACTTTTATTTCTCAGTGCAAGGTAGAGTAGGTTGTCCAAACTGAGTAATAGCGGAAGGTGTTAATGCTGTGTGCTATTTTAAACGCAGCCAAATTGTGTGTTTATGTACAGATGTGTGTACCTGTGTCGACATTAAATGGCAGAAGCACATGTAGGTCTCTCCCGCAGAACACAGACATATGCATATATATTACATATGTGCATACAAAGTCGCATGTAGACAGTGTCTGACGGATGGAGAATCTGGATATCTTATATGATATGGTTTGTTTTATTAAATTAATCTCTGTTAAAATATTTTTTCGTATGCCTAAACGAAGCCATTGTTGCGACATTCTAATGAAAGGAACATGAGGAAAACTTAGAAGCACAAAATAAGAAAGAAATAGAGAGAAATTAAAAGAAAAAAATAGAAAGAAAAAATAAGCAGGAGGAGGGAAAAGCAAAGATGGAGCATGAAAGGATGAGAGGTACAAAAGAAAGAAAATGAAGAGAAGGAAAGGGAGAAAGAAAAATAAAAAAAGAGGAAGGAGGAGAAAAAGAAAACAAAAAAAATATAGGGAGGAAGAAGAAAAGGAAAAACGAAGAACAACGAAAAAAGGAAAGAAAAAAGTTAGAAAAATATAACCATGAATTAAATAAAAAGAATATAAGAAAGAAAGAAAGAAGTGAGAGGAAAATGAAAAAAAAAAAGGTTAGAATAAAAAGTAATAAAATGTTTTGAAAAAAAGAAAAAAAAAGATTAAAATAAGGAAAGAAAAAAGAAGAAAAATAAATGCACAAAAAGAAAGAAGGAAAGTTTTTAAAAAGACAAAGAGAAGGAAAGAAAATACAATTTTTATCCAGAAAATCTTGTTCATCAGGAAATGTTCACCCATTCTACAATTCTTAGAACTTCAAATTTCTTCATCATTCAGGTTGGAGTTCTGTTGTTGTTGTTGTTATTATTATTATTATTATTATTATTATTATTATTATTATTATTATTAGCTTAGAAGCCGCCCTTGGGGCGGACTTTACACTATCTCCTGCGGAGAGAATTTGAGCCTTCGGTCTTTTACCTTCAACGTCCTCCGTAAGTAAAATTTATAAGAATTTAGAAATAATAAAATCATTTTATCTTTATTCGGCACCTTAATTCGGCATAATCTTTCTTCGTATACGCAACCGATCTCCGTAGTTTGTTGACATTTATTTTGCGTGCAAATTTTCTTTTCTTTTAAAATCATCATTCTTTATGATCACTTCACAGAAAATCACTCTTAAAGGACATTAGGGAACCCGAACTATGTAATATTTCGAATACGTCACAGTACGCGTGCTACAAAAAGAAAAATAAACATGAGCAACGTACCGTGCCCCGATTAACTTTTAATTACGGTTTAATTAGACTATATGAATTACAATTGCGACGAAAAGCAAAATTAAAGTTAAACATTTAATAAAGAATTGTTTTTAAAACCTTTCACTCTGTTCGATATTTAAATTTAACTTTAAAGGATTTATTTATTTAATTTTTAATCGCGTGTGACTGCAGTAGTTACTACCTATTACTTCAGGTTGTCTATGATTCGACGAGATCGAAAAACGGACGGACGGGCGGGCGCTACATCTGCGTCCTGGGTAAGACGATAAACTACATCCAGCAGCAAGGCCTCTGACCAGAAGGTTTTGAGGAGTGTGGAACCACCCCTTAATTGCTGGTGTTCCCAGGTCCACCCTGATCCGGTTAGGGCCCCAGCTATGGGGAAATAGTTAACTCCCGGACTGGGGTCAAAACACTATGAAAGTGTAAAAACAGGTTTTAATACCAGTAATACTTTGTAATAAATTATTACCAACAATACATTATTACCAGCAATACATTTTTTTTTAAACTATTAGCAGAAATCTTTTTTTTTTTTAAAGAAATATACATTTTTTAAGAAAAATATTACCAGAAATAGATTTTTGAATGAAAAAATATGACCAGCAATAATAATTTTGTCGGCATTAAATAACCCATTGAGGTTGATATGCCACAAACCAAATCAAACCAAACCAACCAACTCCTGGTATTATATAAATCGCTTTTTGCTCAGTATCTGTTCATGTTAAAAACTGCATATATTTAATATAACAATGAAATAGAAATATCTTTCCAAAAAGATTAGTAATGGAACAACACAACGGCAACGACAAAGCCTATTTTAAGAAAAATTTAAAGCAAGACGATCACTTAATTGAAAAAGGTATCCGAGTGTCGCACGTGAAAGGCTTGAACAAATAAGACTGCAATCTAAGAAACATAGGAATAATGGAACTGATTGATTAAGAGGTTCATTTTGCTAGGGAACTAATTTTGTCTAAATGCAGATAAATATTTTATTTGCATAGATTATTAAAACGACTAAAGGAAGTAATCATTCATAAATTTACTAAATTAAGGTAATTTACCTACCTTCTCACTACAGATGGGACAGGAAATATATAAATAAATACACAGGAAATATATGAATAAACACCCATTGATAATTATTATATGGTTTGATTATAGAATGAGAGAGCAGGAAGCCAACAAAGTGAAGCTGGGGTACAAATATACTCATCATGGCAGCCAATTTGATAAAGATATATCAGGCACATGCATCACAGCCAAATGTGCTTGGTATGGAGACAATGATAAAAGCATTGCATCATCTTGTAGGTCGGGTACAGTTAGAAATAAATCTGGGTCGGCTAACCCAGGCCGTCCAAAACGGTCTCAAATTAAGGGTGTTTCCAAGTATCTAGTGATAAGTTTCAGTTCTTCTTGTCTACATTATACTTGAAACTTACAAAACAACCCTCTCGTCATCTAGCGATGATGCTCCTTCGCTACTCCCACTCATGAGCAGAGATTAAATAAAGATCGGAAATGGCTTTTCCACAGTTTCCAATTATCATTTTTGTAAAAAAAAAAAAAAAAAACACCCACAAAACCTACGATCACACATATTTGTCTATTCTAAGTGTGTGGGGTGTACTTGTGGGTACAATTTTTTGTTATTTCTTTAAGACATAGGCTCCCAGGAATTCCTTCAATGTGTCTATCGGAACCTTTTTCCATCAATCCGAGGGCTTCAACTACAACTGATGTTATTGATATCCTCATGTTCCACATTTTTCCACAGATTTTAATTTTCCACCTCAAGATTCTTATATTTTGATAGTTTTATTATTATTATTATTATTATTTGTGTATGCTATGTTTCTTGCTTTGTATCCTGTAGAACCGGGTACAAACTATGGTCCTTAGTCCTTACAGAAGAATTGTCATTCAATTGATAGCACTTTTCTTATTATATGGGGTGTTCTTAGTAGGACAATCTTCTGGGTAACTTCTATGTTGATGCTACCTGGGACACTGTTAGTAAAATTATTATTATTATTATTATTATTATTTGATTTCTGGTGTGTACACATTTCGTTCCGGGTCCCGCCCAGAGACCTAACGTTAGAAATGGCATCATGACATTTTCCACTGAAAAAAAAAATGTAAATAGATAAAGCCCTTCGTAAGGTGTGGGCTGTACTCGTGAGAACAACTTTTTGTATTTCTTTAAGGCATGGACTTCCAGAAATCCCTTCAATTACTCTACTGGAATCTTTTTCAACTAATCCAATGGCTCCAACTACAACAGGAATTGTTGATGTTCCCATGTGCCACATTTTTGACATTTCGATTTCAAGGTCCTTGTATTTTGATAGCTTTTTGAAGATCTTCAAAGATACATTGCAGTTATCAATAAGGAGACACTTTTTTGTTTTTTTGCGGTCTTTAATAACAATGTCTGGGCGGTTAGATTTAATTGTTCTGTCTGTGTGTATTGTGTAGTCCCATGAAATTGTAACAGGTCCTATCTCCGTAACCGGGTCTGGGTAGTATTCATACCAATTTCTTTCAGTTTCCTTCCCGTAGATATCATTATATATTATTATTATATACATATATTATTATTAGTAGTAGTATTATTTTCTTCTCTTTTTTTCTTCAAGGGTTCTTTTCAATCGGATATGTTGTATTATGTCCATTCTCTATCAAGTCGTACGACCTTAAACTGGTAGCACTTGTCGCAGATTATTTACAATGCCAAAGAACGCAAACTTCTGAAATGATCGAAATTTGTGTGTGTGTGTGTGTGTGTGTGTGTGTTTTTCAACGACGGTGGTATCTGGTTTACTGACCTCAAGGATAGACTGTTGGAATGTTGAAATCCCACAAGATATTGACTTGATCGTTTTCGATCAGCTTCTTTGGCTGTGTCGGTACCATTATTTGTCAACTTCATATACCTTGATAGGAACTGATGCAGATGGGGGAGGCCACTTTATGATGCCGGCCCTTGTAGTCTTTCTGCACAAGCATTCCACAAGCGCTAATAATGTGGCTGACATTTTCCACCTCCATGTCACACAGCATGCACTTCCTACGTAGACACGGATGCAGATACAGATGAGAGGCCACTTAATCATGGCGACGACTGGTTATTATTATTATTATTATTATTATTATTATATATCAATTTCTGCTATGGTCACACTACCTAAAACGTCTGCGGAAAGGTGGTGCGTTTTAATGGCTACATTTCATGATTGTTATTTTAACTTCCATGACATCAATAGCGTTACATGGATAACGTTCTTAGTGTGTGATTTGTACTTATCAAGACATTTTTTTGTATTTTTGTTAAGCTGGGATTTTCAGGGATTTTTTTTTTCTTTTACTGTTCTCTTGTGTTCGTATCCATCGATGAGTGTTAACTTTATCAACAGCGGCTCTATTAGCACGTTCTGGATATTGACCATGCGGAGGTTTGTCTTGCAAGCGTTGTTTCATCTGTTCAAGAGCTTTGTCCTTGGCTTTCTTTTTAATATTTTTTGCTGAAACAGTTGGTTTTTGGGTTCTGTTTTGGTTCTCTACAGAATCTACTAAATGTAAATCCCGTTTGTGTTTACAAAGTTCTTCCTTGTTGAATTTTTTTTCTTCCTGTTTTCGTGTTGTTTGACTAATTGTATCATCCAGTCCTTTATTGTTTCCATGTATATTTGTAAGCTAATAGTTGTTTTGTATGACAATTCTAGCTGAATAAAAACTTATCCACCTTCTTTACGGTGTAGGTATACACGGTCTGCATCAGCCTTTGGGTGATGCATATTATGCTTAGAAAGAAGACTGTCTTGTCTGGGAATCCATTCGTCTGTGCCATTTAGAGTCCATTTCAAGATGTTGAAACTATATTGAACCACTGGGATGGCAATATCGCCCAGGTTAGTAAATCTTGGTCTACTGGTACTACCATCGAAACACAACTCGGGCATCTGCCATTGTTGTTGAAAGCTCTTTCTCTTTATTCGTCTTACTGAAGAGAGAAAAAGAAATTGTATTAGGGTTGAAGCTTCTTTTTCAGTTAGACAAGTAACTCCTTTCGTTTACCCACCTCAAATTGCACGAAAAGTCGAGTATATTTTAATATTCCATTCCATAGGCTTCTGTTTCCGCCGGTGCTAAAGCTCTGCAGCTAGATGGTATTTTTTTTATACCGTTTCCTTTCAGGGCGTGGTCGATCAATGCTTTCCGCAACTTCCTATCCTTTGTAACTCTTATCAAGATTTATCTCTTTGCCTTCACACCCAATCCCTGTTCTGCTATCTTTGTACACAAGCTCGTTAGGTAGCTTACTCGCTGCTTTCCTCTGTCTTTCTCGCCTTCAATATGTCTTGTGATTGTCAAATTCTCCAAGCACTCTTTTCTCATTATGTTTCCTAGAAATATCAACTTTCTGGTTCTAAGTATTAGCGTCCTTTTTGTTTGCATTTTTCTTAAAACTTTCTCGTTACTCTCACATTCAGTCCATGTTATTCTCAATATCCATCTGTAGAACCAAATCTCTGTTGCCTCAAGTTTCTTCTCCATTTGTGATGAGATTGTCCAGCATTCACTGCCATATAAGAGTACCGGTATTACATAATAGTTCAACGCTCTTTTCATTGTTTCTAACGTTTTCCAGTTCCTAAATATCTTGCTTAACTTTTGGATGGAATCTTTCTCGAGAGTCACTTTTTGAATAAGATTTCATGGATAAAGCAACTTAATCATATGTATACACTAGCAGCATGGCCCGGCGTTGCCCGTGCTTGATTAAAAAATCGTACGACTTATACAGCAATCGCTATCACTTGACTTAAAATATTTTTGCCTTTCCTTGCGTTTAAAGGAGTGCCCTTTGCCCTGCTGATGTTGCTACGTGCCTTACTTCTTGCCTGTCTCACACTGCAAATTTTTTCTAAGCTCTATACTAAACATTAAATCTGTTACGAAAAAGAACTAAACAAAATGAACACAAAACGATCAGCTTTAAAAAAGGACTCGCAACTGGAAAAACCGAATAAAAAAGAATGTTAACAACAAATACTTTTTCACACCCAACCCAGTTCTGCGGAATCAGAATCAACGTTGAGTTTAAGCAAGCGAGTGAGCCAATTGGAGTAAAGTTTAAATTTTTCCCACTTGTGACAAATGCAGCTATCGATTTTTTTTGCATGCTAGCATACTAGTTAACATTCGTGTCAGTCAGCTGTTGGCTCTCACGCTGGCCAATAGAATCTTCCTGCCTATTCGTGGCAGCCAGCTATAGGCTCTCACTCTGACCAGTAGAAAATGGTCGCAAACTACATGAACTGACATAGACGCATGAAAAAATCGATTATTTCCACAATCGATGGGAGTTGTGAAATGCAAAGTCGGTCTTGGCCTTTTCACTAACTTGGAGCATGTGCATGTAAATTTTGGTGCAAATCCGTCGCAAATTGCGGCCGTGCATTCGTTACACACACACACACACACACACACACACACACACACACACACACACACACACACACATCCTGCCTTTTATAGATAGAGGTGAATTATATTTCCTTTACACTCGATTCTACAATAATGGAATTCATTAAGGATTAAAACCTTAATTAGCGAATATTTTTAAACATTTGTAATAAAGTAAATCGTAAAGAAATTTATTTTTTAATAAAGTAAAAAAAAAATTACTAATTAAGGTTTTAATCTTTAGTAAATTACTTTTATTCGGTTATAAAAAAAAGTCTTTCTGGTGCTGAGTCGGCGGTGTTCAGTCAGCTTTGTTGAGTTGGCGGTGTTGAGTTGTCCTGTTCCACTTCTGGAGCCTGCTTCTGTTTGAGTTTTTTTTTATATGAATCTCGTTAAATAAACGTAGTATCCACCCCGACATCTGCTACTTTCGTTTCTCTTCTTTTGTTCTCTATGATTTCAAAACTGTCTCGCGTCTTTCTCGCATCAGAAAACCTAATCAGAATCGTCTGGCCTTCCCCAGACACAATGAACATTTTGCTCTTAGACTTGTAAGTAGGATTATTTTCTTACAAGATTTTACTGTCCTATCACGACAAATCACCAATACATATATAATTAAAATTTCATATATACGATATTTATAAAGTCTCTATACGGTTTATCGTCTTTCACACGAAATAATGTGCGTTTTTTTTATCATCTGTACGTAGCTGTCAATGATTAAAAATAGCTTCAAGTGAATGAGTCCTTTAGTCTTTCATTCCTTCATCAGTCTCTTTAGAAAGACGCTACTGAATCACAAAGGAAGAACCCTTTTTTATTATTTCACTCCGTGTAATGCAATCAAGTCACTAAGACACAAGAGGGGTACTGAATGTGAGAGAATATGAGAAAATGAAAACAATATTAAGGAGAAAGAACCATAAATAAAAACAGGGATTAAGAAGACAGAAAATAACGATCGACATTGCATTCAGATTTTAGAAGGGGTCGGAAGAGAGTTCCGCAAGCGAGACGAACGGGGGAAGAAACTGTAAGCATAGAACTTACGGTTACATCTAGTCATTTTAATTGTATAATGACGTGACCTTGCCGCCAATCTAGTAAATTCATAAAGTCTAGATACCAAAGAGAAAAGCTCATCAGAACAATTACAAGGAAAGTATTTCAACAATAGGTACTGGGAAGCCATGTTAAATTTGGGAAATCTGACTGAATCGACTTAAACAACTAAAATGGGTAGCACATGTGACAAGAAGGAAAATAATGATATAATCAAGATGTTGACATTCCACAGTACTTGAAACAAAAGGTTCGGAAAGAAACACCCATCAATATTAAAAATAGAGATAACAGTTACTGGACCTGGAAAGTCTAGTTTCCCGAAAAACTCTTTTAAGTAAACGATTTTATGAATTTAAACCGACAGTAACGCGAACTTTTCGTTCAATAAATTTCAAATGTTAATGTTTCCTGTTCTGTATGGAAACGGACACTTTTACCCCTAGAACACTAGCCATCAATTAAAGTTACACCACTACTAACGATGGGTATATCATAAACGATTTTGAAAATATAAAAAAAAAAATTAAATGTAAATCTTTATTTGAAATATTTTACATGCAGGCACTTCAAACTTTGTCCTTTGAGTTAACATTAATAGGAGCTGAAAAATATATTATTTAGGTAAGAAAATCAGGTACTGAAAATTGTAATTAAAAATTGGAAAATTTGCGCTGGGTATATTATACCCATGGTTAGTGTTCTAGGGTTAACATTACCTTTTCCCCAACTAGTCTTACTCCATTAGATTGAACTGCAAGTAGTGAACTAGGTTAGGCACACCAACTTATTTTAAAAGCTGAAAAAGTCGTAACATGATTCAAAATCTAGTAGAGTTGAGATTTCAAAAGTAGTTCAATGTGACAACCCTGCAGAATAGTTTAAATGTGATCGTTTTGGAGTAGTACAACAAATTGAACTCACTGGAACCAGCGTATATCTCATGGCCAGCATAGCACCCGAGACAACTTTACAACGAATTGAATAGGAGTTATTATTTGGAAAAGAACACAGCACATTTTTAATTCATCTTCTTCAGCATAAGATATATCTCAAACAAATTACATTTGTCCAGTATATTATTCATTCGAGGAAGCTCGGATATTCATGAGTCTTTCACGTCATCCATCACGGTCCTGCGCCGTCTTGCGCCATGGCTATATGTCTAGAGCAGTAAATCACTCGCAAATTCTTGTTTTGCTCGCCAGAAATGTCCTGCAAAGCGCATAACTGAATATCTAAATTGTCTAAAAAGAATGAAGAAAAAAAATTAATTTTCTCAAAGAAATTTAACATTTTTATCATCATATATAATTTTTATACGCATTTCCAGTTAATTTATTTTTAATTATAAATGCGCCTATTTTTGTCTGGCCTCACGTTTTTCTGTTGCTAACCCCCCGAAGATGGTTTAACTCTTTGGAGACGGAACCTCGTTTGGAGTTTCAGTGCCAAAACGGAGCCCTTTTCACATGCGCTCACTTGGAACACAAAAAATCGATGTAAAATCATAAGACACAGCAAACTAACATAGAAACAGCCATTGAACGGCCCAGATATGCAATAAATGCGAGAAGCAATCTGATTGGCTGGTACAAAGACCAGCCAGCTAAAACCGAGGCTTCTATTATCGGACTGACGGATCGGCCCAATCGTCTTCGCCATTCGACTTTTCGGCCGATATATCGGCCCTGTTTTCTCCTAAGGGTTAAGGTAGATGTATTTGTTATGGTTTAAAGAGCAAACCAAACTTAGACATATATCAATTTTTATCAAACATTGAGTATGGTTGTCTAAATTCTCAAAATATTAGAACCGAGTTTAGTTCGGATAATTTAAAAATATTCGGATGGTTTCAATTTTTCTCTTCATTTCACGGCCGGATAAACGAAGTCCGAAAAATAGTTGTACAGATAATAGAGTAAGTACCGTATTTGTTTCAGGGATAGTTACATATTGTTAATTATATTTTTTTGAGTCTATAATCATATACTTGTTTCAGAGATAGGTAAATATTAGTGGCTTATATTTACTATGATTGGGAATAGGTAAATATTGGTAATTTGTAGTTGCCATTTGTTTACATCTGAAAAAAAATGAACTAGCTTTCATTCTTAAATTATGGTGAGTAAGTAGATCTGTAGAGGAAATGTGAAGTGGGTTGTTGTTTGGTTTTCTGAATGCTTGATATATATCACTTTGGAATTTGAAAGTCACATCTAAGAAATTTACCTTTTTTTGGTTTGTTTTAATGTCAATTTTGAATTCTATTTCTTTGTAAATTTTTAAAATTTCTTTTCTGGTTTTCTGGGAGGGTGGGGGAGTTTCTTGGGATTATGAGCATGCCATATCTGAATAATTCTATATAATTTTGTTTATAATCCTAGCTAATGTGCATATTACAACCATTTCTCACAATGCATAATCCAAGAATGCCACAATCAATTGTTTTCATAGACCTATTATTACTATCTTTTTTTCTGATTTTCTATTTTGGATCTTATAGCTTGGTTTATAACATTGGTTTGTAGGCAGTGACCATTTAATGGGTATGCATACTTCATTCCACAATTATAAGCATGGATTGTCGGTGTTTAATGTTTTTTTATTTGTAGTATGTTTTCAGTGCAACTATCACTAAGTTTTAGAATGTTTCTATTCTGTTGCAGTTTGCTTGATTTTGTAAAGTGTTTGTTGAATACTTTATCTCTGTTTCTTGATACATTTTTATTATATGCTGGATTGATATATATTATATTTCTATTTTTTCTTGTTTGTTTGATGTCTGAGTTAAAATGTATTCGAAAGAAGAAAAAAAACTAACAGATGTACACTGAGGTGGCAGCAGTTCAGTTCAACGTGCTTCCAGGGGATAGAGGCGCAGAAGAACCACCAGGATGCTCCTGTTAATACTACGACACAGTCTAAAGACGTCAGTGGCCAGTGTCCGCTATGTTACACTACTTTATGCCCACTTGCTTCTATTAATGAACTTCATATACGCTAAATAACTGATGAGTATTCCGGCTCAAGTTGCCCAAAAATAGTTTGAGAAGCATTTCGGAGTATTTCCATGTTTGACCGAGATGAGCCAAATCACATTTATAGGACGTGGTGGGGAGCGTCTATTCACACACAAGATTCTACACCTACAACTGTAAAGAAGCACCTATCGAAACAAATCTACATTTACATCTCTTCAGAGATTTATGTAGTAGCCTTCACTCCAATCAAGGAGATACAAATCACTAAGAAGTATGGGGTTAATGAAAAAAACGTTATTGAAGATAATAAAAGAACAGGGTGTAAGGAATATGAAGATGACGATTGGTATTGAATTTAAACTTTTGAATATCGTAATTGACAGAAAAGCAATAAGCCGGAAGAGAGTTCCACAAACGAGAAGTGTGAGAGAAGAAACTATTAGCATAGAACTTGCGGTTCCATCTAGCAAATTCAACAGTGAAATTAATTACCGCCAGTCTAATACTGCACTTAAATTCGTGAAGTTGAGGTGCCAAAGAGGAAAACTCATCAGAATATTTACCGTGAAAATATTTATAGAAAAAACACAGGAAAACTACGTTAAGGTAGTAGGAAAATGACTCATCAGGATCGATAACATTACAGATTCTTCTTTGTATTTTATCGATAATATCTGAATACATAGCAGAATTACCAAAGCAGATGTGGCAGCAATATTCAATGCATGGACGAATGGTGGACTGTGTAGGATATATTCTGTTATCTAGCACGACATGGTTAACCAAAATTTCCTAGCAGTCGACTTAGCTATTTATTCACTATAATCGTTCCACTAATGTTAGTAGAAAACGTGAAACTGAGATAGCGCAATAAATTCTTCTTCTGGAGGTTAGCATCAGCCATGTTGATAGAAGGCTGAAAATGTTCTCTAAGGTGATTAAAAGAGAGTAGTTTCATTTTGGAGGTTTTAAAATTAAGACGACTCACGGCCACTTGTGTAATTGAAGATGAATCGGAGGAGGGCCACAAGGGATCCTACACAATACTAGACATCAAGTCATATCTTTTGGCACGTCTCTCTTTCTCTCTCACTCTCTTCATATATATATATATATATATATATATATATATATATATATA
Source organism: Acanthosepion esculentum (assembly GCA_964036315.1). Classification (NCBI taxonomy): domain Eukaryota; kingdom Metazoa; phylum Mollusca; class Cephalopoda; order Sepiida; family Sepiidae; genus Acanthosepion; species Acanthosepion esculentum. The sequence continues at coordinate 51,004,630 of OZ038483.1, forward strand.
TATATATATATATGTGATCAAGTCATATCTTTTGGCACGTCTCTCTTTCTCTCTCACTCTCTCCATATATATATATATATATATATATATATATATATATATATATATATATATGTGTGTGTATGTGTGTGTGTGAGTGTGTGTGCGTGTGTCTTGAAAACGGCCGACATGGAAGATTTAATTAATTTTTTATTGAGTTTTCCCAGCAATCTAACATTATCCCGTTTTCCAGGGGTTAAAGAATACAGGAATTCTCTATAGTTATAATAATTGTTCCGAGCGCTTTCGGCTACTTCTCTAGCCATTATCAAGGATTTGTTTTGGGATGGTGAAATTCTGTCTCTGGCTGCTACTTTTTTACTTTTTTTTTACAGTGTGGAGTTCGAGCGTTTTGTGTGCGTCTTGGAGATCACGCGATATGCGCGGCCATGTGGCAGGGGCAAGCCTTCTATTTTAGACCATTTTTAACACGCCGTCTCCTCTGCTAAATAGACCGGCGGCGGGATCTCATCAATTTACAGCTGAGCTAGCTAGATGTAGCTGCAAATTCTATGCTAACATTTCTTTTTTTTTTTTATCCAGCACTTTTTGCTTGTGGAACTCCCTTCCGGCTCCATGCTTTCCAATCAACTTTAATCTGCAAAAATTTACCTGCACTGTCAATCGCTATCTACTGTCCTCCTGATTGCTCTTTTCTTTATCCTCATTACTGATGTTTCTGTTCCTAATTCCGTCACACCCTGTCACACCTTGCGTTTTTTTTTGTGTCTGTACAGCCTTGTTTGGGGTAATACCGATTAAAAAAATTGGCCAGGACGAGACTTTAGCTGTTGAATTTAGTTTAATTTTTAGCATGTGTCCCAATGAAAAGACACCCAGTGAAGTATAACTCGTTAACAATGACCCCACGCAGACATTCGTTTCTTTATATATATATATATATATATATATATATATATATATATATATATATATATATATATATATTCGTGTTGATTTATAATCGGAATTTTACTGCTTTTCTTTTCATTTTAATATCCGAGATCTGGAAGGTGTTGGTGTCGTTTTTACTTCGTTGGCCTTGGAATAACATTTAAATATTAATACGTCTGGGATGGTAGAGTTAGGGTTTATGTGATTCATTATATTAAATTAATGCAATATGTACACAGAAATTAAAATGCTACTTTTTAAAAACTTGTCTGAGTGTCCTAACGTCTCTGTCGTAAAACGTTCCGTGCAATAAATAAAACTTGACAAATACCTCTGCGAATGCACACTTGTGCTGACATGTATTTGGGAAATATATCAGAAAGTTGGATTTCTGTAATTAATATTTGATGAACAAGCCAGCAATAATGATTATTTCTTTTTAATACATCATTTTTCTCTGACGCTGATGTGCCATAATGTTCTGATGGCAAACATAATAATAACCGTTTCCTTATAAGGAAACATCCGACATTCATTGATCAATCAGTCAGTGATACTGTCGATTGAAATTCATAAAACATTTTTTGTGGAAGTCCAGTAAATTTTATTGCTCTTTCCAGTACTAATAGAATTTTCTTCTTGACGTTCAAAGTAGTGTAGGAGGCTCGGATTGAGGAATCGGAGAACCGAGTTCGAATTCCAGTCGAATCAATTACATTCACTTACGTGTTAATACCCTTGGGAAAGGTATGAATCCTCTTCTTCTCCCCCCACAGCTATGTGTAAATAGCAGGACCGGGTTATAGCTTTGGATGGTACCTGATTTATCGCAGAAAGAAATCCGCCTGCGGGGAAAAAAATCTGCCTCGTCAGTCACATATCGAAAGATACACGATCGCCTAAGCTTGTATCAAGCATAGCACATAACTGACTGAGTGTGGAACATCAACGTCTTGATTATGTCATTATTTTCTTTTCAAGTTACATGTAATAGCCATTTTAGTTGTTGCTACAGCTGAAAGTCCTCAGGTGATGTATTTTCTCTCATTTGGCACAGTTCTTTGCTTGTGGCTCTGTGGCGCCAATTCACGACTATCGACGAAGTATGGTCCTCAATAAGACCTACAGGCTTTATCTACTCGAAGCCATTTTCAATCATTGATCTGTGAAAAGCGTTTGTATACCGCTGACAGATTAGATATTTCTGGATGAGTTTGACACTATACATGGCATCCATATGAAAGTATCGGTCTGACGACTTTATTTAAGAATAGGACTTTAATTTTTAGCTTTAGGTTTTGTTTTTGTAGCAAATTATAGTGTTGGGTGAAACTATCCTCAGCGTGGCGTAGATTAGGATCAATTTCCTGTACTTCTGTACAACATTTACTAAAAATTCTAGGACTGCTGCTAGGAAAGTTAGTTCACTGTATCGTACTAGACAATTTTTCTCGCCAGAATCTATCTTACATATTTATCCATTTGTCCAAGCTGCCACATAGGGTCTGGTGCTCCTGCTATATATTTAGAGATTTGTGACAAAATCCAAAGAAGAATCTGCAATGTTATTGGTCCCGACCTGGAATCTCAGCTTCAATCTCTTTCCCGCTGCCATAATGTAGTTTCCCGATGCCTTTTCTATAAATAATTTCATGGTAATTGTTCTGAGGAACTTTCCTCTGTGGTGAATGTTGTTATTTTTATTACCCATCTAGCATCCCCCACCCCCGACGAATTGTACATAGAGGACTAGTTAGGGCTAGATAGAGACTTGGAGGTATTATAGTGGCTGTAGTAAGAATGGTTATTAGGAATGTGTTGTTTTGGTGTAAGGAATACTGTGGTATGTTTGAGTCAATAATCGTGGCTAGCTAAGTTTAAGATAAGACAGATTAAATACCAGCCTCCCCCTATCCTCCCTTTTGGCCTTGTGCCACGTGTTCGTATTAAAACGAAATAAATATTAATTTCCTCTCTGGACATAGACATTATGAATTGAAGCGCGATACCAGATTGACAGCAATGTCATATCATTTCCAGTTGAAATGGCTAGATGCAACCGTAAGTTCTATGCTAACAGTTTCTTCTCTCGTACTTCTTGTTTGTGGAACTTTCTTCCGGCTTCTTGCTTTCCAGTCAAGTTTGATCTTCAAAAATTTTAAATGTGATGTCAGTCGTTATCCTCTGTCTTCTTAATTCTTGTTCTTTTATTGTTCTCGTTCCTTAATAAAGTTTTTGCTTTTCTAATATTCTTTCACACTCAGTAGCCCCTTGTGAATTGCCTTGTTTGGAGTGAAATTATTTAAAAAAAAAAAAACTCCATAAAACGAGATATTTAGTATTTACTAATTCTACATCCTGAATGTTTATGATTAGGTGCTATCACTGCTTTCATTCCAATTCCAAAACATAGTTTCTTTTTTGGAATGATGATAGTGATGTACGATTAAAATCGAAATGTGAATAAAACAAAGTTTTTTTGTTAATTAAAAATAAATTGCTAAAAGAATGTTTCCCGTGATCATCTTAATGAATTATATCTATAATTTTGTTAGGAAGATTTTATGAGAACACACAGACATTATACATATTTTATTGACATGTCACTTAAGGACATAAGCGATCATGACTCTCCACGGGTTCCTTTTCTTTATTATGTGTGAATTGCTATGAAAGATAGTGAAGTGATTTCCTGTTACCTTCTCCACGGTTTGGAATTAAGAAGTTTTCTTTTATTAGATTGGCTGCCACCCAAGGTTAGAAAGATCCGTCTATCATGCTATTTAACCCTTAGGTGTTGGGGCGAGTAGAGATGAATTCGTTTTGATCGATTGATTCGTTTTCTCCGGCTTATAAACCCCTTGCAGGTTATTTAAAGCCAGAAAATATTTTTAAATTGTAAGACTTTTTTTTGGAGATAATAATAGTTTAGTGATAAAAAATCTTACTAATTAACCCCTAGGTGGGATTAAGAAGACGTAGGTTCATGCCTTTCCCAAGGTTATTTGAGCGGAAGTGAATATAACGAACCCAACGGAAATTGGAACGCGGCTCTCCGATTAACAATTCCAAAGCATTATCCATTACACCATATGCACACCCAAGCTTACAGCACCTGGTATTCCCAAGCAGTGACACATCTAGGTACTAAACAGGCTTGACGCTGTTTAACTTCGGTGACTGTACGGTAAGCGGTGTTTAAGAGCAGTTATGTTGATGTCACTTGGGACACTGTTAGTAAAATTGTGCATTCCTTTTCTCACGAGGCCCAGAGCTCCAATTACTATTGGTACAGTCTCAATCTTCATTCCCCACACCCTGTTAGTCTTGATCTTCAGAACCTTGTATTTGGTCAATTTCTTGATAATTTTTATGGGGGTGTTTCTCTCAGATGGTACTGCTATGTCAATAAGCATACACTGCCTGAATTTCTTGTCTTTTATTATAATATCAGGCCTGTTGGCTTTTATTTCCTTGTCAGTTTGAATTGACATATCCCAGAGTATAGTTACATCGCTATTTTGGTTTGGTTTGTTCTTTATATCAACCTCAATGGGTTATTTAATGCCAACAAAATTTTTATTGCTGGTAATATGTTTTTCTTCAAAAATCTATTTCTGGGAATATTTTTCCTTGAAGAAATCTATAGCTGGTAATATTTTTTTTCAAAGAATGTATAGTTGTTTGTATTGCTGGCATTTTTTTTTTAAGTATTGCAGATAATTTTTCCTTCAAAAATTATTGCTGGTAATATATTTTTATTACAAAGTATTTCTGGTATAAAAACCTATTTTTACACAAGATTGGGTGTTAACTATTTTCCCATAGCTGGGACCCTAACAGGTGCTACCACCCCGAGTCAGGGTGGACCTGGGAACGCCAGCAATTAAGAGGTGGTTCCACGCTCCTCAAAACCTCCTGATCAGAGGCCTTGCTGTTGGACGTAGTTTATCGTCTTACCCAGGACGCGGATGTAGTTTATCGTCCTATCCAGGATGGATCGTTATTTTGGGTAACTGTGTCCGGTTGGTGCGTTTATAATCCCTCAGTGATTTCAATTTTGTGCTTCGTGCATATATCCCAGTGTTGTTGTTGTTGTTGTTTTTACTACTACTACTACTGATACTACTACTTTTTTTTTCCTTCTTCTTAAAGAGTATAAATCACAAAAAGGAAGAAGTTTCGAAGGCATCCTGTCCGGCCAAATAAGAAAGTGGTTACATATATGTTCTAATGTATAATGTAAAAGTGTATAATAAATATTTATTGCTCTACTCTTGTATTGAGCCCTGTTTCAAATTAATGTTTTGAACGTTGCAATTTTATTCTTCGTACTATTACATTTGTATATATATATATATATATATATATATATATATATATATATATTATAAATTAATTGATTTAAAATATGGTTTTTTCGCTACACAGTGATACCATGTCTCAGAAATGGAAGCTAAAGCCCCTGAATTTAATTTTGTTATTAAACCAAAGACATTAGTTCCATTTCCTCGTCAAGACTCCAAAATTCGCTTGACGAGGAAATGGAACTAATGTCTTTGGTTTAATAACAAAATTAAATTCAGGGGCTTTAGCTTCCATTTCTGAAACATGGTATCACTGTGTAGCGAAAAAACCATATTTTAAATCAATTAATTTATAATATTAATGCTCTGTAAATTTACATTGAGCACTATTGTGTAAAAATAAAAATATCTATAAGAACACCGGATTTTATATCTTACTGTTCTTTCTTTTTATTTATATATATATATATATATATATATATATATATATATATATATATATATATATATATATATATATATATATATATATATTATGAAATGGAGAAAGTCCGACAATTATTTAAGACATTTTTTTATGTTTATACGTTCTTTTTATAGATACAAATATTTAAGTAAATGCTCTGTTTATAATAAACTCTATTAACAACATTTACCGAACTAGAACTCATCAATTGACAGTTGGGCTGGATAGATGTAGATAGGTGTAAGTTCTATGCCAACAGTTTCTTTTTTTCGCACTTTATTACTTTTGGAACTTCCATCCGGCTCCATATTTTCTAGCCAACTTTTATCTGCAAAAGTTTGAATGCAATCTCAACCGTTATCTCCTATCTTCCCGATTACTCTTTTCACTTTTCACTCATTATTAATAGTTCTGTTTCTAATTCTTCCACACCCTGTAACCCCTTGTGTTTTAGTTGCTTTAATGTATTGCATGGGTTGATAACAATTTGTTGTGATGGTATAACCCAACTTCCCCATTCACGATAATGGACGGACTGTTTGCCGATTAAGTACGACCACAGCAGACAGTCAGGAGCAACTTCGTTTGTTAACACCTATTGAGGTTTAGCATACTCTCGACTCTGTCTCTGTACTACATCCGATTATAAACTTATTATTGAAAACCTACATTCGGGTTACTTTGTTTATTATATCTTGCACGAGATATAACACAATTAAAAATGTATTAGTTTTTAGAATGTTGTAAATATGAAATTATTCTTGTAAATAAACAATCTAGTAAATAAATAGTATTTAAATATTAAATACTATAGTATTTACTAGTAAATAGTATTTAATATTTTTGTTGTAAATTCTCAAGAACCCCCTCCACTAAAAAAAAATGTATAAATTCATTTTCATCGTATGTTTACGTTTTATTTCAATTCTAATCATCGCTTTTTAAAACATTGCCGAAGAGTGACGGTAGTTAAAAATAAAAGCGGTGTCATTGTAAAAAAACATTATTTGACACTCCATACTGCGGGTGCGAAAGTCCGTCTTTTCTGACTTCTACGTCTAACTGCTTAATAAACAAGACGTTTATGAAAACACATACATTTGTACATACAATATACCTATGTATCTCTGGCTTGTTTTAATTTCTTGACCTGTATCATTTCTCTTTTTCTTATTTTCAGTGCATAGCGCGCAGACTAAATGCCAAAACTTGCTAAAACAATTCTTCGGTCCAAAATTTCAAAATTTGATTTTTCTTCATCGGCCTTTCCCATTTCTTAGCCGTTTATGTGACATGTCACGTCGGGAAGAAAATGATCATAGCTCTCCACAACTTCCTATCTTTTGTAACTCTAAGAAATGCTTGTCCCTTTACTATCCCTGTGGGTTCCCTGTTATGTCACTCATTTACACAAACTCGTTGTTTCCCTTCGATATCTCCTGTGAGTGTTAAATTCCCCAAGCGCTCTTTCCTCCTTATGTGTACCCAAAATTTCAACTTTTTCTGATTCTTTTTATTTCCATTTTAAGTGTTAAAACTAACTCGTTGTTCGCATGTTCCGACCATTGGTCTTCTCAGCATCCTTCTCTTGCCTCAAGTCTCTTCATCATTTGTCAGCGATTTGTCCAGCTTTCAATACTATTATATAGGATTATTGAAACCGCATTGCAATTCGGCACTCTTTTCTTTCTGTTTTCTCTTTTGTTTCTAACGACATTTTCCTGTTTCTTATATCTTTGTTTAGTTTTTGAAAGACGTCTTTCGCTATTGCATCATAACATCCTGTCTTCTAACAATTGAGGTTTGCGCCCCCATCACGTTGAAAAACAATACTGGGAAAAAATGTATGACAAAGTGGAAAAAGCTTTCGTGTGACGAGTTTCGTCTCTCAGGACATCATCGGAATGAATTTGCGATGTTGGTGCGATGACACATTCGCGGGATGTTTGGATTCCTTTTTCTGTTTGTTTCCCTCACAGTTGTTATTAGATATTCCACACCGCATCGCACGAAAACTTTTTTCCATTTTATCATATATATATATATATATATATATATATATATATATATATATATATATATATATATATATATATATATATTGTGAACCGCAGACAGACTGTTTCGTTGTATCACAGCTCATGAGTGAGGATAGACATCCGATTTCCTCAAGCCACGATCGAAACCCGACTGATTTGTCATCAGTCGGAGATTTTCCCCCAAGCTATCGGCTCTCGGCAGAGAGAAAGGTGAATAATTACGTATTTATTTTGAATAAACATGGCAGTGACTCAGAGTGCTCAATTCAAGTGTGTATGTGTGTGCGTGTTTGTGTGTGTGCGTGCGCGCGCGTGTGTGTGTGTTTTGAACAATAAAAATTGTTAAAAAAATTAAAATTTCCAAACACACTGGTTTGTATATTAATATTTTTGTTTTTGTTTTATTATTTAAATTTCGACGATTTTCGGCCAGCATGGCCATCATCAGGAGAAAAAAACCCTGCTTGTTATTATCAGTGAACTACAAGAGTGAACATATATATAGTCATCCACAGGCAGACTGTTTCGCAGATCATCAGTGTGGCTAGACATCTGATTGCTTCAAGCTGGGATCAAAACCCGACTAATTCGGCAACAGTTGGAGATTTTCCCTCTAAACCATCGGCGCACGGTTGAAAGAAAAACGTTTACGTACTTTGTGAATAAACACGCCAGTTACTGACAGTGCTCAATTCAGGGAAGGGAAGAGCCTTATACAGTTGATATCGGGGAGCACAATAAATTTCGAGGGCTAATTACAATGTTTTCGTCTACTGTTACAGCTATTATCACTACTTGATACTGAAAAAAACATTGGAGCTGGGATAAATTTCAAATCTAGCGGACTTTAATAATCTCATTGCAGAAATCACCAGTTCTTTGGTCATGGCACCTGATAAAGATTTTTATTGCTTTTACTTCGTCCTTATCCCTCGCGCTGGTCAATCTCACACTCCGGTCAGGTAACTAATATAAGAGGAGGGGTACGTGTCTGAATTTTTTTTTTTTTTTTTGGTGGAGGTGGTGTTTATAAGTTAATAAGAGTGTATATGCGAGAAAATAAAATTGTATTAAATAATAAAGAACGTATAAGCTGACATGATCAACAGTTTGAAACAAGGCCAGTGCACTCAAAGCCTCGGTAACGGCGACTTGTGAACTCGTGTTGGCAGAACTATCTACAGCCTCCGAACAATTACGTCTATTCCATTTCACACACAAGGCTTGAACCAATATCGTTTTCAGGCACTTCTTAAAGGTGCTGCCATCACCTCTCCAGGCCAATAACATCAAATAGTCTCCTCCTTGACAAAGTGTCTCTGGCAGAATTCGAACCAGAGTTTTATGGTCGGAAAACGAACGTTATAACCAGTCGGTCACGCTCCCATTCTGCCATGTTTGTTTCTTAAAGGGACCGTTTTGTATCGTATATCTTAACATTAAAAACAGCAACGTTCTCGATCAAAAGGTCATTTTACTCAAAATGTACACAAGAGAAAAAAAAATTAATTTAGGAAATTCTTGGTAAAATTACTGTCAGATAAAAGAAAAAAATATCCCGATAAATCTAAGATCTCGTTGTTAATAGATAAGAAGTAAATGTATCGACCGCTGGGAGTGTCTGGAAAATTGTATAGCGTTAAAACTCAAGTGAATCGTGTTTACCTCCCAAAATAGTAAATTGGAAACCTATCTTTCCCTGGGTTTAAGCACTAACCCACGATGTTTTCGTCGGTCACGCTACTAATTATCCGAGCGCGACGTCACCGAGTGGATTTAGATTGTTGTTCTGTATTTAGATTACAGTTGCCAGATGTTATCAAACACTTTCCGGGAACAATACGTGCCGCAGGTGTGCTTTAATAACGATCCATTATTTTGTAGGCCTTGCCATACACCCGACACACACGCACGCGAATACATTCATGCATATATAACTGTGTAAAAATTTTAGATTGAGTATATCTATAAAAGGACAATATGAAAAAAGACAAAAGAAAAACTTAGCCGACGCGTTTCGTCTTCTGAGTGACTTTGTCGGAGCAAATGATCATTTACTTTGATAAAATCCCTCATAGGACGAAATGTTTTTTATTCATATATAATTGTGTATTTAAGCAGTAATCCCTCTTTTATATATGTTCTAAGAAGACTAACAAGCTCACTCAGTTAGTTATTTGTCATGCGTGTTCGCTTAGGCGATCATGTATCTTTCGATACGTGACTGACGAGACAGAGTTTTTCCCGTCATTTCTTTCTGCGGTAGACTATTTGCCATCCAAGAACCCGGTCCGTCCTGCTATTTACCCATAGCTGGGGAGAGAAGAAGAAGAGGATTCATCCTTTTCCCAAGAGTATTAGCACGTAAGTGAATGTAATGGATTCGACTGGAATTCGAACTCGTCTCTCCGAGCCGCTATCCATTACTCCACCGTGTCTTCTCCATTAACAAGATACTGAGATTAATCTTTCTATTCAGTTTTTCTTGTGTTCGTATAAGTGTTTTCTTTACTGGACACAAAGTACAGTGTAACCCGGATATAAGAGACCCGGATATAAGAGAAACCCGGATATAAGAGATCTTTTCTCTGGTCCCAAATTAGAGCCTGTGTTAATAAAACAAAATAAACCAAACCCGGATATAAGAGAAACCCGGATATAAGAGAAACCCGGATATAAGATACTTCTTCTCCGGTCCCGACAACTCTCTTATATCCGGGTTACACTGTATTTAAAAACTGTTCTATATATCCGAGCACTTTCCGCTTTTCTTTTAACCATTATCAAGGGCGATTTTTATTTTTTATTCTTAACTGAATGTGTCTAAAGTTATGGGAATGCTTTATTTTCAAAACATGGTCAGCACATTGTGGCCGAGTTCATAGTTAACCTTACTGAGTGTTGGCTTTTTCCTTTTTATTTATGATTCCATTATTTTAAATCTTTTTTTTTACGTGTGGATGAGGCTGTTATACTTGTATTTTCTACTAGTATGTTTCGGATGGAGTTTAGTAGGTTTTCGTGTGTGTTTAAATGAGTACTAATTGAGCTATGGTTTGGTAGATGTATTGTGAGTAGTCTAGATAGGCATCTAGTAGTATGACCAATATAATTATTTATGAGCTTCGTTTGAACAGGAACACAGTTTCTTAAGGGGCATTTGAACTCGTAAATAATGTTGGTTCTTTCCAGCTTTGATTTTGCAGGTGTGTTGTTATTTTTAATTATGTAGTTAGGTGTTTTAAATTTTTGTAATAGATAATTTGATTTTCTTGTTCAGGTCGACTGGGGTTGTTTATTTCTTTACGATATTTCTAAGAGAATATTCATCTTATAGTTAACATGGATTTGGCTTTTGTAGATGTTAATGTTATTGTTTTTATCTGTATATTCAGTATCGCTATTAGTTACTTTAGAAAGAAATAGTCTAATCTGGTGGTCGATGAGGTAGTTAGGACAACCATTGTTAACTAGCGTCTGTTTTACATTGCTGAGTTCTTTAAGAAAGAGGGGACGAGAGAATGAATTCTTAAAATTAAGATGGCAAGAATTTCTACTCGTGTATTTTTTTATATAATGAAGTGGTGAATGTGTTATTACCGAATTCTATGAGAACATCTAAGAATCGGGTTTTTTTTTCTAAGTTCTTAGGTAAAATTAAGGACAGATTTTTTTTCGAATATGATTTGGAGATTATCAATTATCAATATATATATATATATATATATATATATATATATATATATATATGAAGAAATATAGTCTTAAAGTGTGCTATATTTATGGGATAAAGTTCTCAATATCAGAGATAGAGCATGTGTAAATATAAAAGTGAACATAGAAGTCAACACTTAGAGGGGACAGTCTGTTTCATGCTAGGTGCAATCGTCAGGCAACTCTGACGATTGCATCTAGCATGAAACAGACTGTCGCCTCTAAGTGTTGACTTCTATGTTCACTTTTATATATATATATATATATATAGTAGTTGTTAGAATATTTAATATATTCATTTGATTAGAAATATATGTGTGTGAGAGAGAGAAGGAGACAGAAAGGGAGAGAGAGTGTAAATTTTTGATGAGAATAAAATAGAAGATATATTTATAGATATATATGACAATCTGGTAAATCTTTACTTGACATGTTTCGCCGATCAATCACGACATCAGAAAAAAAACGGATATTATTTTTTTTTAATTTGATGGAATAAAATGCATTTTTCTGATGATGCCGGCGAAATATGTTAAAATAAAGGTTCTCCAAATTGTCTAATATATTTACCATATAGAAACACGCACACACACAGACATACACACACACACATATATATATATTTAAAGTGAGTAAACGTTTTAAAATTTTTATTTATTTATACATATGATTATATATTTATTTTTTAATATAAATATTATTTACGAGTTTATATTATTTTTTTAATTGTTTAAGTCATAATTAATTTATTTTGAATATTTAAAGGTCTTGAGTTAACCGTTTTCTATTTAAACATTTTATGATCATGAATTTTGACTCGAGAACACTTTTATGTCCCTCTATGTTGCCTTGAGGATATTCCTATGGTCATATTGGCTTGGGAACACATTTACGGTCATGTATGTTGGCTTGAAAACACTTTTATGTTGGTTTGACGACAGTTTTTGCGTCAAATATGTAGGCTTGAGCACACTTTTAGGGGCAAGTATGTTAGCTTGAGGACACTTTTATGGTCTTGTATGCTGGCTCGAGAACACTTTTATCGTCATGTATGTTGTCTTAAGGACAGTTTTAGGGTCAAATATGTTGGCTTAAGGACACTTTTAGGGTCAAGTATGTTGGCTCGAGTACACTTTTAGAGTAATGTTTGTTGGCTTGAGAACACTTTTATGGTTATGAATGTTAACTTGAAAAGACTTTCATGGGCATGTATGTTGGCTTGAGGACACTATTAGGGTCAATTATTTTGGCTTGTGAAAACGTTCATGGTCAAGTATATTGGCTTGTGAACACTTTTATGGTCATGTATATTGGTTAGAGAACACTCTTATGGTCAAATATGTTGGCTTGAGGACACTTTTATGACCCTGAATGTTGGCTTGAGAACACTTATGGTCAAATAAGTTGGCTTATAGACACTTTTATGGTCATGTATATTGGCTTGAGAACACATTTATGGTCTTCTATGTTGGCTTGTGAACATATTTATGGACATGTATCTTGGCTTGTGGACAGTTTTAGGGTCAAGTATGTTGGCTTGAGGACCATGTATGGTCATGTATGTTAGTTTGACGACAGTTTTAGTTGTGGACACGTTCATGTTCAAGTATATTGGCTTAAGAACACTTTTATGGTCATGTATGTTCGCTTGAGAACACCTTTATGTACATATATGCTGGCTTATGGCGAACTTGTCTCGCTAGATCTATTACGACTGAATAGTTAGTTCGATAATTACTGGGTACCCAATACTTTCTGCTTTGTGCCATATTTAAGCTCCAGTTAGAAAACCACCATTTATGTTGACTTGCGGACACTTTTATGGTCAAGTATGTTGGCTTGAGAACACTTTTATGGTCAGGTATGTTCTTTTGAGAACACTTTTATGGTCAAGTATAATGGCTTGAGAACACTTTTATGGTCAGGTATGTTCTTTTGAGAACACTTTTATGGTCAAGTATAATGGCTTGAGAACACTTTTATGGTCAGGTATGTTCTTTTGAGAACACTTTTATGGTCAAGTATAATGGCTTGAGAACACTTTTATGGTTAAGTTTGTTGGCTTGAGAACACTTTTATGGTCAAGTATGTTAGCTTGAGAACACTTTTCTACCCCAATAAAAGTTACAAAATATGATCTCCACATTTACCTTGATAAAATTCCCCGCGTTTGTGAGAAACAAGTTTTCCTTTTGTCTTTTAATTTTTATTGATTTTACAGATATATTTTATTTATATATGAATGGTTAGAACGTCTGCTTTCCGATCATGAATTCCGGGTTCGATTTTTACCATGTTCGATTTGTCAGGATATGCGACTTCTGGGAGCACGGAGTCACAAGTCATCGTGACCGAAGCTTTGAGCGCACCCACATTGTTGAAACTGCTGATTATGATAAATTATGCGTTTCCTTCCAGAAACTATAAGTGCTTTTCAGCATAATTGCAGTATAAACCACAGGTTGGCTCCACGGGTGTTGAATAAACGCCAGCATGTCTTAGAAAGTGTCTGCGACAGGGATTTTCTAGCTGCATTAACAAAACGGTATGATCGGAATGCGAGAGTAGTCGGCCATCATATATATATATATATATATATATATATATATATATATATATATATTAATAGTAGTACTCGTTTGGAAAACCGCGGATAGCTTAACTTGCAGATATGTCAGGACAAATTGGTACCTAAGGAAAAAATGGAAATAAAAAAGAAAGAACTAAAAACATCAGAACAAGACGAAACAAATCACCAAGTGCTTTAAGTCCTTAGTCCAAAGAAAAAAATACCAAACGAGTAGAAAGACTAAAACGTAGAAAGTAGAGCGATAACTAGAATAAATCCTAAGGAGCCAGGCAAACCTACCTAGGTTTCACCTAAACGGATCTTCAGGGTAAACTGGTTAAAAAAGGAAATGACATGAAACAGTATTTATTGAAAAAAACATTAAAGCCATTAAAAACTAATAAGCTTATTAGTTTTTAATGGCTTTAATGGTTTTATCAATAAATACTGTCCCGTCATTTCCTTTTTTAACCAGTTCACCCTGAAGATCCGTTTAAGTAAACCTAGGTAGGTTTGCCTGGCTCCTTAGGATTTATTCTAATATATATATATATATATATATATATATATATATATATATGTATATATCGCCGTTTATTACGACAACGACGGCGATGACCGATACCAGGGACAAACTTATGAAACGTGTTCTAAGTGAGTCCTTGGTTAAGATAATGTATTTTCCACCTTTTTAGTAGTTAATATTGACGGAACTTCAAGTCTCTGATACAGAAGACTTTTAAAATTTATATTACTATTTTATTTTGTTGCAAAATGCTTCTAAATAATTTTTTTCTACAAAAGAATTTCATATACCTTCAATTTCTGGTTTTCAAAAATAAGTTTGGCGCTAGGGACTTTTAGAACCCGTAATAATTTTTATGTTGATGTGCTGATAGCATGACTAAAACCAACAAGCCAAGTTCAAATTCCGGTCTAGTTTGTTGTGTTCAACTTCCGGCTTAAAGCCCTTGAGACAGACAGAAACACTTCTCAGTATCTGTCCATATTTCTGAAACGAAGTATTATGTACACTATTTACTGACACCTCAATTTCAACTCCCACCATCCATACAGCGTAAAGAAAGGGATCGTCCGCTACTTACAACACCGAACAAAGGTCATAAGTGGTGACCCAGAGACATTAAATAAAGAATTGGTCAGTATAAGCAGTACCCTACTACATAACAACTACCCTGGGTACATGACAGCAGTCCCAATAAACTGGGATAGGCGGGTACAAGAGGAGGACAACAGCACCCAGAAAACAGTCTGCCTGCCTTATGTGAAGGGGTTCGGAGAATATACAAAAGACCTGCGGTCCATAGAACATCAGTACAAACTTCAAAAGCTGAACGACACTTCGCAGATATCTCTCCCGAGCAAGACCCCGCCCCATAGAGGAGAACATGACTAAAGACTGTGTGTACGCTATCCCGTGCAGCTGCAGAAAGAAATATAAAGAGGAGACAGGCCGCCCCCTTAAGGTAAGGCTTCAAGAATACCAAAAAGCTGTTACGCGAAGAGAAGTAGAAAAATCAGGCGTGACTGACCACATATGGAGAGAAAAGAGAGATCACCGCACTCTGTGGGATCAGGTTGAAATCATAGACAAAGAACATCATTGTAAAATTCGTAAACTTAAGGAATTAGCACATATGCTAGGCCACAAAAATTTCCTGAGCCGACCAAGCATAGAAATGAATACAATATGGGCACCAGTAATAAGGAGTGCCAGGGAAAAGCAATAATGACAAGAAAAAATTGCAATATGAGCTCTGGTAAAAAAAATGCAATGATAACAGCAAAAATTGCAATATGAGCACTGGTTGCTGAAGATTGCTGAAGACATTAAGTTTATAAGTCCCAGAAATTCATATATATATATATATATATATATATATGTATATATATATATATATATATATATATATATATATATATATATATATATATATATATATATATATATATATATGCAGAGGAATAAGGAAATACAAAAATTTCCCATAATCTTTATTGTCCCAAGTGCTTTCGGCTACTTCTATAGCCATTTTAGAGGGTATTTTGTCTCTGGTAATTTCCTCGTTTTTTGACTGTTACGTTGTAATCTATGTTGTCTTGTTTTGGATAGGAACGTTCATTCCGAGCCTTCACGTGTTGCGTGCGATTGCAATTCGCGTGAGCATCTTTCTATTTTTTAAGCAGCATTTAACACTCCATATCCACTATTAAATAATGTGAGGTTGATAGTAGAAGAGAAACTTTTATATACAGGGCCTCTCGAATAGCGAGATGTTTCTGATAATGTGTTTTATATAGAATTCTTGTGTTTTCGTCCGGAATTTTTCTTAAGGGTTCTTGTAAATTATAGGTTGATAGGTGCGGGCTTATGGAATTGGGGAGAAGCGATAAAAATATTGTTTTAGGTTATCTATAGTTTTGACCTTAATTTTCTTTTATTTATTTCTTTTATTTATTTTATTTGCTCTGATATTTTATTCCTTTATTTATTTAAATATTGTTCGATTGTAAAGTCTGACATTTCGAATAAAGTTTCTTACATTTATATTATAGGTTATAAGTTGCTTAGTCTTTTGAGTTGTGATGGAGTTGTAGGTGGCGTGGTAGGAATTTGATTTCGTGCATTCATTTGGCAATGCCCTCCGATGATTTTAGGTCTTTTTATTGTACTGCAGAGTCGATTATTGTTATTTTCTCCACTCGGCTTTGAGGTGGTGTAAGATGCCACTGTTTTTCGTGTGTCCTATGTTTATTTTGGTGTGTTTTGATGACGAGATCTACTTCCATATTGTTCATATCGGCAGACTCTCGATATCCGATACTCGTTTCTCTTCTCCAATAAACGGCGAATTCTAAACAATATATATAAATATGAATCACTACAAAAATACAGCACACATGCTGAAATATATATTATCCTGTGAATGATATTAAAATTATCGCTATTGCCCTTCTACATAGTTCCTTCTTTAGCACTCATAATTTTGGGCATTTACGAACTAAACGCTCCAGAGAATTTCTAAAAGCCTTTTAAGTTGTTTTTTTTTTTAACAACTGATGATTCAAACGTTGAATTAATTCACACGCGTTTTTCCCGACGTTTGTTTTCTGGTTTTTAAACAAGATCTAAAATTAAATTCTGACGACAATTTAGTTCTGCCTGACGCACAATGGGTGTGGACTGATCTGCGCATGTGAAGGCTAATAAGTAAACATTATTAGTCACAATAATTCTGGGCCAATCAGATTCTATTTCCGACAACGCCCACTCACTCACGCACAGATGCGCATGTGCAAAAAGGAGTCAACTGAAAGATTATACATTAATTTCCATTAAAAAAAAACGAATTAGGAGAAATAAAACAGATGTGCACATTTTGGATATTTACAAAACTTAAGTAAATCCGGCATTGGGAAAACAAGTAAATGCAGATACAAAGACAAAATTCCTCTCCCCTCGCACAATAGCAAACGACCTACGTATTCATCAATCTAGCACAGTCTAGCACAGCGTTTCTTAATCGGGGCGTACTAATGCACCCTGAAAGGTAACCAGATGTGCCCCAAGTTTACAGAAGAGTAATTCATCAATTATTTTTTATATTTAAAAAAAAAATATATATTTTTAAAAAAGCTAGACACCAAACGTATGGCTTCTATGTCCAAGCCAAGACTTTGTCATTTGATATTTTGAACTGGAAGCTAAATTAATTCCTTAAGAGAAGGAGTAGATAATCCTTTTTCCTTTGCCTTCCTCAAAAGATATAAATCAATCATTATCGGCCTTTCTAAAAAAAAAAAATCAAAAAAAAAAATCAGTAGATTCTTCATAAATCCCCTTAAATGAAAACGGTATCGCTAGTTTTCTTTAGAAATGCTTGGCCAAAATTTAATATTTCAAATTTCATGGCGATTTTTTTTTTCTTATTAAAATTTAAAGTGCTCCCTAGAGTTTTAGTTAGTTCTACAAGTGGGCACGGAAGTAAAAAAAAAAAAAAAAAAAAAAAGTTGAGAAACTCTGGTCGAGCATAAGGCCACGGTAAGACATCCCACGGTAAGACATCCTACGGTAAGACATCCTACGGTAGCACAAAACCACGGTAAGACATTCATTAATAAATGACGCGGGAATATAATTTACTATCCATACTCTACGGGTTTTTTTCTAATATTCAACCAATACAAGGCTCAAGAGCAACTCAAATTAGAGGATTACTGCGTAGGAAAGGGCAACATAACAGGAAAATAGTTAATTCGAGACTTGAAGGGTGAATGAATAAAGATAATATAAAAACTACGCATTTTGTCCTCTGACGGACCTTATCAAGACAAATGTAACGATTTTATCTTGTAGAAAGTATTTAGAAACAGAAGCAAAAATATAAATGTACTTCAGGTTAACTGTGAAAGTCAAGGTAAACTATGGAGGGTGCTAAGTGATATAATTCAATCCCTAATAAATAAATGTAATGATTTTATCTTGTAGCAAGTATTTAGAAACGGAAGCAAAAATATTGCTTCATATCTTTTTTATATGTTTAAGAACTCTCCTAAATGTACTTCAGGTTAACTGTGAAAGTCAAGGTAGACTATGGAGGATGCTAAGTGATATAATTCAATGCCTAATAAATAAGTGTAAAGATTTTATCTTGTAGCAAGTATTTAGAAACAGAAGCAAAAATATTGCTTCAGATCTTTTCTTTATGTTTAAGAACTCTCCTAAATGTACTTCAGGTTAACTGTGAAAGTCAAGGTAAACTATGGAGGATGCTAAGTGATATAATTCAATGCCTAATAAATAAATGTAATGATTTTATCTTGTAGCAAGTATTTAGAAACAGAAGCAAAAATATTGCTTTAGATCTTTTTTTTATGTTTAAGAATTAGAATTATTTAGATGCATAGTTAATCTTCTGGAGAGCCGGGTGGTTGTAAATCCAATATACGTATATGGATTAGAAGAGCATTCTTCCATAGGACATTTAAACTCATACACAGCATTGGTCCTATCAACAACCGCACCAACTGGAAAATGATCCTGGAATATATATATATATATATATAAACGCAATTTCAATGCTTCACGAGCTTCCAATCCTTAGCTATGATTAATTAATGATGAGCATGTCATTTTCGTTCATGATTGAATTCATCACGATTCTTTTCTTAAGTTGAGAGAATAATTATACATTCTTATTGTTCAAAGTAGAATCCAATAGTGTTATGAAAAACTCGGAAAATTCCAGTAAGATATCTTTCATCATTTTTAAGATACAACGGTTCAGAACTTAATCTAGCAATTGGTCTATTTTGCTTTCACACGATTTGGTCAATTTTGCTGTTACATATATATATATATATATATATATATATATATATATATATATGGTAAAACGACATATGAATTTTTATATATCAAGAACAATTTTGACGCGTATCTTTCTTTAGACCTTTAACGCATGTGTAGTCGCATCAACGTAAAAATCTCGAAATGCGTCATACGAAAACTTTTCTCACTTTGTTGTACTTTCTTTTTCTCCTACTATATTCTGGACCTATGGAACAATAACAATAGTGTTATAAAAAATTCGAAGAATTCCAGTAAGATACCTTTAATCATTTCTAAGATACACCGGTTCAAAGCTTGATCTAACAATTGGACAATTTTGCCGTTACACTACACGATTTGGACAATTTTGCTATTACAGCCGATATATATATATATATATATATATATATATATATATATATATATATATATATATATATATATATATATGCATTATTTTTATTAATTTAATTTAGATGTTATAACAAAAACATGTTAAAATCGCTACACAATAGCTTTCGTAAATATATTGTTCTACTTTGTATTGAGCATTTTAAAAAGTAAATGCTTCGAACAAGGGAATTTTACTACATCTGTTTTGTTCTCTAATTTGGATATATACATATATATATATATATATATATATATATATATATATATATATATATATATATATAGAGAGAGAGAGAGAGAGAGAGAGAGAGAGACAGACAGACAGACAGACAGAGAGACAGACAGAGAGAGAGATAGAGAAAGACAGAGAGACAGAGAGAGACAGAGAGGCAGAGAGATAGAGAAAGATTTGAACATATATATGTATGTGTGTGCGTGCGTGTGTGTGTATGCGTGTGCGTATCTGCACTTTTATGCGTGTCCGTGTTCGCCTCTGTGTATTTTAGGGCTTGGAAGGGGAGCGATTGGCCTAGCCGGTAGAGGTAGCGTAGTGAGCATCTTGATTTACCCCAGAGAAAGTAACCGCCTCGCCTTTCGCTCTCTTAAGTCACTTCTATTCCTCAGACTTTAAACGAAGTTTAGAAAAATTCCCGCTACCGGAAGAGGAGCAATCCTGCAGCTGTTGAAAGCTGGGAGTAGACAAACACTGACTAAAGTCAGAAATCCATCTGGAAACTTACTTAGCAAAACCGGAATCAAAACGTCGACCTTGGAGCCACTTCCCGAAACAGACTTTGAGATATGCTTCAGAGTTTGACAGGGAAGTGCTGAGGAACTAATGAGGATGTGGGTGTCATGAAAAGGTGACGAGAAATGACCCTGAGACAAAGGAAAGTAAGCTGAGAGAAGAAGGTTTCAGGAATTATGACTAGCAAAGCGTTTGTTTTATATATATATATATATATATATATATATATATATATATATATATATATATATATATATATATATGCATAAAGACAAAGGTAAACATCGTATATATATATATATATATGCATAAAGACAAAGGTAAACATCGTATATATATATATATATATATATATATATATATATATGCATTAAGCCACATGGTAAACATCTTTATATATATATATATATATATGCATTAAGCCACATGGTAAACATCTTATATATATATATATATATATATATATATATATATATATATATATATGCATTAAGACACATGCTAAACATCTTTATATATATATATATATATATAGTAATTTTCCAAGTGTAGCTTAGATGTGACACAAGGCCGAAAGTATGGGGCACCCAGTCGGGATCGAACTCACTACTCAGTCTTAATTGTTCTAGCGAGACGAGCTTGCTAACCATTACACCGCCTCGAGCTCGAGGTGCCCCATCTTATATATGTAAAAAATCTTCTTATTATCATTATAATGCTCTGTAGTCTACATTGAGCTCTCTCTGGATTTATATCCTCCTCGGAATTATCCCTTCCAGTCACAAACTGGTAAGACGTATATATATATATATATATATATATATATATATATATATATATATATATCAGGCGGTCTGACGATTGCGTCCAGCATGAAACAGCCTGTCTCCTCTGAGCGTTGACTTCAATGTTCACTTTTATATTTATAATTACATACGCTCTATCTCTGATATTGAGCACTTTTCCCCATAAATATAGCACACTATAACTATAACTATAACTATAACTATATATATATATATATATATATATATATATACATATATATATATATATATATATATATATAGACAAACGGTAAATGATGTATGATAAAATGGAAAAAGTTTCCGTATGACGCGTTTCGTATTTAATAATAAAGATAATTAAAACCAAAAGAAAAAGAATCTAAATATATGAAATTGGCTAGATTACATGCCCACCCCCAAATTCTTTTTTTTTTTTAAATTTCTAAATTTAAAATAACCAGCATCTCTCGTTCTTGCGCGTGTAGTCGCATCAAAGTAAACAAACCTAGTCCGATGAAGTCCTAAGGGGCAAAACGCGTCACACGAAAGCTTTTTTCCACTTTGTCATACATATATCCTCCAAAACTGTTCTTGATATATAAAAATTTATATACCGTTAATCCGAACATATATATATGAATAAAGTCAAAAAGAAAATCTATCTTAACCATCACCTTTCGTCCTCTGATGGAGTTTATCAAGGCAAAGGTAAGGACTTTCTTTGCAACAAGAATTCATAAACAAAAATAAAAATGTAGTTGATTTTTAAAATATATATATATATATATATATATATATACCATACTAAAATACTTTAAATATTAATTGATTGAAAAATTCAACAACATAGTTTGCTCACTTTTGTTTATTAGACATTAAATTATTTTACTTAGCACCCTCCATAATTTACTTAGATTTTTCAGCTAGCCTGATGTATATTTATGAACGCCTCGTAAACTTATATATATATATATATATATATATATATATATATATATATATATATATAGACAAATTTCTCATCTCCGGACCCTAACACCACCGGCCCCATCAATGAACTTCGGATTTAACGGACAAAATCAGCAGGCAAAATAAAAAAAAACATTTGCGAGAAAAAAATCTTCCAAATTGTCAGCGATGTATTTCAGAATTTGCGGGCTGAGCTGAACGAATCATATTAGTTCTCAAAGTGACCACTTGGAGGTGGTGGTGGTGGTGGTGGGCCTTTCACTTGTAAAACAAGACGGGTGTACAGTATATAAAGTACGGTACATTAACGCTTGCGTGAGAAAGTGGCTGTGTGAAATCTCTTCCTTTTGTTATTTTGATTAATATATCTATATTAAGTATATATTTATTTATACCATATATACATGTTTATAGTATTTACATTATGATCATAGCTTCTGGCAGATACTTTAGTGGTTTTATAACTAAAAAATAATCCCTTCCCATCTGCTGACAATCGGCTTTAACGGACCACCCCTTCACTATTAGTCCGTTAATGAGAGGTTTGTCTGTATATATTAAAATAACAGGAGGTTAGGAATTTAACCGTTTTCTTTTATTAATTTTTTAACATTTTTATAGTCAAGTATGTTGACTTGGGAAAGGTGTAATTCTTTCCGGAATGGAGATAAAAAATCCGGGGCGCAGATTTATATTTTGATAAGATTCGATAGAAGCACTCTCGAGGATTTTTCGTCTAAGTAAGTTACTTTCTCTTTTAATAAGTGTGCCATTCTTTAGATCTATTGTGGCCAAGTAAATGGTTAAGAAATAAGAAAACCAGTGTTGCAGATATATCATATATTAAACAGTAAGTAACAGAAAAGTATTACACGACTAATGAGTGTGTGGCGGTTGACCCAGCGTTCAATATATTCGTCTGTTTATATTAAACAGACCCCCCACCACCACCACCACGAGGGGTGTATATGGCACAAGGCCGAGTTTACCGTTGTTTCTCCGAGCCCGTAGGCTCGGCCAAAAATATTCCCTTAGAACCCGCATAAATGGGTCCGAGCTTGTCTATCTCCCCGGACAAAGCCTCGTTCAGATTCTTCTCTGCTCAAGACAGAGAGTTCGATAATTACGAACAGTCTGGTCGACTGTTATTTAACAGCCGCCCCACAAGGGATGTATGTGGCACAAGGCCGAGTTTACTGTTTACTGTACTCCGAGCCCGTAGGCTCAGCCAAAAATATTCCCTATGAGCCTGTATAAACGGGTTCAGGGTCTGTCCTACATCCCCGGACGAAACTTTGCCCTTCGGCAAAGCCTCGTCCGGGTTTCTCTCCATTCGAGGCAGAGAGTTCGACAGAAATGAACAGCCTGGTCGACTGTTAATATTTAACAGCTCCCACCACGAGGGTGTATGTGGCACAAGGCCGAGTTTAACGTGGGTACTCCAAACCCGTATAAACGGGTTCAAGGCCTGTCTACCTCCCCGGACGAAATTTTGCCCTGCGACAAAGCCTCGCCCGAGTTCCTCTCTGTCGAGGCAGAGAGTTCGACAGTTACGAACAGTCTGGTCGACTGTTAATATTTAACAGGCCCCCCCCCCACGAGGGTGTATGTGGCGCAAGGCCTGTTTAGTGTGGGTTCTCCAAGCCCGTAGGCTCGGCCAAAAATATTCCCTGTGAACCCGTAAAAACAGGTTCAGGGCCTGTCTACTGCGCTGGACGAAACTTTGCCCTGCGGCGAAGCTTCGTCCGGGTTCCTCTCCGCCGAGGCGGAGAGTTTGACAGCAATCAACAGTCTGAGCGACTGTTCACCCAAGTTCTTCTCTTCTACTAATCTTATAGTAAGCGGAAGAGTCCAACATAGACTCTTTAGAGAGAGGACACCACAAGATCAAAGTTAGGGCTGAATTTATTTCTATGTATAACTAATGAATTTGATAAATTTTTGTGTATAAAAAAAAGAAACAAGATCAACAACAACATCATTTACTCACTTCCATTTATTAGACATTAAATTATATCACTTAGCATCCTCCATAATTTATCTAGACTTTTCAGTTAACAAGATGAATATTTATGAGCGCGTCTCTTAAATTTAAAATATTTTGAAAAACTAACATTTTTAGTTATACTTAAAAATACTTGACTGTGAAAACGGGCGATAGGTGAATCTATATATATATACGTGTGTGTGTGTGTGTGTGTGTGTGTGTGTGTGTGTGTGTATTTGGGCGCGTGTGTGTGAGTTTCTTTGTGTTCCTAGTTGTTTTCTTGGAGCTGACGGGAAAAAAAGTAAATATTTGGAATATTTTATGAAAACGAAAGATTCTTTGTATGATCATATTATATTACGTGTCATATGTGAAAATCTGGAACAGAGAAAGAAAGAAAGAATAAATAAAGAAAAAGACGAGGAAAGAAGAAAGAAAGAAAGAAAGAAAGAAAGAAAGAAGAACAGAGGATAAAAAGACGAAGAAAGAAAGAACAAAGAAAGAAAATACGAGGAAAGAAAGAAAGAAAGCAAGAACAGGATAAAAACGACGAAGAAAGAAAGAACAAACGAAGAAAAAGACAATGAAAAAAAAGGAAGAATATGTAGAAAGAAAGGAAAAAGAGAGTAAAAGGTGAAAAAGAATGATAGTGAATCACGAAAAAGGAAGGTCGAAAGAAAGAATAACCCAATAGGGTAAAAAGGCAAAAAAATAAGCATGCAAGCAAGATTGATTTGGTTTTGTTACGGCTTATTAACCTTTTGCCGTTTATTTAAAACCAGAAATAATTTTAGAGTGTAAGAATTTTAAGCCCTACTTATACTTAAACCAAAAGCCAGGGGAAGAAAAGATGGATTCACTCCTTTCACGAAGATATTTGCGCGTAAGCGAATATAATGAACCAGAATGGAACTTGAACACGCCTTTCCAATGCCGAACCGGTATCCACTTCTCCACCCACACATCCAAGCTTACTGCAACTCCTGGTATTCCTAGGTGCTGATGAGGCTCGACGTTGCTTGACCGTACGGAACCGGTGTTTCAATGTGATATGGTCGTATGCCCCAAATAAGCAAGAAATAATTAAAGGAGAAGGATGAATGAAAAAGTGAAGAATAAAGTGGAGGAAGAAATAACAAAGAAAGATAACAAGAAAGGCAGAAAAAATAAAGAGAAGAAAAATCATCGAGGAAAGAAAAAGAAATGCGTAAAAAAGAGAAAAGAAAAGAAGAAAATGGACAATAAAAAGAAAAATAATAACAAGCATAAAAGTTCGCAAAGAAAATGAGGAAAGGCAGAAAGAAAATGACTGAAAACAAAGGAAAATTATATAGAAACAAAGGTACGTGAAGAAGAAAGAAAGAAAGAAACGAAAGAATGATAAAAAGTAAGAAGCGAAAGAGAAAGAAACGGGAAACTAACAAGAGAAATGAAAGCGAAAGAAAGAAAAACAAAGAAAGAAAGAAATTAAAATCAACGAAATAAAACAAACGAAAGACAAAGAAGAAAGTAATTATGGACGAAGAAAGAATGAAAGAAACGAAAGACAAAGAATGAAGGAAATGGATGACAAAGAAAGAGTTTAAAGAATGACATAGAAATAAATGAAAGGCAAATGAAGGAAAGGAAAGACAAAGAAAGAAAGAGTGGAAGAAAGAAAGAAACGATAAACAAAGAAATTAAAGACAAAGAAAGAAAAAAAAGACAAAGAAATATAAGAAAAGAAAACCAAAAAAGAAAGAATGAAAGAAGAAAGAATAAAGGAAGAACAAAGAAAAGTCCTGAGGACGATAGAACGAGAAAAAAAAACAAGCAAAGAAAGCAAGAAATGGGAGATAAACGAAACAAAAAAAACTGAATGACAAAGAAAGAAGAACAAATAAAGAAAGACAAAGAAAAAAAGGAACAAACAGAATGAAAGAAACGAAAGACAAAGAAAGAAATGAAAAACAAAGAAAGAAATGGAAAACAAAGAAAGAAATGGAAAACAAAGAAAGAAATGGAAAACAAAGAAATAAGAAACGAAAGAAAGACAAAGAAAGACAAAGGCTGAAAAATGAAACACAAAGAAATATAAGAAACGGATACCAAAAAAGAACTAGAGAAAGAAAGAAATAAAATTCATATGCACGACAGAACGATAAAAACAAAGACATAGAAAGGAAGCAATGCAAAAAAATGAAAGACAACGAAAGAAAGAAGTGAGTGACGAAGAAAGAAGGAAATAAAGAAAAAAAAGAAAGACAAAAAAAGAAAAGACAGATAAAAAAAGAAAGACAAAGAAAAGAAAAAGAAGGAAATAAGGAATACAGAAAGAATAAAGAACGAAAGAAATAAAATTCATAAGCACGACAGAACGATAAAAAAGTAACGAAGAAAGCAATAAAAAACGAAAGAAAATGACAACAAAAGAAATAACGACAATAAATAAAAATGGAAGGAAAATAAATAGAAGTAAATGTTATGATAATCTTTCACATTTATGCCGAAATATCGATCAATTACCGGAAGTAAACACTGGCGACATCAAAAGAAAGAAAAACAAAAAGAAGAGAAGCTTCTACAGTCGATAGAACCAAGAAGAAAACAAAGATTCAAGATGGCGAATAAGCAAGTAGCAAAAAGTAAGAAATCGCCTGAAAAACGGCTATGGGTGCAAAAGTACCTCAAATAACATCAAGGGTAAAATATACTCAAAATATTAGTAAAAGAGAGAAAAAAATGTGAGCAGAGTGATGTAGGGACGTGTGTCTCCCAGCTACAAAAGCGATGAAGGAGAAACAACGGATGTAAGTAAAAACTGTTGCAAAATTCTCTATGGAATGGTAATCAACATTACAAGCAGCAGTAACATCAATGAGAGAGGAGGTAAAAGATTGGGGAGGGTGGCTGATGGGGAAGAAGGAAGAGTAAAAAGCAATGGAGGAGGACGATGTATGCAAGAAGATGGTGGAGAGAAGGACGAGAGAAAGGAAGTCAAGATAAAGTTTTTTTTTAGTGGATAAGAAAATCTTGAAGAAGAAGCAGGAAGTCCGCAACCAAGGCTGCTATATCGAGAGAACATTAACAATAATAAAAATAACTTTAAGGAAAAGTGACTTTAAGAAAGAAAGAAAGAAAAAAGAAAGAAAGAATAAGAAGATAGGAAAGGGGAAGAAGAAATATATGAAGAATAGGAAAACAATGAAAAGATTGAAATAAACAAAGAACGAAAGAAAGAATAAGAAAACTGTTAAAAAAATAATGGAAAATGAAGAATAAAGAAACAAGAAACAAAGCGAGAAAGAAAGAAAGAAAGAAAGAAAGAACAATAAAGATACAGAAAATGAAGAAAGGACGAAAGAAAGAAAGGAAAAAGAAAGAAAGAAAAAACATAAAGATACAGAAAATGAAGAAAGAAAGGACGAAAACATCAGTAAAGATACGGGAAATGAAGAAAGAAAGAAAGAAAGAAAGAAAGAACGAAAGAAAGAAGAAAACAACAATAAAGATAAGGAAAAGAAAGAAAAAAGAAAGAAATAAAGAAAGAAAGAAAGAAGGAAGGAAGGAAGGAAGGAAAGAAATAAAGAAAGATGTGAAAATAACAATAAAGACATGGAAATTATAGAATAAATAAATAAATAAAAAATAGAAAGAAAAAAAATGAGAAAACATCAAATAACCGGTGGAAAAATGAAGAAAAAAGTAAGTATTTAAAAATAAAGAAAGAATAAGAAAACGACAATAAGAAGGTGGTAAAAGAAAGCAAGAAAGAAGTACGATACAACGAGAGAAAAGAAACTCTGAAAAAAATATATAGAGGGAATGAAAGAAAATGGAAAGAAGCAAAGTAATACAAAGAAAGGCGAGGTTGGTTGATTTTACAACTCAACACTCCTCGAATTATTAAAGGTCGAAATGTCCCGTATGTAACATACAATGGGGACCGATGTGACTAGTCAGTAATAATTAACAACCAGTCAAGCCACTCTAACCATTACTTTACGCCGAGAATAATAAACGTAATAAAGACAATAATAATTGATAAAAGCAACAGAGGAGAAACATTTGAAAAGCATTGATTGCTCCTTCCAATACACAGTTCTGTGCGTTTCACTTGGCCTATTGGCTGCATTATTGTGATGCTGTTTTTCTCTTCAACCTGAAGCAATTCTTTGATATATTTGTGTGTCGTGGGAGAGAAACTGAGTACAGAATATATATGTGTTTATGAAAAAAAAGTATAGTTTTTAGGTATGCTATATTTATGGGTTAAAGTGCTCAATATCAAGGATAGAGCGTATATAAATATAAGAGTGGACATTCGGGCCAACAACCAGCGGTGATAGTTTGTTCCATGCTTTAAACGCAATATTCAGGCTATATATCTTGTATTTTAACTTGAATATATGTACTGGTCAATGGTGCATTATGGGTAGGCCTATTGTATATATTTATATATGTGTTTATATATATATATATATATATATATATATATATATATAAACGATTAAAAATTAAAGATAAAAACAAATGAAAACTACAGATAAAGTTCATTTTCATAAGTAAGTCATTCATTCCTGTAGTTCATATATATATATATGTATATATATATATATATATATATATATATATATATATATATATATATATATATATATATGGGATCTGAAATTTCTATGTTAAACAAAAAGGTATTTAAATAACTTCTTGACCAGAACCCCAATTCAAAATCTGAAATTGGTCAGATTTTAGAAAGGGCTTCAG
This sequence comes from Acanthosepion esculentum, assembly GCA_964036315.1. NCBI lineage: Eukaryota > Metazoa > Mollusca > Cephalopoda > Sepiida > Sepiidae > Acanthosepion > Acanthosepion esculentum. Next base: position 51,033,642 of record OZ038483.1, read on the forward strand.
ACAGATAATTTATCACCGCCACTTCATATATTATGGGCCTAAAACAAGTCTAAGTCTCTCTCTCCTCTCTCTCTCTCTCTTTCTCTTTATTTCTCTCTCTCTCTCTCTCTCTCACACTCACATACAAACACATATACACACAACAGTCAAGTTATTCAATGAAATCATCATTGGCTTCAAACGACTTCGGTATCTCCTGCATCTCTTCTGGGCGGTCTTCTTGTTTAAATTAGTGAATTCTGCCATAATCCTTGTCTTCCGTTCATCTTTGGTGATACAAGAAGTTTGGTCGGTTGCCCCACACATAATAATCAAGGGGGTTGCAGTCTGGAGAGTTACGTGACCAGATGTAAGGGGTGATGTGGTCGCAGAAATTGTCTTGCAGAGTCCTGTTGTCAGACTTAGGATCTTACAACAGGCATTCTCTTGACCCAGGGCAGCAGTAAATACACACAAACGGTAATTGAGTCTGAGGCCCTAACCCTCGGGTGTTCTTTTCTCATAAGAAGAGGATTCATATAACATGTATATATAATGGATTCGACTGGAATTCGAACCCGGCTGTGCGATACCTCAATCCGAGTTGCTATCCACTATTCGACTATATATATATATATATATATATATATATATATATATATATATATATATATATATTATACAGTGAAAAAGAGATTATATATAAAGGAAAACTTATCTTAACTGACAAGTTTCGACCTGTGAAGGCAAATGTATTTGCAGTGATAAAGTCCCTCAGAAGACGAAACAAGTCAGCTAAGATAACCTTTCATTTTGCCTTTATTTATATATATGTGGTTGTGTGCCCGCGCGTATGTGTTTGTATGCACACGAGGTCAACACCGACTGGCGACAGTCTGTTTCATGCATGAACGCAATCTTCAGGCCACTTTTACACACACACAGACATATATATGTGTGTGTGTGTTGTCTTTCTGCACACACACATATATATATATATATATATATATATATATATATACATAAATAAATAAATATATACAAAAACACAGAAATAAATACTTTCATAAAAGAAACACCCAATTTTGTTTCATTTATTTTATCCAGATATTATATATATATACACATACATATATATATATATCAATTCTGTGGTGCGTGTTCAATTTATATAACTTAAATCATTCATACGAAAAGCAGATATCTGCTTTTTGTATGAATGATTTACGTTATATATATATATATATATATATATATATATATATATATATATGTACAAATTTTGAAAGTTTATTTACTGTGAACGCCAAGTTCTCTTACCTGTCATTATTGAACTACGCCCTTCATGACTGTCTTGAAACTCGTTTTCTGGAATACCTTCCTGTAATGTAGTCGCGTGTTACTGGATGTCATGGATGTCAGAAAATATTTGTTCTTTCAGGGCATTTTTGAATTTGGAAAATAATATAAATCGGCGTTAAATCTGATGAATACAGTGCATGGTTAAGTTTTGTAATGAATTTCTCAATCAGGAACTCGGAAACGCATAATTTTCCTTATTTCCAAATCCTCTCTTGGTATCTGTCACATTTTTTCTTTTTCCTATTTATTAAGAGTGCGAATGTCATCTGGGGAACTAAATTTCCTCTAATGTCACTCGCACACTTAATCCTCGTTCTGTGCTCACCAAGGTTCGGACGTTGTCCACATTTGTATCACTTGTTTGGGTTTTTGACTGCACACTTTTTGTGTCGACACACACATCCTATCGCTTAGTCCTGAATTGCCTGTGTCACTCAAAACACTTGATTAATTCAAAGAATGTGCACAATAAACCATTTTAAGAGCAACTCAACTGCTAGGCAAACGGCACTCGACTAGTCTGCGTTTCAAGAACGCGCAAGTTGGAATATGTCTGGACGTCGGCTATATATATATATATATATATATATATATATATATATATATATATATATATATACAGAAAGAGAGAAAGACAGAGGGCCAGATAGACAAACAGGCAGACTGTGAAATCGAGACTTCATGGAGATTGACATTTTCACGCCTTAAGCGACAATCAGACCATGATGAATCTTGATTTCTCTGTCACACATAAGAATATCTATTAGAAGCCAGTCTTTGCTAAATAATATATATATATATATATATATATATATATATATATATATATATATATATGTATACATGATTTTATGTCTTTATATGTATGTATCATAATGAACAGACTCACACATATATATTAATGAAAATATATAAAATGCCTATATTTTCTATCTCATAATAAAATTATATATATATATATATATATATATATATATATATATATATATATATATATATATATATATATATATATAGCGATAAAATATAGTTTTAAGCTATGCTATACTTATGGGGTAAATGTGTTCAGTATCAGGGATATATCATATATAAATATCACCAGAGTTGGCACACAGATCAATACCGAATTGTAACAGACTGTTTCGTGTTTCTAAGTAATCTTCAGACCAAGATATGATTATATGATATATAAATTGATATATATGATATATATATATATATTTATATATATAAATGATGATTGCATCTACCATGAAACAGACAGTCGCCTCTAAGTGTTGACTTCTATGTTCACTTTTATATATATATATATATATATATATATATATATATATATATAAGATAACATAAGGGCCACTTATCCTTGGAAAATCACTATATATATATATATATATATGTATATGTGTGTGTGTGTGTGTGTGTGTGTGTATGTATAAGGTATGATAATAAAAATATGCTCATCATATCCATGTATGTGTGTGTGTCAAAGAGAGAGAGAGAGAAAGAAAGAGAGGGCAAGATGAAAAGAGAAAAAGACAGATCAGATGTCGCTATCCCATAATAAATTCATGATAACATATATATAATTAGTTAGAGAGAAAATGTAGACATTATATTTTTATATTTGAGTGCCTTAGAGAAAGAGAATTATGGAAAGAAAGAGACAGAGATAGAACAACTCCTACACCTTATTGTCATACATTTATGTATAAAGATATTTAATAAAGAAGTTCTAATCATTATATATATATATATATATATATATATATATATATATATATATATATATATATATATATATATATATGTTTGTGTACTTGCGTGTATGTGTGGATATATTCTAAATTATTATTTTATCATATTAAATTATTTTGCTATTTAGTTTTATATTTGAATTATATATGAACTGGTGAAACTGATAAGTTTTAAAAATAGAAAAAAGAAACGACTTTTGTCGTAGTCTCTTGTTGTCATTTTCATATTTTGGTAAATTTGAACAACAAAAATCAAAAGCCAATGAAACTGTGAGCAAGAAATAAGAA
>OZ038483.1:51042024-51045980 GCA_964036315.1 Acanthosepion esculentum
CTTCTTCAGGTGGTTGGAATGTCGAACTGAACCCTTTATTTCGCTCGCTGGGGGTAGACTGTTCTAGTTCCACGTGCCATGTCTAATGGATGTCAGTTATCAGTTGTCTCCTGTTAATTCACCTCTGTTAATTCCAAGTTATCCACCGTCTTAACCATGTATTGAACTCACACTCTTTGGATCCTGTCACTGGATCTAACTAACGCCTTTATCCTCTGTGCCATGTGTCCTTGAGGACAGCTCTGTATGAATTTCTGGGTATTATAAACCTAATGTCTTCAGCAACTATTTTTTTAGTGGTGCTCATATTGCAATTTTTGCTGTTATCATTGCATTTTTTTTTACTAGAGCTCATATTGCAATTTTCGTTATTAATATCACTTTTCTCTGGCCCTACTTATTACTGGTTCCCATATTGTATTCATTTCTATGCTTGGTCAGCTCAGGAGATTATTGTGGCCTAGCATATGTGTTGATTCCTTAAGTTTACGAATTTTCCAATGATGTTTTTTGTCTATGATTTCAACCTGATCCCACAGAGGGCGGTGATTTCCCTTTTCTCTCCATATGTGGTCAGCCACGCCTGATTTTTCCACTTCCCCTCCTGTTACAGCTTTCTGGTGTTCTTGAAGACTTACCTTAAGGGGGCGGCCTGTCTCCCCTTTATATTTATAAGTCTGAGTGTATGCCATCCTGTGCACTTCCGGAAAGAAGGCCGGAGCGTACAACGGCTGAAACGTTGTGATAAATATGGCAACAAAGATGAGGATGATAGTCCGAACAATGTAAATAGTATATATTTATTATTGTGTATTTAGGCAGCAATCCCTCTTTTATACACGTTTCGTTAAAAACAACGGGCGAGGTACTGCGATTAAGTTTTTATTTTTCTTGTGTTCGTGCAAGCGTTTCCTTTTCTGGACACAAAGTGTGTAAAGACTTTTCAAATGTTCTGCATATCCCAGTGCTTTCGGCTATTTTTTTAACCATTAGAAAGGACGATTTTATTCTTTATTTTTAACTGAATGTGCAGTTATTTTATGTATGGATTTGAAGTTATAGTAATGTTTTATTTTCCAAACACGGTCAGCACATTGCGGCCGTGTTCATAGTTAATATGAGTTCATAGTTAATATATAGTTTTATATATATATATATATATATATATATGGCGGATTGAGATAATGATACACAATTTTATATATCAGGAACAGTATTGGGGAAATTATATGGCCAAGTAGAAAAAGTTTAATTTTGACGCATTTCGTCATTCAAGACTTCATACAACTAAATTTGTCCGATGAAGTCCTGAAGGATGAATCGCGTAACAAATAATTTTTTTCAAAGTTTGTCATATATATATATATATATATATATATATATATATATATATATATATATATAATAAATCAAGAAGTAAACCTTAAAGATCCTTTTATTAAGAACTTTCGGTTTGAAGAAATGACTATATAGAAATATTCACGAAATAAAACCGAAATAGATCTTTACGCTTTTCTTCTTGATATATTATTATTATTATTATAATGTTCTGTAGTTTACATTGAACACTCTCTGAATTAATATCGTCCCTACCAGTCACAAATTGGTTACAGGAAGACAGAAGATGGCGTCTGATGTTGCTTTTAAATCTTTGAAGATCGTAGGTGACAGTGAAGTAAGAAGCCGGAAGAGAGTTCCACGGGCGAGAAAAGAAACCTTTAGAATCGGACTTATGGTTGCCTCAAAACAAAACTATAATACCTCGCTGCCAATCTAGTACTATGGCTTAGGTGGTTTTAAGTGTTGTACGTATATATATATATATATATATATATATATATATATATATATATATATATATATATATAATTTCAGATATAACTAAAATATATCTATAAAAGTCACTTATCATCCTCCACGCTTTACCTAGATGTTTCTGTTAACCTGCTGAATATTTATGAGCTTTTCTAAAATTTAAAAATATATTTACTTTTGTTTATACTTGTAGCAGAATAAATTCGTTACATTTGCCTTGATTATGTCCAGCAGTCACTGAAAAGATAAAAGGAAAATTTCATTTTCTCTTTATTTACACACACGCATACACACATGCAATATATATATATATATATATATATATATATATATATATATATATATATATATATATATATATATATATATATATTCATTCAGTGGTGGTATAAATAAAATAGTGTTCTAGGGAAATTCAGAAAGATATAATTGATATTAATAATAAATATATATTTCTTCTTCACTGGTAGAACAGCTTGAGTTTTCAATAAGCACATGACGATTGCATTGTACGTAAAAGTTGAGCTACGCCTGAGGAAAATGTATATTTATTATTGACACACACGCACACACACACATACACATACACATATACATATATATATATATATATATATATATATATATATATATATGATAAATTAAGAAAAGCGCTCCGGAAGTAATGCCTCTTAATTCAATTTCCGGATTAAATACGTCAGATATACAAAAGCTTAATAATACCATTGGATCGAATAGGTTTCGTTTGGTTTGTCTTGTTTTACGGTATATCAACCTCAATGGGTTATTTAATGCCGACAACTTTTTTTTCCCTCTAATATTTTGTTTAGTCAAAAATCTATTTCTGGTAATATTTTTTTTCCTCAAAAATTTATAGCTGGTAATATTATTTTCAAAAACGTATTTCTGGTAATATTTTTAAAAAAAAATATATTGCATGTAGTTTTTTTTTCTTCAAAAATTTATTTCTGGTAATAATTTTTTACAAAGTATTTATAGTATTAACATCTATTTTTACACTTTTATAATGCTTTTTACTTCAGTTTCGGGGTTAAATATTTGCCCATAGCTGGGACCCTAACAGATGCTACCACCCTGGGTCATGGTGAACCTGGGTACATCAGCAATTAAGAAGTGGTTCCACGGTCCTCAAATATCTCCTGATTAGAAGCCTTGCTGTTGGGTGTAGTTTATCGTCTTACCCAAGACGCGGATGTAGTTTAACGTCATACCCAGGACGGTGGAAAGAATAGGTTTTCATAATCAAGACTAATTTTCCACGTAGTAACCGCCATTCAGCTTACATTATGGCTCATGGTTTCTGATTGGGCTCATGTGTTAAGAAATGTAGTAGGCCACCCGGAACGTAGGTGGCTACACACAACATATAGCTTATCTGTGTTCACGTCCACTCTTTGCTCTCCGTAAACCTTCTTCTTCTTCTTCTTCTTCTTCTAATAAAACACGCAGTATTCTCGCCATGTCGATAAGATACAATTAAAAGAATATTACTCTACAAAATATTTATCGTAATATATGCTATTTTTATGCCATAATACGACTGTCATGTTTATTATCGCATTGTAATTCCCTGTCAGTTTTTTCTTGCTTTTCCTGTTCATTCTCATAGGATCGTTTGTTCTCGTCGGTGCTACTTTTTTGTGCCTTGTTTTCAAGAGATTGCTCTGTACAGCGGTAAATGAAACAATATGCCACTGGCCGGAGATGACATTACAAATGAAAGGTCACTTTAACTAATGATGTCGGGCTTTTTATAGCACGGTCTTTTCGACTTGCTCATTTCTCTCCACTTGCATAAGCACACATACACAGGCAAACACACATACACACGCCCATATGCACGTACACAATGAAAAGCAAACACGCATATATAAAAACACGAAGACGTGCGGATACATACAGATGGACAAGTATCATGTTGTATGTATCTGTATATGTATTTAAAGAGTATATTCACACGCACATATGTATATACATATACATTATGCATCTATATATGTATTTAGACACATATATATATATATATATATTATGCGTTTATATATGTATGTCGCTATATATACTGGGTACGATGGATAAATTGTCACCATTTTATATTTTTAATTTCGTGTATGTATGGT
>OZ038483.1:51046180-51133680 GCA_964036315.1 Acanthosepion esculentum
CTAATCAGTAAAGTGCTCATCACCTAACTTACCTAGACAGAGCAAAAACTTCGTCTTAATATCCCGTGAACATAAAACTCGTATTACGACAAGGGCCATCCTTTCATAGGAATTAACGCTGCAAAGCCCATCTATCTATCTCTCTCTCTCTCTCTCTCTATATATATATATATATATATATATATATGTGTGTGTGTGTGTGTGTGTGTGTTTTGCAATATATATATATATATATATATATATATATATATAAAGAAATATAGTCTTAAAGTGTGCTATATTTATGGGTTAAAGTGCTCAATATCACAGATAGAGCGTGTGTAAATATAAAAGTGGACATGGAAGTCAGCACTTAGAGGCGACAGTCTGTTTCATGCTAGTGCAATCGTCAGGCACTAGTCGCCTGACGATTGCTGACTTCCATGTCCACTTTTATATATATATATATATAGTGCCGGTGTTAATAAAACAGTGCTCGATGTAAAACAACAGAAATATTAAGTATATATTAAAAATGAACATAAAACTCGTATTACGACAAGGGCCATCCTTTTATAGGAATTAACGCCGCGAAGCGCATATATATATATATATATATATATATATATATATATATATATGTATATATCTGTGTGTGTTTGCAATATATATATATATATATATATATATATATATATATATATATATATTGCCCGTATAGTGCCGGTGTTATTAAAACAGTGCTCGATGTAAAACAACAGAAATAATAAGTATATATTAATAAATAGACATTTTATTAACCACCAACGACCTACAGCGAAAAAATGTTAAAAGACGTTTCAATGATAAAAAAAATCCAACAACATAATTATCATAGCAGATAAGACGGGTAACTATTACAAAATCGATGCGGATATGTACCATAAATCTATTAACAGGGAAATCAATAAGTTTTATTTAAAGGCACACAACAACTGGGAAAATAATATCAATAGTGAAGCCAAGAAAATGGCCACTGATCTGAAAACTGATGATAGGATCCACAAATTCCACAAACAACAAGCATTCACCACAATTAAAGATCACAAGGAATATTTCCAAACAACCCTCGATACCGATTACTCAACCCAATTCAAAATAATATCGCTAAGAGCATATGCAAATACACCAAAAATGCTCTAGGAATTACCCAGTGGCATAAGACAGCAGAAGCCAAAGAATGGTTTACTAATACAAAAAGAAATGAATATACACACATCTAATTCGATATTTTTACTTTCATAACGAGAATCTGTTAATGTTTGCTGTAAATCTAGCAAAAAATTCCTGTCCTATTAGCGATTGCGAAATAAATATAATAAAGCAGGCACTAAAACCTATACTGTTTCATAATGGTTTCCTGTGGACCAAAAGAAGTAACCCAGTGTTTTATATTGCAATGGGAGCATTTGACTCAACAGAGACATGCGAATTAGTTGAAATATTATTGTAGTGACTAAGATTTATTTTCGATATTAAAGGCACCGTACTCTATAGGCATGAAGGTGTAATTCTTCTCAGAAAACAAGCCCCACGAAATATAGACCGATTGAGAAAGGAACTGATAATTTTTTTTTAAAGATCACGAACTAAATATTACCATTATCACCCATGCTAAAGTGATCAACTTTCTCGGTGTGTCCTTAGACTTGAATAAAGCTTATTACAAATCATATACCAAAGATCTGTATAACCATAAATACGTCAGATCAAACCACCACCATAAAATTCTACATAATTTGCATAAATCTGTCCAAGTTAGATTATCTACTAACTCCAGCAATAAGGAAATATTTGATAATAATAATATTGAATATACAAATGCTTTAGAACTAAGCAATCATAAAATACATTTAGAATTTTTAGAAAGAAACAAATTAGGTAAAATTAAAGAGAAACACCATAAGCATAAAATTATTTGGTTCAATCCACCTTTTAATCATAATGTTAAAACTAATATCGGAAGAATTTTCCTGAATTTAATCCATAAGCATTTTAACCATTCACCAGCTCTAAAAAAAGATTCTTAACAAAAATAATATTAAAATCAACTATAGCTGCGTTAACAACATAAATAAAACCATATCTCAGCATAACAACATTATATTTAACAAATATATTTCCAACAAAGAAAACGTAAATATTTCTAAAACAAATGCAACTGCCGAAAAAATATGATCTGTCCCTTAAACGGTCAATGTATGACTAATAATATTGTATACGGAGCGAGCATACATTCCGGTAATTTTGGATCCACTGAAAATCCTTAGTAATTTCGTTTTTACCGTCATCGAATGACCTTAGGTGATATAAAATACAACTCAGCTCTCTCCAAAAATTTCTGGCTATTAAAGAATGATGGCATCTCATCATCAATCAACTTGTATATTATGACATAACCTAAAGCTTATAACGGGAAAAGAAATAAATGTAACTTGAATTAAATAATTTAATTATAATATTAGGTCAAGTGATATCACTAGCTTCTGTGTGCTTCTTAATTCACTTCTTCCACAAGAGAACGAAAAGTGAGGAGAGAGCCATTTCTTCAAAAAGGAACCTTGCCTTCTTTTTCGAAATATTTTGGTGTAATATTCTGAAAGCATCACTGAGTGTTATTAAAATATTGACGCGTTCAACTGAGGTCACCTTCGGTATTAAATAAATTGTCAGTTACTTAGGAAATAAATTCCACCAGAACGCACATCGTTTTAGCATTTCGAGGAATTGAAAAAGGCATGGCATTGTGATTTAAGCGTCTGAAAAGTCGAAAAGATTTGCCTGAGAAAAAACAAAAAAACAACATATTTTTATTTTATTCGAAATTACTTATTTTATTCAAGATGATAAATGCTAACAGAATGCGATTACACAAAAACAGATTCATATACAGGCGTCATTATTTTCACTCAAAATTTGTGAATATTGACAAATGATGAAATTTATAATCCTTTATACATTGGTTCCGTTTTATGGAAATAAATTAATATCATTTATTATCAATTCCCATATTAAACTTTTCCGAATTGTCGCATTGGATTCTTCAATTAATATAATTGTTCTATTACATATTTTTCCTGTCTTAACATGATTCTCGTACAGGAGTTTACATATGCGCACTGCAACCAAGAAAAGTTTGAGCCTGCATATTATCATTTGGCTTAATTTTTAGCGGAGAAGGTAATGACTTCTCCGGCTGTCAACTGTCAAAAGTTAGCAACTACTTATTTAAAACTTAATGTCGCCAATTGCATATGAAGTTCTTGCCATCGGAACATTTAATATCAGAGAACTTGTGAAAAAAGAAAAAAACAAGAATTATTGTTGCAGGATGGCAAAGTTCAGGGATACAACTCTCTATAGTTCAATATCGGGAGACATTTAAGCTAGTTTATTATATAGAAGGTGAGCTTTATTATATAGATTGAAAAAATGTGACACACTGACATTGGCATTTATTATATAGAAGAAGGAGGTGCGCTATAGAGAGTTATGTCCCCTTGATTGAAAAAGTGTGACACAGTGACAGACTGGCATTGGCATTTATGATATAGAAGGAGATGAACTATTGAGAGTTATGTCACTTTGACTGAGAAAGTGTGACATAGTGACACACTGACATTTTGGCACTCAAATACACACACGCACGCGCGCACACACACACACACACACATATATATATATGTGTGTGTGTGTATATAAAAGTGAACATTGAAGTCAACACTTAGAGGCGACAGGCTGTTTCATGCCAGACGCATTCGTCGCGGCCTGACGATTGCATCTAGCATGAAACACCTTGTCGCCTCTGAGTGTTGACTTCAATGTTCACTTTTTTATTTATATTTACATACGCTCTCTCTCTGATATTGAGCACTTTATCCCATAAATATAGCACACCTTAAAAGTATATTTCTTCATATATATATATATATATATATATATATATATATATATATATATATATATATATATATATATGGGAAAGATTATAGGTGTTCCAACTAGAGAATAGTGTATATTTTAAAAAGAGAGAAGCCGCAATAGTTTGGGTTATAAATATGTAATATGGAAAATAAAGTATAACTAAAACCTAAGAAGTATATATTGATAAATAGACATATACCTACGTTTGTGCTGCAATATATATACTTTTATGCTGCAATATATATATATATATATATATATATATATATATATATATATATATATATATATATATATATATATATATATGATCAAATGTAGTAAATGTGATAAAATTTATACTGGCGAAATAAATCACTCAATATGTTCATAGATACGTTTTTATAATTCGTTGTTTCGCCAGTATAAATTTTATCACATTTACTACATTTGATCATATATATATGATCAAATGTAGTAAATGTGATAAAATATATATATGATCAAATGTAGTAAATGTGATAAAATTTATACTGGCGAAACAACGAATTATAAAAACGTATCTATGAACATATTGAGTGATTTATTTTTACGGCTTATCAACCCTTTGCAAGTTATTTAAAGCCAGAAATTACTTATAAAATTCTAAGATATTTGGTGGGGGGGATAATGATGATTTACTGTTATGAAATCCTTCTTATTAACCTATGGTGGGGAGAAGAGGTGGTTTCATACCTTTACCAATGATATTTATTTGCACGTAAGCGAATATAACAAACCCAGCAGGAATTGGAATTCGGCTCTCCGATTAAGAATCCATTAAACCACCCACACCTCCAAGCTTACGGCAGCTAGTATTATCAATGGTTCACCCATCTAGGTAAAGACCAGGCTTGACGTTGCTAAACTTCAGTGGTCGTACGGGAACCAGAGTTTCAACGTGACCGTAAGCACTTTATGAACAAAAAAGTGCTATAAAAATCTGAGTTGCATTAAATTCTTCTTTCTCCTAATATACAAATCATCCTTTCAATTTAAAAACGCCAAAATGGTTAAATTTATTCATCATAAATCATCTGGAAGAATTATTGAATCGGCTATCATATCACGACTCGATTCAATTAATTAAAAAATAGGTTTTGTAGCATATCACCTTTCCTAGCTAAGATTATACTCAAAGAAAATCATATAAAAATATAAACGCGTTAAACACTTTAATGAAATTTTATTATATATTTTTTTATTTTAATTAAATTCCCATATTTCCCTTAACACCTTAATAAAATTATCGTAAATTATAATTTGAAATATATGTGCACACTATTTTCTTTAGATATATGCAATTTACTTTTCTTGCCATAACTTTAATTTTCCTACATCAAACACATTTATTTTACAGTTATTTTAGCAATTTTTCTGTCTACAAACCTCATTGATTTTTCAGATACTTATTTTCATATATGTCTTGGGTATGACGATAGACTACATCCAGTAGCAAATATGCGTTCTCCAACAGGAATTGAACCTATGTTCTATACGGCACCGTCAGTTTATCTGACGTGCTACTTCACTCAGATGCAGAAAAGCGAACGATTTCTTCTAATTGGAGAACTGATATTTTCTGAACTATTTCATAATATAATGTCAATTTTTACGTTAAGGTAAGTTTCGTGAGCAGATATGAACGTCCGAGAAAGATCGTCGAAGATTTGTTGTTTATAAACAGTAATTTGGACTTTGCTAACCAGATACTTTCTCTGTAGCTGAGTGGCATAGCACGTCAGATCAATTGACGGTTCCGTATAGGACACGGGTTCGATTTCTGTTGTAAAACGCATATTTTCTAAAAATAATTCTCGAACATTCGGGCCGGTAAATGTAATTAATGCTGTTTAATTAAAAGACAGAGCATTTACTTAAGTAAATTATATCTATCAAATTAACGTATAAACAAAAAATATCATATATATATATATATATATATATATATGTGTGTGTGTGTGTATTTATATAGAGACACACACACACAAAAATTAATTTTGACTATTTCATATGCAATCAGGATTTGGGGTGGGGGTCATACAATCCTCGGGCAGTGTCAAAGGAAAGGACAGTTTATGTTAAATTATTTAATTTGACCCTACGAAATGAATTTATAAATGTTCTCTCCTTTTCCACAGCTTATGGATTGTGCAACTGCCCCAAATACATGATAGTATATAGAACTTCAATTTGCAGGAGCAGTAACAATTAAGTAAAGTTTATATATATATATATATATATATATATATATATCAGCATAGTTGCAGCATAAACTACAGGTGGGCTCTGTGGGTGTTGAATAAATGCGCCTGAGAAAGCGTCTGCAATAAGGATTGGCTAGCCGCCCTTGTAGACGAGTATCCTCGAATACCAGTGGCTAGCTATGTAGATGCATGGGTGTACATACATATATATCATTTTTTGTGTAATTTCGTTTGATTATGCGTATAAGATAAATGTAGACTTATATTTAATGTAGACGTAAAGATTTATCTGATAGTAAGATTAGCAAATAATTTCTTCTTTCTAAAAAAAAACGCTACTGTAAGTGGTAAGTTAGATTAATTTTTTGCGAAGCATAAGTGCTAGCATAGGATAGATTTAGATTGGGTACGCATATAAATTTAGTTATATTATGGGATTAGCAATTTAAAACGTATGAAACATTTGGATTAAACTATGCAAAAAGAGACCAGCTCACCGAGACAGGAATCCAGGGGAAGTAACTCGAATCGAAACCAGATGAAGTTAAAAGACACCAGGGGCCTGAAAAGCCTTTTTTTTTGTCATTGGCTGACGCTGACGGACGTATTTCAACAAGAACGGTCAGACTCCTAGCTCTGTCGATATGATTTTCATTTTTACGTCGAAGTGAGTAGCATGACGCTTTCAAGGAGGCGGCTTGACTTGTCCGGAGTCGAGCCGATATGATACAAAACTCGAAATCGGCGATAAGAACAGTGCAGACTACCCTTGATGCATCTAAAATGAATTATGTAACTATATATATATATATATATATATATATATATATATATATATATATATATATATAAAGTTACATGATCGCCCAAACGTGTAATATATATATATATATATATATATATATATATATATATATATATATATATATATATAAATATATATATATATATGTGTGTGTATGTGCGCGCGCGATTCCAGGATTATAGAGAAAGAACTAGCTAAGAGTGAGATAGCTCGATTGATATCCCTCTTAAACCCTAGAACACTAACCATGGGTATATAGTACCCAGCACAAATTTTCCTATTTTTAATTACAATTTTCAGTACCTGATTTTCTTACCTAAATAATATGTTTTCAGTTCCTATTAATGCTAACTCATAGTACAATGTTTGAAGTGCCTGCATGTAAAATATTTCAAATAAAGATTTATATTTAATATTTTTTTGATATTTTCAAAATCTGGTATGATATACCCATGGTTAGTAGTGGTGTAACTTTAATTGATGGTTAGTGTTCTAGGGTTAACGTAAGTCCTCTGTTATTGCCTTTTTACCAAATGTTTTGCAATGCATTCAAAATTTGAATGAATAATCGCTTATGATTTTGATTTTATTCAGAGAATGGGGGAAATAAAGCAACGCTTGCAAGAACAACAAAGAACAGAAGAGAATGTTGTGAGTATATCTTCAATAAGAAACGTATTTTTTATTTTACCGCTAATTTTTTGTCTGTGTGCAAAGCTATCTGTAGCTTCTCGGATCCAAAGCTAAAGATGCTAAAACAATCCGGTTCTCTGTACCGCTCCAATATGTACATGATTCCTCGTGCTACCGTTACAAGAGCCAGATCAGGATGAAAACGGAGTACTGCTGTCATATTTAGGCAGGAGCTGCTCAGTCCTCACTTTCAAGTGCCGATAGAGTTCAAAAGCCTCTCCGCGTCCTTATAGGTGACAGATTATTTTCCACCCTGCAATTCCTCTTCTACGGACGAGATGCAGCATGCCCCTAACTGATCTATCGTTATTTCCATGGAAAGTGCTCAAATGAACTACATTCTTTAGTTCCACCAGTTCTAAACTTCCAGACTAGGACCTTCCAGGTTACGCGCATTGTAGCGAACCACCCACATTCCTTCCGTTTTCCATTGGTGAGAAGTAATTTCCACTCAAGCAACTTTTTTCCCGCCAACCATTGCTCAGTGGAGGCGACTATCAAGATGGCGTTTTCCTGGTCACTAAAATCCTAACCTGTTTAATTTTAGGGTTAACCGTTATCTTTCTCACCTATCCGCTTAAACCGTGCCACTTATTCAGGAAAGCTCTACGTTAAGTGTAAACAAAAAAAAAAGAAACGAAAAAAAAAACAAGAAACAAAAAAAAAATCAAGAAACAAAAAAAAACAAGAAACAAAAAAAAACAAGAAACAAAAAAAAACAAGAAACAAAAAAAAAATCAAGAAACAAAAAAAAACAAGAAACAAAAAAAAACAAGAAACAAAAAAAATCAAGAAACAAAAAAAAACAAGAAACAAAAAAAAATCAAGAAACAAAAAAAAACAAGAAACAAAAAAAAAACAAGAAACAAAAAAAATCAAGAAACAAAAAAAAACAAGAAACAAAAAAAAACAAGAAACAAAAAAAACAAGAAACAAAAAAATCAAGAAACAAAAAAAAAACAAGAAACAAAAAAAACAAGAAACAAAAAAAAACAAGAAACAAAAAAAAATCAAGAAACAAAAAAAAAACAAGAAACAAAAAAACAAGAAACAAAAAAAATCAAGAAACAAAAAAAATCAAGAAACAAAAAAAAACAAGAAACAAAAAAAACAAGAAACAAAAAAAACAAGAAACAAAAAAAAATCAAGAAACAAAAAAAAACAAGAAACAAAAAAAAATCAAGAAACAAAAAAAACAATGCATCTTCCACAGAAAGCATATCCCGCTGCATACTCTTGAAACTCCACAACTCCATTGTTCGATTGCGAGCGAGAGTAGTGTGGCATCGTGGAAAACATTCCAATCTCGGTCTTTTTCATTATCTATCGTTCCAGTCTTGATAGAGCCCAAAAGCGTCTACGCGGCCTTTTGAGTGATAAATTACTTTTTACCCTACAGCCCCTTTCTCAAAGACGAAACGTTGCAGAACCTCTTGCTATTCTATCGCTATTTCCATTAAAAGTGTTCAGACGACCTACATTCCTCAATTCACCCAGCTCTAACCCTCACAGCTCAGACCCGCCGCGCCGCGTACACTGAGGCAAACCACGTTCATTCCCTTCGTATTAGTAAGTTCCACTCGAACATCATTTTTCTTCCGAACCACTGCTTTGTGGCACCGACTAAGAGAATGCTTTCCCGACCTCTACAATCTTAACCTGTTCTAGGGCTAACCGTTATTCTTCCCGCATATCCTTATAAACTGCGCCTTTTACTCTTACCTCTCACACAACAATCTCCTCCAGTAACTCTCTACATCGAATTGCTCTTGGGCCTTGTATAGAGTTAAATTAGTATATAAAAAAAGAAAGATTTATTAGGATAAGTTCCAATAGGTCGAATCGTGTCACCGCTCCCATTGCACTAAAAGTGTGAGGGTCAAATTCAATTTCTGATACCCGAGGTATCCCAAAATGGTACTGCCAAAGGAGTTTGAACAATTTTTGTTTGCTAATCGCATTTACGCGTGGGATTGGCACTTTAAATACGGCTTTGTGCCATTTTCCGTACTAAACACTATCTGCGCAAAAGATAACCTTCTGTTTCGAAAATGAGCAAAACATTACACCGTTAAAGTGTAAAAACATTTCCATCTTATAACGAGTGGCACCACCTAGTGGACAAATGCTTAGCGAGTTAAACTGGTTGAAAATTACTACTTATACCCTTGTGCCAAACTGAACTACCTAAACGTTTACCTGCCTGGATCATATAGATCATTAGCAGCGAGTTCGAAGTTCGATCCTCCTTAAAATGTGTCATTATTGCTGCCTTATGCCAGACTACGTTAAGTCAATATTTAGGCGACTCATCACAGTGCCAATGGTTAGCAAGTTGGGCTCATAGATCATTAGTAGTGAGTCTAGTTGCTCCATTATGATGACCTTGTGCCAGACTAAGATGAGCAAATAACAGAATGTAAGCAATCGGAAATACACAGGAAGAGCGGTTGTTAATTATTAATAATTTATAATTAACCTTTCATCGGGTATTTCTTTCATCTTAATTTTATTTGTTCTTTATTGCGACTCCCCAGACCGTTATTCTACGGCCGTTAGTAAACAGCGTTGATCGGAAATAAGAATAAGCCTTTGGTGGGACACTAAAATTTGATATCTGACAATGCAATAAATGAAAGATAATAATACTTAGTTAATATTCCAAAATTATTTTTGATCCTTATTACTATTTGACTAGTTTATTTTTTTTTTCCTTTTCTAACATAAAAAAAAAACGTCAAAAAATTAATAATGACAATGCCTCATCTAAGAAATTCGGATAAATTAAGACCACTAGGATCAATGATCAAAAAATGCCTTCGAGCGCTAGAAACCTGTAAGTCTTAACGAGAGGTATCCCTATTCGAACCTTGTGGGCTGGCGCTACAGAATCATAAGCAAATAACTGTACCAAATAACAGAAACCACATCACTTCAGGGCTTTCATCAAAAGAAACAAGTAAAATGAATGTCACCCGAAGAGAAAATAATGGCATATTCAAGATGTTGACGTTCCACATTACTTTAAACAAAAGGTTAGGAAGGAAACACCCATTATCGATGGAAAGTGCGGTAACAATTTGCGGACTTTAGAAAGCCATTTTCCCGAATAAAAAATAGTTTTAATAGAAAGATTATATAAATTTCAACCGACAATGGCTGCTCGTTCAATAAATGTCGAATGTTTCCTTATAAGGAAACGGTTAATATCATCATTACTATTAGGCTTACTGATGTTTCGCTATATCAGGCTGCAGTAGATTGTGAATTCACGTTTGTTTTTTTTTAAAGAATTTCAGCCCTTGCTAGTGTTTCTGGATGATGCACCCTTGTGGGCTATTTTTTACCAAGACACCATTTCTACATAGACTGTCATCCAAGGTCAAAGAGCTTCTGTTTGCTCATTAATTGAGGATTTGTGATTGAGTACAATCATTGACGGCTTCCAAACAGGTTTCGTTTACTCCATTTCACTCGCAAGGCTTAAATCAATCTGTGGCATGGTTCCTCAGCAACTTCCCCAGCACGCGTTTCTCAGGGCGATATTAACAAGAAATCACCTCTTTGACCGATCGACCATGGTGAGATTCGCATCTGAGTGTCACAGTCAACGCTTTAACAATTCATCCATGCGCTCATACACCTTAGAACGCCCTAGAGCGGGAAGAACACGTACAACGAACGGAAGCAGATCCGGTCGCCCACCAACATTGTGCAAGGAAGAAGATTTTCCGGAGGGTGGATGACTTGATCGGGGAAGACCGACGAATCCCATCAGCAAAAGTTACAACTGTAACCGGTCATGCCAGATACACAAGTGTGAATCATCTTTATTTCCTTCGTATTCCATTAGTAAGGTGCAAATATTGCTGAATTGTAGAACGGACTTCCGGAGGGATGTTTTCCCAATCCCTACGATCTTGACCTCTTCTAGTCTAGGGTTAACTGTTATCTTTCCTAAATTTCACCTCTTTCTTTTTCTTACGCTCATACAACGCCTCACAGTAACCCTCTACTTTGAGTGACTCTTGGTTAAAAATCAGTATAAAAAAAAATTATTTTTTAATGAAAAAAAAAAGCGTTGATTTTTGCCTGCTTCCTCGCCTTTATTCTGCCGCTGTCCACCGAAACTGGATTCAAGTTGATGTATTTGTATGGGTAGCTTTTCTGGTTGAAAGCGCCACGAATTTAAACATTTGTCAAACATAATCATAGCTTAAGAAGTGTTTGAAATTGGACATTGGTCTGTCGTCCTTCAACATGAGCAATATGATTAGCATCTTCATATATTACTGTCGAATAGGATTAGCATCTTCATATATTACTGTCGAATAGGATTAGCATCTTCATATATTACTGTCGAATATGATTAGCATCTTCATATATTACTGTCGAATAGGATTAGAATCTTCATATATTACTGTCGAATAGGATTAGCATCTTCATATATTACTGTCGAATAGGATTAGCATCTTCATATATTACTGTCGAATAGGATTAGAATCTTCATATATTACTGTCGAATATGATTAGCATCTTCATATATTACTGTCGAATAGGATTAGCATCTTCATATATTACTGTCGAATTGGATTAGCATCTTCATACATTACTTTCGAATATGCTCTCCAGATTGCGAATTTTAAAAAAATCATTATTTTGATTTCTTTTTTAAAGTTTAAATCACGTCATATGAACATATGTATTTTGACTTCCGTAGGAGTATCAATTTACAATAAATTTACCTCGCAAACTTGACTAATCTATTCACTTTTATAATATATATATATATATATATATATATATATATATATATATATATATATATATATATATATATATATATATATATATATAAATATATATAATGCATTAATATAGGTACCTCCACTAATTCGGTATAAATTTTCGATAATTAAGGTTTAAAATGATTTTTTTACCCTGTAATAACGGATGTTTCTTCAGAAACCCATAATTAATGAGGGTTTTTTATAAACCTAATTAATACCAGATTTTTTAAACCCGTAAAAACGGATTAAACCCGTAATTAATAAAGAATATTTTTCGAAACATGTAATTAATACCAGATTTTGTAGTAGCAATTAATGTGTTAATAATTGACTTTTCCGATGTCTTTTCTTTCCAATTTGAGTCATTGAAATGAAATAATGAAAATTTCAGTTTAATTTTTCCTTTGTTATTTCCTTCATTTTTCAAAACATCAGTCCAAAACTTAGGCGACTTGTTTTTCTTAATACGTTTAAATTTTCTTGCTTGATACGGAAATTACTCTCGCCTCCATAATCTGTTGTCTTAAAAGATTTTTTTTTGTGCATCCCTTGGAACTCAAACAGGCGAGTAAATAAATTAAAATAAGGAACAACATTCAAAGGAAGGAAGTACAGTATTTTCTCGATTATCCAGATACTTTGGAATAGGCGTTGCAATAAACGTTTTTCGCATAATTTAAAATTCCGGATAACTGAATACCTAAATTATCAAAAAAGAATGAAAAACGTCATTTTTTGAAAGGAATTTAACCTTTATTATATTATTAAATAGCATTTTCAAACGCTTTGTTCAAGGTTTTGTCCAATTTATTTTTTTATGAAAAAAAACGTTAATTTTTGTCTGCTTCATACTCAAGTCAATGTATTTGTAAGGGTAGCTTTTCTGGTCGAAAGCGCCACCAACTTAAACATTTGTCAAACATAATCATTACTTTGGTGTTTGTAATTGGCTGTTGTCCTTCAACGTGGGCAATAGTCCTTATTATCATCATCCTCTTCAACATTTTCCATCTGAGGTCAACAATACCCTGTTCACTGTGATCATTCTAATGTAGGTTCTTCGTATGAAAACAATAAGGAAATTAACGGGAATTGAACTGATTTTATTAACTTTTTTTTTTACGAAACGTTGGGTATGTGTCTCGAAATACTCAGAAGGTTTGTTAGGGACGAAATATTAGAATGGGTTTAGTTCGGATAATTGAAAAATGTTAGGATGATTTCCATTTTTCTCTTCATTCTATGTCCGGTTAATCGAAGTCCGGATAATGGAAGTACGGATAATCGGGGAAATATCGTAATGCTCTGATTCACTGCTGTATTGTTCTTTGTCACACGCTTATGAAGTCTTATAAAAAACAAAAACAAAATAAATAAATACAAACAATGGTCCACCATATTCAAGTATCTTCCGCCTATAATGTCTCCATCATTATTTTTATTATGCACTTTATAATTAAGAATTTAAAAAAAAAGAAAAGACAATCACATTGTGAATTTTTTAACCTTGTTTTTTACTCTGTGCTTCAGGAAGGTATACCGGATGAAAACAAACGTAGAAATCTTCCTTTTTTGCCTCGTTCGTGGACACAACTGGACATTCAACCAAACATTCGCGATGTCCTCAGTCGAGGTACGTCAGATTATACTGGTCAGTTTTGTTTTTAATTTCCTTTTTTTAAAAAATTTAATCGGACACAAAGTGCCCGTAACATACGTGTTATGTAAATATTTAAATAGGCATTTGCAGTCAGAGTTTTAAAATAGTTACGGCTCGAAAAACTGGCTGAAGTGATTTATCAGAATTCATTTAATGTTGATATTCTAGGGAAAAGATTTAGCTTTCATTTTTTATAACAAGAAATAACTAATGGATTTTATATAGTTATTGAATATTACCGAATTGTTTATGTCAAGAATTGTACCTGAAAAATAATGTTGTTTGTTGAATATTGATAATTTGCAAGTCGATATAATAACATAATGGTCACAGGAGAATTTTCGGTTAATCTCTGCAGAATATTTTCTGGCACGTTTTACTTCTTTTTTTTTCTCTTTCTATAACCAGAAGACATTCTCGATATTTACTTAAGTTAACTCAGCACAACTCAGACTATAAATATAAGCAGCGTGGATTAAATAATACTTTCCGTCGGGTATTGCCGGAAAGTTATTGAATGCAATAAATATATTTAAGGAAGATCGGGGCGTATGCGGCCGAAACGTTGTGATAAAAACAACAAAGAAATGCGTCCAAACAAACGAATATGCATTAGAAACGTATCGTCACAGTAGTTAAAGCGAAAATGTTCAATATAGCTACGATATCATTTTGCCATGTTCTTTCAGAATATAGACGATCACGGCTCTCCACAGTTTCCTCTGTTTTTTTTTTTTATCTGTGAATTGCTTTATCTTGGGAAGGAGTGGTGTCCTGTTGCTTTTTTCCATAGCTTTGGATTCAATGTCTTCTTTCTCTTAGAATATCTCCTACGGGAAGTTTTATTTTTTCCTCATCCTATTCTTTGAACTTAGCTCTCCACAGCTTCCTTTCATTTATTATCTGTTAATTTCCATTTATTTGGAAAGATAATAAAGCGGTTTCCCGTTGCCTTATCATTTGTACATTCGCTGAACAGTTCATATACATAAGACGACACGTAATTTATAAGAATATCCAACTCCTCATCTTCAATATGCTTGAGGAAGTTTTAAAATGTTCGGTATCAATGATTCCATATTTTATCTGCCCTGGGGGCCTTACTACCTAAATCCAGAGTTTTAAGTCCATGTTGATTATCGAAGCAAAAATAGTATTGAATAGAATGTTGTAAACTATAATTAGTCAGAAGTATCCACTACCATTTCACTAGTAAATTGTGTTTTTAAGGTCAGGATTAGTTTAACCTCCAGCTGTATCAACTGCTATTTATATGATAGAGATTTACATATGAATACAACATTGCCCTTCTCCTAAACTGACGACTACCTAAGATTAGAGAAAGTCCAGTCGGTGCTATTATACTATGATATCTACCGAGGCATTTGCAATCTACCGTAAATGACGAAGCACTCATTATTCCTGGGAAATACCCAGGAAAAACAATCACCGGTTTACTGCTTTTTTTTTTAATGGCATCAAATCAGTATCTGTCTATATTTCTGAGATGAGGTATTTTGTACACTATTTACATTATTCGGACAATTGTCCTCATCTTTGTCGCCATGTTTATCGCAACGTTTCGGCCGTTGTACGCTCTGGCCTTCTTCAGGTGGTTGGAATGTCGAACTGAACCCTTTATTTCGCTCACTGGGGTAGACTGTTCTAGTTCCACGTGCCATGTCTAATGGATGTCAGTTATCTCTTGTTAATTCCCCTCTCCAAGTTCTCCATTGCCTTAACAAGGTATTGAACTCACACACTTTGGGTCCTGTCACTGGATCTAACTAACGCCTTTAACCCTAACTCCTAACTCTAACCCTAACATATTTCATACTTCCAAGAGTTGGTAAATACCATACCATAGTAAAAAAAAATGAATAGTAGATATCATACCATAGTAGAAAATGGACGGTAGATGTCATACTATAGTAGCACCGTGCAGTCTACTCTGCTATTTAAACCGTAGCTTGGAGAAAAAGATATGAGTTCATGCCTTTCCCATGGGTATTAGTGCAAAATGAAAGCAACAGACAAGGCCAGAATTTGAATCGTTTCCACTTTTCACACTGATAGATGTTACTTTGTCCACACATCAACGACATTACTAGCAATGAATTGCAAGATGAGTTCGCAAACTATTATCCGATATTAAGAGTAGCGAATTTATTTTATTAAATCTAAAGAAATTATTCGTCGATAGAAAATGCATAGATTCCACATATTTTGTCTTGACGGAGTTCCAAAACAATCAATCGAGGGAGAATATCTTGCAGGAGACAAGAACACAAATGTTCCATGAGTCACTAACCATTCTTTCCTTACTTTTTTTTCTTTCGGGTTTGGTACCTGTCGCTTCACTGACAGCAAACCTAAATTGTTTGTCCATTAAAATTATTACATTTTTTAGAAAATAAATTCAGTTTAAATGCATAGACATCAGAATGACTTCAAAGAGCCAAACATTTCGACTTATATCCTTTGTCTTGCTGCCCACGGATCCCCATTCACACTGTGTTTATGTTCGTTTGCGTGTGGTCTTGTATATTTTAATTCAACGTCAAACTTTAAAATATTTAAATAAAATTAAAACGAAAATTTTAAAAAAATAATTATCATATTATAATTCTGAGTGTTCCGTACTTAGTTCATTAGTTAGTTGGTTAATTAGTTGGTTAGTTAGTTACTTACTTGGTAAGTTAGTACGTTATGCTATGCCAATACCACAAAAATAATGGACTATTCCGTTTTGATAGCGAGGTTATGTTTTAATATTTGGTAAGTTAATTATTTGGCTAGTTAGTTTGTTAGTTGGTTAGTCGTTTAGTTAGTTGATTAGTCTGTTGGTATGTTGTTTAGTGGATTAGTTAGTACGCTAAGCCAGGGCAATACCTCACTAATAACGGACTTCCGTTTTGATGGCGAGGTTCAGTATTGATAGTTAATTGGTTAGCTGGTTAGTTAGTTGGTAGGTTAATTAATTAGTTAGCTGGTTAGTGAGTTGGTTATTCTGCTAGTTGGTGAATTAGTTGGCTGGTTAGTTATTGTTTAGTTAGTACATTAAGCTATGCCAATACCTCTGTTTTGATGTCGATGTTAAGTTTTGATAGTTAATTGGTTATTTAGTTATTTAGCTGGTTAATAAGTTAGTTAGCTAGTTACCTATTTAATTAGTTGGGTAGGTAATCAGTTAGTCCGTTAGTTACCTGGTTAATTAGTTGGTTAGTTAGTTGGCCCGTTACTTAGTTGGCTTATTAATTGGTTTGTTAGTTAGGTTTGTTAGTTAGTTGGTGAATTATTTAGTTAGTTGGTTACTTGGTTAGTTAGTTTCTTAGCTGGTTAATTCAATGCTTGGTTAGTTAGCTGGTTAATTAGTTATTTAGTTGGTTAGTTAGTTGGTTAGTTAACTTGTTAATTAGTTTGTTAGTTAGTGGTTTAGCTGGTTAAAAGTACGTTAAACTATACCAATACCTCACAAATAATGGACTATTCTGTTTTGATGGCAAGGAAAAACGGAAAAGACATTCCAGAGACACTGCCAGGTTTCAGTATGAAAAAGAAAGAAAAAATATAGGGAAATCGTTAACGTTCTTATTTGTTTAAAGTCTGCTTCAGTGAAATCGAAAACCTTATTAATTTTGAATCTTTTGATTTGTACCCACTTACTTCTTTAAATAAGGACTTGCATTCATACTTATGAGTTTTATTGCCATTTTTGTTAACGTTGTTAAACCCCAATATTTAACGATGCAATCGGGGAATTTCCATTGACATTTTATTCAATCATTAAATTCAGATTTTTGTGATGCATGGTGGCCGTTAATAATTAAGTATAACTCAAGATTCAATGTTAAGATAAAACAGTATATAATTACAACCGCAAATAAATACTTAACAAGAAGAAAAAAGTAAAAGTCAACCAAAGATAATTAACCATTTCAGTGAATACCTTGTTAGTAACGCGGCTCGGCTTAAAGTCCGGTAAATCCTAAATCAAAACCCAAATCATCGACGCACAATAATTCACACTAATTCGACTGGATAGTTCCACTCAATAATCACAACAGTCAGTAGCCTGACATCGCTATTTATACCCCTGGCGGAAAACATATATTCATAAGTCCAGAGTGTCATGCTCGAACCTCGGTGTCGGTAGTTACTCATTTTCTTCCTATATGACAAAGATTCATCAGAAAATTCACATAAAAAGTCTTGAAATTTTCACGGCTATTCTTCGTTCTATTAGGTTGGTGCAAAAATAATGTCGTTTTCTCGCATGAAGTTGAACGTCAAAAAACGACACTATATTTGCACCAACCTAATACTTATTATAATTCCGAAAATTTTAATAAAATATCATCGAATTCTTTTATGGACTAACAAATTATTGTTTTTCCCCAAATTTATGATTTTAGCCTAGTTTAGGAGTAGGAAGGGAAGGTATTACTATTTTAAGACTAGACCAAATTGAGTATATATGCGTATACGCGTGTTTATGCGCACATTAACAGGTATATATAAGTCTTGCACGCACGGCACAAGCGTATGAATATACATGATCTACGCACATGCAAACTCACGCGCAGACAGTATGTGACGGACAGACAATCAGCTCTTCTTTTATTATATAGATTATTATCACTTTCCCCTCGGATTCGCATATGTTTTTTTGAATTGTTTTTCTTACGAGAAGTGAAAGTGACTATAATGTACTTCTCGTTTGAGGAAACATTAATCATCGTCAGGTGTCTGAGCAGAGACCATCACGTCAAAACAAAGCTTCCTGCTTGAAAGATATATTGCTTAAGAAATATAGACACGTATTCGAAAACACGCACACAAAAAACACAGTACTAAAGTATAAAACTAGTGTAATAACATTAAATTAGTACTTCAATGTGAACAATGCTTCTTACATTTTTTTTTAAAATTCAGTATATCAACTTATACAAATTATTTTCTTTCCTATATATCCACTAATTATCAGGTGTATCACAAGTATTTTCGTTTTTACAGATCTAAGATTCAGGAACACATCTAAAGAAAATTCTGTGTTTCCACTATAATATCAACATTATTTGAGGAATATTAGCTGATTTGAAATTCACTTAATCTGATTTGAAACAAATATTGCTTACTTTTAGTTTAAAATATCGCAAAAATGCATTTTCTTTTAACACGGAGGTAGCTGTTTTTATAAAGTGCTGAAACCTTTATGGAAAGCTTCAGTGACAACCGAAAATTTAACTAATTTTTCTACGGGGGACATATCTGTAAAAATTACTTGACGAATATAATGTTAGCGCCTTTGTTATATAATTTGTACCTACCCGGTAATTTGAAAATGTTAAGAAAATATTTTCCGTAATCTAATGCCTTATTGAATTTTAGGTACTTTGCCTTAAATTTACTATAGGCAACACTCTTATTTTCTGATAATGTCGTGTATGTACATCCGTATTTACAAAAAACCGGCACATTTATACATACACAATTATTTTAAATACTGGGGTGGGGGTCGCTAAATTGAAGAAGGCTTTCCCATTTATGATTAAATTTTTTACTGAATAATAATATAATCTAACTCGTACAAATTGATACAGAATTTATTTTTTTAAATTATAAATTATTCTATTTAAAAAATTTTTTTGAATTCACTATTCATCGAAAATGTATTGTTTTTTTCGTAAGATAATAATATCCATAATATATCTTATTCATAAAAACAATTAAAAGATATTCTAATTAAATAATGTTTTAGTTTTACTGCATTTTTATTTTACGATTCAGAGCAGATTTTAGGTAACTGGGGGTCCAGTTTTACAAAAAGAAACGATTTAAATAGTAGTTCTTTTTATAACTAATATAAACATTGAGCTGTATAAAAATCTCGAAATTTGATAAAATTAAATAAGTGTGAGGGTGGGGGTTAATAGATGTAAAAAGTTTTTACCAAGATATTCTAAAAAAAAAAAGAAACATTTCTAAAATTAATTCATTCATTTGTAAGTACGTCCTAAAAGTTTCATTAATATCTAACAATTATTTGATTTCTGACGATTTTCCAAATCATTGTGTTTTTCGCTGCAAAAAGACGCTATAATTTCTTATATTAATTTATGGCCACCCGCTGAAGCAAGGAAATCAAAATTTTTAACCAAAATTTCGAAGCTTCTAAAAACGATCAAAAAATATAATTTAATAATCAAAAATTCCTTTGATCTTTCCTCTTAATAATAACTTAAATATTTTAACGATAAAACTTTGTTTTAATTAAGTCTGGAACTTTTTTCATCATGGTATGCTCACTTTTAGCTAATCTTTGGAGGTATCTAGTAATTAATATTGTAAGGTACATTTAGGCAGCAATAATCCATTCAAACAGTTTTTGTTAAATTCAACCGACCAGGTGGGTCTGTTTAATATTTCACTGCATTTTTTTCCATTTTTCAAATAAGATGTTTGCAGATCGGTATGCATAGATCGGAATGAAAAATCGATGAGCCGAGTTCGAATTCCAGTCGAGTTCGTTACATTTACAAATTACACGCATATACCATTGGGAAAGGAATGAATCCATCTATTCTCTCCCCAGCTATTGTTTAAATAGTAGGGCAGACTTGGCTCTTCAGTCTTGATGGGAAACCAGTCTAGAAAAAGGAAAACTGAATTAAAAACCGGTTGGGCATGAGGCTAGACAACCTAACCCGCAAGAATCTACTTGCAATGGAATCCGCAAGAACAACGCCTATTATGCTGAGAGCTGTGGCCTCTATACTCCTCAAGGAGTCTACGGGACTTGTTTTCGTGTGTGTGTGTGTGCGTGTGTGTGTGTGTGTGCGTACGTGTGTGTATCTGTGTGTGTATGTGTATTATCTGCGATTAACTTAGGCTTAAAATTGCAAATTACCCAGCTGTGTTTATTTTGAAATTATTTTAATATCTATAATTTCCGACGATAAGCAGCCATTTTCTATAAATATCATTCCAGTGCCATGCCCATTCTGGGTATAGGCGATTATGACTTTCCAGAGATTCTTTTTTTTTATGATCTGTGAATTTTGGGGAGAATATAGTGGAGTGGTTTTTCAGAATTTTCTTCTTCTTAGACTGGCCGCCACCCAAGACTGGAGGACCAAGTCGGCACTGCTTTAATCCATAGCTCGGGGTTCTATTATTAAATATTAAAAAAAAAAACAAGAAAAAAACGTATGTAGTGAATTCCTTGTACAATGGTTGGCACTTAAAATATTGCAATAACCCAGACTCATTTTTCGGTAGAAAAAAAACATAATCAAATTCTTGAGCCGAGTTTACCCATTGGTGAAGCTGCTCCAGACAACCCGACACTATTTTGCATGAATCGAGTTACTCCAGTTTATGTTATTCAATGTGTTGAAGTGTAAGCATTGCATGATCTGTATTTCCAGCTTCTTTACACCACGTAGACAAGATAATATGTATCAAATAACACAGAGTTATCATCTATAAATTCAAATTTTGTGTTTCAATCCAGTTCTTCTTGACTTCTTAAGTTTGAGCCATTTGATTTCTTTTATTATTATTATTATTATTATTATTATTATTATTATTATTATTATTATTATTATTATTATTATAGCTTATATTTCTTTTAGCCTATCCAATTTTACGAAATGCGTAGTAGATTTCGATCAAGGTGTTTATTTCATAAGAGGCCATAAATAATAATAATCATGGCGATACTTTTGGAATTAGTAACATTACCTTAGTCTGGCACAGGGCCAAAAGAGAAGAGGGACCAAGAAAAGATCAGACTCACTAGACTAGTGAATTCATCTGCGATAGCTTCGGGCTATCCATTGCGATACAGCTGGTGCCCAAGATATTATGTAGCAAACTGTCCATTTTATAATGTCCCTGGCAGCTTGACGATATTTCAGATCTTACGCCGACAACATATTCTTGGAAGTATTTTAAATTTAATACTGTCGTCACACAGCTTAGGAGTATTTTAGATACTAGGCCATTGACCTACATGTATTTTAGATGTTACACTGTCGACTTATATAGTGGAAGTATTTTACATATTACGCCATCGACATATATAGTGGAAGTATTTTAGATATTATGCCATCGACTTATATAGTGGAAGTATTTTACATATTACGCCATCAACATATATTTTTGAAGTATTTTAGATATTACATTATCGATGTATATACTGGAAGTATTTTAGAATATTACGCCATCAACTTACCTCGGAAAAATATTTTAGATATTCAAAAATTACAAAAAATACACGAAGAAAGAAACTACTTCCTCGATTGAATTTACCGTGAAAGTTGCCTTTGCTACATTCGATTCGAGTAGACTGATTGTAAGACACAAGGGGTGTCCTTAATGCCCAATCAGGATGATACAAGTTCTAATATATATATATATATATATATATATATATATATATGTATATATATATAAACAAAATATATATGTAAATATAAAATAAATATAGCTTTAAGGTATGCTATACAGGGTGCAATGGATAAATTATCGTGTAAATTACGCGAAAATGAAAATAACACTGATATTCCCATTGAACAGATATATTTACCAAAATTAAACAAATATATCTTGAAATACTAAAGAGTAAATTTATAAATGTATTGAATAAAATCGCCATTGGCTTCAACCATGGCCTCCAGATGACTTCGAAATATCCTGCATCTCTTTCGGACGGTCTCCTTGTTTAAGCTGGTGAATACTGCCAGAATCTTTGCCTTCAGTACATCTTTGGTGTCACAAGGAGTTTTATGGGGTCTCTTACTCAACTGCCACCCACACATAATAATCAGGTCGGTTGCAATTAGGTGGCTAGATGTAAAGCGTGATGTGGTCGCAGAAATTGTCTGACAGCCATGACTGGATTCTCCTACTTGTGTGGCCTGTTGCAGAGTCCAGACACAAGGCCTTCCAGTACCCTCTTGACCAAGAGCAGTACTATCTCCTCAAGGCACTTGACGTAGGCCTCCGTGTTAAGTCTGGGGCCCCGTGGGAAGATGAATAGAGGCATAACGTCGCCATCGCTAGTGATCACTCCAAACACCATTAGACTCATTCAACTCTTTCCGAATGCTTTGCATTGTCCTCAAATTGACACCTAAACACACTGAAATGCTCGTATTGGAGCTTCCTATGCGAATGCCAAGCAGTACAGCATGCCGTTTCCAAATTTCTGGCGGAGTAAATTGAGTTATGGTGCCCTCTTCCTTGTGGACGGCATCCAAATGACACTACTATAGTGTGCACTCGAAAAAAATCAAAAACAAACAACGCGCATGTGTGAAATCAAAATTATAAAATGGCGATAATTTACCCATCGCACACTGTATTTATGGGTAAAATACCAGGGACAGAATGTGCGGACACAATCTTCAAGCATTGTGGGGTAGCTCGTCTATTTATATATGCTGGTCAATGGGACATTATGGATAGCAAGATATTTCCGGTTTATTGTGTTATCGTAGCCGTTATTTGATATTTGGGAGCGGCTATATGTTGAATTATTATTAAGGTTGTTGAGAAGAAAAAAACCAGGAGCCAAATTGCGGTTATTTTATTGTATAATGTTGTTTGTTAACTTTTAAAATATAATTCAATGCGTGCGTATACTAATAATGTTAATTCTTATAATGAGTAGAAATGGTAGAAAGAATAAGAAATCAAAACATTATTAACTTTGGGCATTTTCCTTGGAAGTTTGATACGGCAACACATACGCCAACTTTAAAAATTAATTCAAAATTGAATAACCAAAACTTTTCAGTTTAATGACATAAAACATTTTTGAAAGATTTTTTACTGCTTAACTATAGGTCATATATATATATATATGTTGTCCCGGTCACACTCGTTATTTCACCTTAAGGTGCTGGAGGCACTTTACATCGGGTCCCGCAAGCCTTCCTTGTGTAAACAACGTCAGTGTTTGTTGGGGTTCGCTGTCATTTGCATCTAGCTCCTTTTGCTCATTTTTCCCTCCTCCTCCACATTTTCTTTTATTGTACATTTTCTGTGTTTTTAATTTAAATTAAATCTCCCGTTGAAAGCCTGATGAGCGGGAGCGAAACCGGTTGCTTCGCCCGTTTTTAATATGTCTAGTAATATCAAGCTTCATACGTTTATTGCTGTTATAAAATTTTGTATCTTCAAAAAAAAAAAAATATATATATATATATATATATATATATATATATATATATATGCACATTTCATTAAAAACGACTGACAAGGTATTTTATTTATTTTTTATACAATTTCTCATGCGATCTAATAATGTTTTTCTTTTCCTGACAAATACAAGCTCGAACTATTTAAGTGTAACGGCAATCGATATCTCCAGCTGCCTTGATCTATCCACTTCCCTTCTCCACATCCTTTCACCTTTCATTCCTATCAGCTCTCGCTCCGAATCTTCTGTAACCCCCTTGCTTTAATCGATCCACTATCTTTCTCCACATCCTCTCCTTTACCACTCCTATATGCTTTTCCTCCAAACCTTCTGTAACCCATTGCGTGCTAGTGGCTTCCAGCCTTGCTTGGTGTGATAACCTTAAAAAAATATATATATATATATATAAAAACTGTCCGAATGTTCTTTTTTTTATCCGAGCGATTTCGGCTATACATTTAGCCATTTTCAAGGATTATACTTTAACTGTTAGAATTAGAAATAGTTTGTTACATGTATGTTTTATAAAATGTTTCATTTGAAACATTTTATAAAAAATACATATAGCAAAATATTTCTAATTCTCACAGTTAAAGTATCAAGAAAATGTATATATATAAATAGAACTCCGCGGCTCGGAATAAACCTACTACTATTTAGACCCACAAAACAATGAGACTATTAGAAAAACTAAATAAAAAATTAATCAAATTTTCCTTGTCTGTCATATTGAACAAAAAATATTTGATTGGTTACTGCTCAAATATACACTATATATATATATATATATATATATATATATATATATATATATATATATATATATATATATTGTATATATATATATATATATATATATATATATATTATAATAAAGAGAAAGAACAGTAAGATATATAATACGGTGTTCTTATTAATATTTTTATTTTTAGAAAACAGTGCTCAATGCAAATCTACTGAGCATAAATATTATAAATTTACTTATTTAAAAATATGGCTCCATCGCTACACAGAAATTACTATGTTTCAAGTGAATTCGCTTGAAAATGAAACAGAACTAGGGACTTTAATTTAATTTAATTCTATAATTGAACTTGAAGTTTTTAGCTTCTGTTTATGTGAGGCAATGGAACCATATTTTTAAATAAGTAAACTTATAATATATATATATATACTTTATATATATATATATATATATATATATATATATATATATACTGTATGTATATATAAATACATATACAGTATATATGCATATACTATATATATATATATATATATATATATATATATATATATATATATATATATATATATATATATATATATAAACCGTTTCAGCAGACGGGCTAAATCACGTGAAATTACCATCGAAAGGCGCTGCACTCTTTTGTGCAATGGGAGTACCACCGGAGAGGTATAACTCTGTGATAATAAAACCTAAGGGGTGTTATTCATTGTATTCGTGGCAAACTCATTTGCACCAACAGCACTTCCAATAAGTGTGGCTGGTTCTACACAAACCTTCACCACTCTAAACAAATCTTTTGTGTGGATAGTCTGCAGTTCTGTGTTCCTTCTTTGCTTATTCCATCTGACCAACAAGTCCACTGGTGAGAGAGTTAAGGCGACGCGGACAGGTACAGGATTAAAAACTGCATTGAAAGACGCCCATACGCCGAAAACGACGGGAGAGTTCATCATATATATATATATATATATATATATATATATATATATATATATATATAATATGGATAAAACAACTGAAAAGTTGCAAATTAAAAGAAAAAATTGAATGTTTTTTGTGAAAGTATTTATTTATATGTTTTTATATATTTATATTTGATATTTCGGATCGCCTCGATCTTTCCTCAGAAATTAATTAATTTCTCATTATGCTATATATATATATATATATATATATATATATATATATATATATATATATATATATATATATATATATGAGGTATTGACCCAAAATTAAAGAGAATTTTTGAAAACATCGGTTCCTGTACGATCAGCAAAGTTAAACAAATTCGAGCTTGGTCAGTACCTAAATATGTGACGGTTTGGAAATATCAGGTGCTGTAAGCTTAGATATTCGGGTAATGTAACGAACGGATAATGGCTCGGAATTATTAATCGGTGATCCGAGTTCGTCCTCCAGTTGTGTTCTTTATACTTACTTAGCAAAGCTATGAATCTACTTCTACTATGCTATGGGTTAATTAGTAAGACTTCTATACACTAAATCATTATTATCCCCCCTCTCAAAAAATATATCCTTACAATATAAAAATATGTTCTGGCTTTAAATAACCTGCAAAGAGTTAATAAACCGTAGAAATCAATTAAAAGAACTTAAATCCCTTAATGTCATCCTCAATAAAAGAGACACTGACGGCAGTTCAATATTTCCTAATGAAGTAATTGTAAAGTATGTAAAAAGTGACTAGTGAGACACAGAAAATGCTTGGTAACGTGACAGAGGATTGATCAGTTTGTTTAAAGTTCCCGCGCTTTTGAATAGCATGTTATTGCTGGATAGATAAAGTACGCATGCGCGCATTTATAGATGTGACCTTGGTGAATGTCCGTCTGCGTGCACGTGCTCATGAGTGCACGATTCGTTATCCTCAGCACAAGAAGCAATGGCAGTTGAGTCCAATAAAAGGATATTCTCCTGTACATGTATCTAAGTTTGTTTTTTTTTCTAAAACTAGCTCTGTCTTCTTCCGTTCGTCTTGCTGCAATTTTCTTAGCGGTCTTTCATTCGGAATTAAAGCCACGCGTAATCAAATTTATCAGAACAAGCAAAAAGTGGGAATGAACGGAAAACGGCAATCCAAATCCAAAGCTGGATATATTCTTCCTGTAGGTAGGAGAACGCAAAAAAGGAATGGATGAAAGTATAGAATCCTTATCTTACTAGCTTTACCAGTAGTGAATCGAATTTGTAGATATGCTCACCGTATGAGTCGACAGATGTGGTTTCGTTAACAAATAAGAAGCTGATGTGTTTACTTCAGAGATAAATTTTTTTTTTGGTTTGTTCGTGCCTCCATTCATATATATTGATCTGAGATTGTTATATTTTACTTACAGAAAGTAACAATGTTTGCATAACGTACCACAATAGAAAGCAACATCGTTTTTACGCCTCTGCTTATAGCAATTGTACTGCAAATTCAAATAGGATAACACCACGCAGAAAACAGACTCGGTCTGACTATCTTCTGTGAAGAGATTATCGGAGCAAATACAAAAGATCTGTGGTCAATATCACATCTGGATGACCTTCAAAAGTGTTTCGTCATTTCACAGACACCTCTTCCTTCCAAGTAAGACAACCCCACAGAGGAAAACATGACTACAGACTGTGTGTACGACATCCCGTGCAGCTGTAGCAAGAAATATGTGGTAAGAAACAGGGCGCCCCCTTAAGGTAAGACTGCAAGAACATCATAAAGCCGTGACACGAGGGGAAATAGAAAAATCAGGCGTAGCTGATCATATATGGAGGGAAAAGGGAGATCACCGACCCCTGTGGGATGAGGTTGGAATAATAAACAGAGAACATTGCTGGAAAATACGAAAACTTAAGGAATCAGCACATATGCTAGGCCACAAAAATCTCTTAAGCTGGCCAAGCATAAAAATGTATACAATATAGGAAGCAATAATACGGAGTTATAGAGAAAAGCAATAATGATAACAACAAAATTACAATGTAAATAATGTAAATAAATTCAAAAGGATATTATTTCTGTAGATTTTTAACATTTCATTTTCTTGTTGAAGTTTCATTGCATCCACCATTCTCTCCCTACAATATCTCTTCTCTCTCTCTCTCATCTCTCTCTTTCTCTCCCTCTCTCTTTCCTTACTCCACTCTCTCTCCTCTCTCTCCCTCTTTTCTCTCTTTCCCATTTTCTCTTCTCTCTCTCCCTTCTCTCTCTCCCTCCTTTCTATACCATCTCCCTCTCTTCTCTCGCTTTTCTCTCTCTCTTTCTCTCTTCATCTCATTCTCTCCGTTTCTCTCTTCCTCTCTACCCCCTTCCATTCTTTCTTCTACCTCTCTTTCTACCCCTCTCTCTCACCAAAAATGTCTGGAATTAAGAGAAATGGCGCAGTATGAAGGCATGTTTCATTGTTGAGCACGTAAGATTTTTTACAATTCAGCTGGGAAGTTTTCCTTCATTCATTGGGTTCATTATATTTGTAATTTTTAATTACCCGGGATGAAAAAAAAAACATTTCTAGATGACTACAAAAGGCATATAAATCAGTTCTTTGCCAAGACAGCTTATCTCCTCTTTGTAGGTTATTTAAAACCAGAAAATACTTTTAGATTGTAAGAATTTTTTAAAAAAGTAATATTGACTTAGTGATACAAATTTTACTAATTAACCCATAGATGGGAGAGAAGTGGATTCATACATTTCCCACTGATATTTGCGCGTAAATGAATATAACTAGAATTGAAACTCGGCTCCCTGATTAACAATTCTGAGCCATTACCTATTACACCACCTGCACATCCAAGCTTACAGCACCTGGTATTCTCAAGCGTTCACCCATTGAGATACTGACCAGGCTCGACTTCGATGATCGTACGGGACCGGTGTTTCAACGTGATGTGACCGGAAGCCGCTGTGAGTTTGGGACAATGTGGAAAAGCTGGAAACAACAATTCTAAACTCAGTACCGTATTTGATAGCATATCATTCGGTTCGAACCCCTCACCGTGTAGCAAAGGTCAGTAATCTTGAAGCAGAGACTATTACGGCCGCTGTTCTTCTTCTATGTGCGATGTCCCTTCAGATCATGGCTCTCCGCAATTACCTCTCCTTTGTAGTTCTTAGTAAATTTCGCCTTTTTTACTATCTCTCCTAATCCCTGTTCTGCCAACGATTTACACAAACTCGTTAGGCAGTGGTTATGCGCTATTTTCCTCTTTCCGTCTGACGTAAATTCCGTCCTGTGAATGTCAAATTTTCTAGGTCGTCTTCCCTCATTATGTCTCCTAGAAATGTCAGCTGCCCCTTTCTGATGTGTCCGTTTTTTGGGGGGGTTTCAATTTTCCCTAAATCTACGTCGTTGTTCGCATGTCCAGTCCATGATATTCTCAGCAGTCTTCTGATTGTTACGAGTTCGATTCTTATTGGAAGGAGCATATTTGAGCCCCTGTGTCGTATTCGACAAACTTAATAAATGTTATATACAAGGGGAATGGGAACCTACAGTTTACTAAGATAACGTATAAGCATTAAACACACACTGAGAGAACAACAGCTATTATAATCGATATTTCTAAAATTTACCTTAGCCCGGTTCGAGGCCACGAGTATAGGACATCCACCGAGGATCAAGTAGTATTAATCTGCCACAGTGATGTCTTTGATATTAAATCATTTTATTAAGTTTAGACTAGTCCGAAACAGGGCCATAATTGAAGAGGGATAGTCAGTGAGGATCAGTAATAACTGTCTTTCTGAAACTTGTTTGCTTGACATGACTTTGCAGTATTGCGAACGCTGAGATTAACCGATATATTTTTATTTGTCCTCTATAACTCCAAGAAGGCATATTGCAGTAAAGAAACTTCTTTCATTAAAAAAGCAATTACGACTTAACTTAGCACTTAATCAGTTAATCAGGCTTTTTTTCTACCTCTCTCTTTTCTTTTGATGTGACGCGCAGAAATTATTTAACACCTTCAGCGCAGTGTCAACGTTTCTCCATCGAGTTGTGTAAGCCAAGAATAAAACTATGGTGACACTCAAGAGACTAAATAGTATTAGTGGATAGCAGGTATCTGTCTCAGGAGTGGGTGGAACACAAAACGATGGAGAGTGTCTGCAGGATGGGAATTTCAAAAGTGGGACTTTAATTAACGCCATTTTGCACTAAACACTTGAAGTAACGAAAGCATTAATAAATAGTATGTATTAACCACAGCTGTATGCGGGGGGGGGGACTAAATGAAGACAAGGAGCGAATTTTAAAAAGGGGACATTAGTTAACGTTAATTGGAAGTTAAGAATTAAAGTAACAAAAACATTAATAAATGACGTCGGTGGAGAGCAGGTATTAACCATAGTCGTGTGCTGAGAACAAAATGAAGACAAGGAGCGAATTTCAAAAGAGGGAAATTAACTTTATTTTGCACTTAACACTTGAATTAACAAAATCACTAATAATTAGCATTAAATGTGAGCAGGGTCTGAAAATAAACAATACAAAACAAAACAAAAACAAAACAAAAAAAAAGCAAGGTTCATTTTTTTAAGTTGACGTTTAACTCATAATGCATGAAAACTTCATGTTGTTTGCTAATAGACGTATAAAAAAACATTTCAGATAGCTTCCCGAATGGAAATACTTAGAATGCAATTAGTTTCTTTCTAAAAGAAAATGTTTCCCGTTTTATATTTCTCCATTGCAGTTATGACGACGCTAGGTGTTGTCATACCAGGGTATTCAAAGCGTACCCTATCAAAACTCTCACGCTGTCGGCGCTTTGATTCTAGAAGTTCGCGAATATTTTATCCTTTTTTTCCAGATCCTCTTCTTCATCTATGCACCGTGTCCCTTCAGATTGTGGCTCTGCAAAATTTCCTGTCCTTCGTAGCTCTTTGTAAATTTTGTTTTATTGCTATGTCTCCTAATCCCTGTTCTGTCAGCCATTTACACAAGCTCGCTATGTAGGGTATGCACAGCTTTCTTCTATCCCTCTTACCTTCAATCTGCCCTGTGAGTATCAAATTTTCTAAATCCTCTTTCTTCATTATATACCCTAGAAATTTCAACTTTCTGATGTTAGTTATGTTGTAACCTAGGGAAGGTTAGTGAATAGAATAATTAAACAAAGATTGATAATGAACGATAATACTTAGGACAAGAACAACCCATATAAGATTCGCCAGCGGCGCATAAAAGACGTAGTCAACTGCTAGAAGTGAGTCAAGTGAATTTCACAATGAATCTCCAACTGCAGGATATCTACCAACCGCCCCACGCGGTCATATGTGGCAGAAGGCCGAATTTAATGTGGGGTATCCGAGCCTGTAGGCTCGGCCAAAAATTCCCTGTAGACCCCGTATAAAACGGGGTGGGTAGCTGTTTCCCGAGACGAGACTCTGCCCATTAACATAGTCTTGTCTGGGGATCTTCTTTGTCCGGAAGAAGAGAGTTTGACGTGCACAGAGTTAATTATTAATGAAAAAGAAGAATTTTACTAGAATCTAAAGTTTATAAGTACGTTTGTCCAGCATTAATCTTGCCAGAAAAGGGGAAATATTAAAGAAGCCGGGTCTCTATTTTAGGAATACGTTTTTCACACCATCGCCCACGTGACGCCGATGTGATCGCATTTCAAAACGGAACGCTGATCTTAAAATTCAGTTATTTTGTTTTGATTATTCTTATGTCTATCGTCTTTTCATGTTCACTTGAATATCGTGAAATTTTAATTAGGTTTTAATAACTATGTCCTGAAGAAGGTCTACTAGACCGAAACGTCTGACGTCGACATTGAAACAACATTAAAAACAATAAACTTGCATATTCGGATTTTTTGTTTTTCCATATTTTTCCTCATATATATATATATATATATATATATATATATATATATATATATATATATATATATATATTTCATTAAAAACGACTGACAAGGTGCTTTTATTTAGAAAATAAAAATTTTAAGAACAAAATTAAATAGAGCAAACATTATTTACGAATTCAAATGTCCATTAAGGAATTGTATTCCTCAAGAATCAACTTTCGTAAATAATTATATAGGCCACACTACAAATCGTTTAACACGCAGATTAACTCTACACCTTTCTGACAATAGCTCAATTAGATCTCATTTAAATATTCATGGAGACCTACCGGACACTATTCGGAATATACTTGTCGACAACACTAATATAATAGCATCAACCACTTGCAAAAAAAGGCTAAAAATAATGGAAGCCTTACTAATAAAAATAAACAAACCAACACTTAATAATATTAACTTTGAACATGGACATAATATCTTGACCCTGTTTTGAAACAAAAAAATGAATCACTTTATAAAACATACACATAACAAACTATTTCTAATTCTAACAGTTGAAATATAATCCTTGATAATGGCTAAATGTATAGCCGAAAGCGCTCGGATAAAAAGAACTTTCGAACAATTTTTATATAATTTATCCTCTGAAAAGAAAAACTTTATTAGATCGCACGAGAAATTATATAAAAAACTAAATAAAAGCACCTTGTCAGTCGTTTTTAATGAAATGTGCTTGAAAGAAGGATTGCTGCCTAAATACACAAATATATATATATATATATATATATATATATATATATATATATATATATATATATATGCACTGTGATGAGGTTGACGCAAAGCGGCGACAGTCTTTCATATTTTAATTTAATCATCAGGCCA
Source organism: Acanthosepion esculentum (assembly GCA_964036315.1). Taxonomy (NCBI): domain Eukaryota; kingdom Metazoa; phylum Mollusca; class Cephalopoda; order Sepiida; family Sepiidae; genus Acanthosepion; species Acanthosepion esculentum. The sequence continues at coordinate 51,078,970 of OZ038483.1, forward strand.
CGTTCAAGCATGAAACAGAAATGTCGCCGGTTATATATATATATATATATATATATATATATATATATATATATATATATATATATATATATATATATATATATATATATACAGTGATGTCCGTCTTGATAAGTTCAGCCTAATATAACTGAGTGGATAAGCTATTCGCAGTTTTAAATTTGGGTTGGATTGGAACATAGCCGTTTGGTAACGTGGCTATTTCAGCCACGAGGCCGGCCTTCGCAATACCTGAAATGAAATTAATTCACTCCTTCAACTAACATGATTCTTGGCCTAAAATATGAGCAGAGCCAATTCCCAAGAATCTGCAAATTTCATGTCAGTATGCTAGTAGTCATTATTTATTTCACGGGGAAAAATTGCCAAGAATCAAAATGTCGGACAGCGGAAAATGAAGTAAACCAGAAATCATATTACGGCATCCAATTACTTGGCAGTGAAAGCTTGGGAAATCTCATTTTTTTATAATATATAAATGTATCTCTGTAGGTCATCAAAACTTCCTTTTTGTAACCTTATCTTCGTTGCTTATCGTATAAGGACTGAACGTCATTATCTTAATTTTACTACAAATTAAACATTATTTTATTTAATATTATAATTTTATACGTGTATCTTGCGACGATAGCAAAACTGATATCAGTAATTTCTCTCAGGGTGATAACTAAGATATCATAAATTGTTTTGATATCACGAATAGTTATTTGGCATTTTATCTTGGAAAGCATTAACAGTCGTGCCACGCCTTATCGCAGTAGCAGCCATATTAAAATTAGCCTTTTAAAGTTTCTTTAGGGTAAAACAAAATTATAAAAAAAGATAAGAATAAACTCTCCAAGTTTATACTGAGTTTTTCTCGTTTTCCGATTTCCCGTACAAACGATTAAAACGTAGACTTTAAGATTATCGTCATTAGGTTTCTGAACAGAGGCAAATCGATGGAAATGTAAAAGCAAGAGTGTGTTGCGCCAAACCTTCAAACCTTCAAATAGAAAGATGTTGGCTAACTATTTGTGAAAGTGACAGATCAAGAAAATGTATCACGAGAAGTTGCGAGAATCACACGTGAAACAGATAATAGGAAACATTAAAATATTTTGGTAATACCACAACTTTTCTCTCGGAAAGATTGACCTATGAACTGTCTGAGCAAAAGGCCATGGGATTGGCAATACTACAGTAATCTGCCACTCCCAATATAAAAAGAAAAAGCAATTAAAAATCGTAGAAGACCTTTACATTAAAGGAAGGCAATCTACTATCAGTAGAATTTGTTTCAAGGCGCGCAAGTATTAAAAAGGTCATGTTTTGCGAAGTGACGCTAAAATCTATTCTACAGTCATAGCATGAGAAAGCCAGTCATTTCAAATGTTGTACTGTTAACAACATAAATACTTCATCGGCTGTCTCGTTACTTTCTTTGAAAACAACGAAAGATAGTCAATGGTACACGGAACATTACACAGAATATCGCACAGTTTCCTCTATCGGATATCAAATGATTTATTCGATATGGAGATAAATTCACCAAAAAGCTTAAGAGACATCCCCGCCACATCTATTGTATGTAATACAATATGTTTAAACAAATAAATGTTGCATATATATTATTCTCATATACTTGTATTTTGATTGGTCATTCTAGCTTATGTAACAGCGTTTACCCCTAGCGAAGGATCGTTAATTAATTTGAAACTTTTAAAACCATTTATTCCACATTCAACATCATCACTTGTTAAGACACCGGAGGTGTTGAAACAAAATGGCTATTTTTGTAGTGATTTTATAACATATTTATGTTATAATATTTAAATAAATAATTATATATATATATATATATATATATATATATATATATATATATATATATATATATATATATATAAATATATAAATAAAAAGAAAGAACAGTGAGATATAAAATCCGGTGTTCTTATAGATATTTTTATTTTTACACAATAGTGCTCAATGTAAATTTACAGAGCATTAATATTTTATATTAATTGATTAAAAATATGGTTTTTATCGCTACATAGTGATAACCATGTTTCGAAAATGGAAGCCAAAGCCTTTGAATTCAATTATATATATATATATATATATATATATATATATATATATATATATATATATATATATATATATATATATATATATATGATGAAATGTGGGATAAATGATGGAAAGAAAAAGAATTTAAATGAAATCGGCTAAATTTAAAAAAAAAGATTCCCAGCATCCCTCATTCGTGCGCATGTGTAGTCGCACCAACATAACAAATATAGTTCGATGCAATCCTAAAGGACGAAATGCGTCACAAATAAACTTTTTCCACTTTATCGTACATTTTCCCCAATATTATTCTTGATATCGTTATCTCGTACATAAATATATATATATTTCAAACATGTTTGATTGAATAATATGGAAAAGTTTTGTCTATACAATTTTTTATTAACTTTTTCAAATTTTCCGAATTAGTTAATTTATGTAATCGATAAACTTACCAAAGTTCATATTTATTTTCTCCCGAGTACTTTTGAATGTTGCTACATTCGTTTTCAAGAATTGTGTTTTGATATAACATAATGTATGTATTTACGTAGACATACTCAAAACACAATCCTTGAAAGTGAATGTAGCAACATTCGAAATTACCCGGGAAGAAATAAAATCAAATCTAAATAAATAAATAAAACTACCAAACTCGCTATGTGTGGAATTTAAAAGAAAAAAAAAGCAGGGATCCAAATGTAAGCTAGAAAATTTTAAAGAAGGTGATGTCTTATAGCAACCAAAATAATATCTGTAACCTCTGCCAACAGGAATAATTAGCAATAATGACATTTCCGGATCCAAAGAATCTTTTGAATTAGAAAACCGACGTCATGAGTCCTTGTATACATGCTAAAAAAAAACCTCTTAAGCACATATGAGGCTGGATAAAAAAAATGTACATTTCAATTACTCCCTCCCACCGATACATTCATAATACCCTTGCTTTTTTTCTCTCTCCCCACTTCTTCTTCACATCCTACTCCCCCGCTTTCTATTACACCCAACGTCATGCGTTTGTTTACTTATTTTCTAAGAGTAATACAGCGTTCGTTTAGTCAGGTATGTGCCAGGTGTGATATACGCATAGGCAATCATGTATCTTTTGATACATGACTGATGAGGCAGATTTTTTCCTATCCAAGGCTATAGAACCCGGTCTGTCCTGCTATTTACCCATAGCTGGGAGTGAAAGAGGATTCATAACTTTACCAAGGGTATTAGTACGTAAGCGAATGTAATGGATTAGACTGGAATTCAAACTCGGCTCTCCGATTCCTCAATCCGAGCCGCTATCTATTTCTCCACCGTGCCTGCACTAGCATTTTATTTTGTTTTATTATATTATATTATATTATCGTTCGTTGTTTTTCTTTTTAAAATAATGCGTTGGGAGGTCAATCGATAAAACTTGCCTAATTTAAGGTTAAAACCGGGGTAACGGATTCAACTGATCTTCTAATTGTCTAAGTTAAAAGCTTTAAATGTTATTTTAATTTATTTTCACACGTATATTGAGCACCTTTTAATACTACTGTTTCCTGGTCTGATTCAACTCTGTACCTTTTATATATATATATATATATATATATATATATATATATATATATATATATATATATATATATATATGATACATCGAAACAGTACTGTCTGTGAATGACATAATTTAGCTCTTGAAAATACATTTCAATTGAGCACTGTTGAGTGATAAGCTAATTCTATAAACAACAGCCACCTGCACTAATACAAAGCTCTTCAGTAAAATGAATGGAGCACTTTGGCTGATTGGCATTTGTTTACATTTGTAAAAACAATACGCTAGATTTAATTGTGTAACTCTACCGAGTGAAGATAGCTCTGGCTGACACCAAATTAGTTGTGTTTCAATCCGGGCTTCAGGCATTCGGAAGTCTAGTCGCACTGAGGAGCTGTGATACAGCGAAACAGTACTGTCTGTGAATGACATATATATGCATACATACATACATATATATATGTGTGTGTGTGTGTGTATCTCTGTGTCTCTGTGTGTGTGTGTGTGTGTCAATTTAATTAAACGGTATGTTTTTAATTACATTTACCGGCCTGAATATTCGTGAAATCTTGTCAGAAAATATCCAGGCTGGTAAATGTAATTAAAATAAAAATACTGTTTAATTAAATAAACAGCCCATTTACCCGAATAAGAACATCCATCTAAAAATAGCGTTTAAGCATAACAAATTAAAATATGCCGGATTTATTTATCTATTTCAAAATAAAAATCTCTTTGTTAACGTTAAGGTACAAAAACAGAGTAGATATGGATGCTTCGAGAATCGGTAAAGAATTTGAGCACAAAAGAACTACTTCGGTTAGCCGAGCGGTTAAGCCTGTCAGATATAATGACGATTCGCCATAGGGGATGCCGGTTCGAATCCTGCCACAGGACTCGTATTTTCTGACAAGATTTCTCGAATATTCAGACCGTTAAATATAATTAAAATTATATATATATATATATATATATATATATATATATATATATATATATATATGAAGTGTGGTAAAGGGTTCTCGGTAAAAAGCCATGCAAAAATAAAATCTGATGATTTGTCAGATTAAGCGGATCAGGCCGCGAATATTTCAGCACCTGTTCATTGGAATCTCACACAGTTATACCAAATCCTTTTGCAATTTTAATCCTCTTTCGGGATCGCGCTCTCCTTAATTACGACAGCTGTTTGTCTTTAACGCTGATTTTAGCTTTGAACGAAGCAAGAAGACATATGAAGCCATATCAAGTCATAATAAGACTGAAAGACCAAGATGATGTGACTCTTTGGAAAAAAAAATGTATGAAAAATAAAAGAAACCTGCGAAATGGCTGTATAACTTCAGAGCAGACTGTTAAATTCCATGACTTTTCCTATTCCAACACAGCATCTTGAAGGCTTGCCAGAAGCTAGATTGGTCTCAACGAAATTTTGTCCAGTATGGAAACGCCAATGCCAATATTTTATCTAGAATTTACTCATTAAAGCGTCATAAAAATCTTTTTGACCATTCGAATAGATCTCGAGACATTCACCATCATTGTATACTTTCTGAAAAGACATTAAGTGTGTGGTTGCGCGTACACCGTTGGGCAAAATAATTGAAACAAAACGACTAATTCTGTTATAAGTTACTTTTTTCGTATTTTTCCAATGAAACATGATCCAGTGCACATGTTAGAACTTCGTATGTCCGACTTTATTTTTTTAGAAGCTCTTTGATGTGATTTGGCATGAAATCCACTAATTTGGAGCAGTCCTCATTGATTTTGGAGTCACGAGATATGTTAACTTTATTCCTTTGACGTATAGCATATTGCTCTGTATGATACATTGAGCTCTCTTCATGAATCAATCGTTTCAATATTTTATATTAAAAAGATCTACTTGGATTATCCTTTCCAACTATGAATTTGATATTATCTATCTATCTATCTATCTATCTATCTATCTATCTATCTATAAACACACAAAAACATATATATATATATATATATATATATATATATATATATATATATATATATATATATACACATATAGAGAGAGGTAAAGAGATAGATATAGACACACACACACACATATATATATATATATATATATATATATATATATACATATATATACATATATATATATATATATATAAAGGAATAAATTTTTAAGGTGTGCTTTATTTATGGGATAAAGTGCTCAATATCAGAGATAGAGCGTATGTAAATATAAAAGTGAACATTGAAGTCAACACTCAGAGGCTATAGACTGTTCCATCTAAACGCAATCATCAGGCCTGAGTGTTGACTTCAATGTTCACTTATATATATATATAAATATATATATATATTCGTACAATTTTAATTAAGATGCCATAATAGTATCTTAATTCCAATTGTAAGAACAATTTTGCCCTGTTTAATGACAATAATCATTGACCGCTCTTTGTGAGTCAGTTTAAACAATTCATATTTAATATTTCTAATTCTATATTGTGTCAATAGGACTCGTTTCTATTACACCAACGGATTACTATATATATATATATATATATATATATATATATATATATATATATATATATATATATATCATTGTGCTCACAACCCAGCACTGCTGTTAATTGTGAATACCAAATTTTTATAATTCATGTATAATATGTACATCGCTAGGGGTATATGCGGTTTTTTAATTCAGAGTTGTTGTTTTTCTAAAAAGCTCAATTTAACCTGTTATTTAATCCATAGTTGGGGAGATACGAAATGGATTCATGCCTTATTTGTGCAAAAGGAAATATAACAAACTCGAACAGAATTCGAAATCCCCTCACCGACTTGTCGTTCCAGTCCACTAGGCATGAACTTACCTGCAAGTTTTAGGAAGACAGAAGATGGCGTCTGATGTTGCTTTTAAATCTTTCGTAGGTGTCAGTGAAGCAAGAAACCCGAAGAGAGTTCCACGGGCGAGAAAAGCAACCTTTAGAATCGGACTTATGGTTGCCTCAAAACAAAACTATAATACCGCGCTGCCAATCTAGTACTATGGCTTAGGTGGTTTTAAGTGTTGTACGTATATATATATATATATGTATGTATGTAATATAAAAGGCTCAAACACTAATATTCCATGGTTATAATTTATTACATTGGAATCGTAATCACGGTCCAATTCATCACACCTACAAATTCAGTTTGCTTTTTGAATTTTTATGTCAGATGAATTGGATCCTGATTATGATTCCAGAGTAATAAATTATAACCATGGAATATTTATGTTTCTTGCTCTGTACTTTATATTGAGCTCTACCTGGATTTTATCCTCTTGGAAATATATATATATATATATATATATACATATATATATATATATATATATATATATATATATATATATATATATATATATATTGACCACTGATTCTCTATCTCTCTCTCTCTCTCTGTGTGTGTGTGTATATATATATATATATATATATATATATATATATATATATGTATATACAGTGTAACCCGGATATAAGAGAGTTGTCGGGACCGGAGAAGACGTCTCTTATATCCGGGTTTCTCTTATATCCGGGTTTGGCCTATTTTGTTTAGGTAAGTATGGCTCTAATTTGGGACCAGAGACAATCTTTCTTATATCCTAGTTTCTCTTATATCCGGGTCTCTTATATCCGGGTTACACTGTATAAATAAAAAGAAAGAACAGTAAGATATAAAATCCGGTGTTCTTATAGATATTTTTATTTTTACACAATAGTGCTCAATGTAAATTTACAGATATATATATATATATATATATATATATATATATAGGATGAATACAAATATAAAGTTTGTTACCTAGCTGATTGATGTTATATTTTTGTGAGGGTGCCAAGTGTTGAATTTTTCATTAATAGAATTTAAGGCACTGGTTGTATTGATGTTTTGAGTATTTCCTCTATCGTATTTTTGATGCTATCCATCGCAACTCTCACCAACTGACGCCGTTCACATAAGCTATATAACTATATTGCTTTCTTACCTATACGAAGAGTATTTGCTTTCTCTAGTAAGTTAAGAGGATTAAAGTTAATCCAGACAACCAGTGAGCCATTCAAAAAAGATATAACAGAAGTGGGGAAAATGACGTAGTAATATCTTTTTCGTATTGATTTCATGGAAAGAGAAGAATATCTTTCGTTTATTCATTGACAGAGGAAAATCGATCCGCACTGGTTATGTCCAGGTATTTTAATGTAATATCATGGCTTAGATTTCAGTTTAGAAAAGAACTAAAGGGAGGTAATGACGAATTCAATTAATTAAAGAATGCACTTTTATCACAGCGGTTCCTATGAGTATTCCAAGCAACTTTGTTTCTTTTAACATAAACTATCTATTATTCTAGTGTGTGCGTTTACTAACTTTTCACAACGGTTCAGTCAGTTTTTTTTAATCATTTCATGCCACTGGTACGCAGGGGGTTACAGGGGATGAAAACTGAGAGAAAAGACTGAGTATAGGGAGGATTGAGGAAAGGACAAAAGATGAACGGGATTTAAGAAGACAGAAGATAGCGATTGACATTGCATTTAATTTTTTGAAGATTGTATTTATCAGGAAAGCAAGTAAACGGAAGGTAATTTCAGAGGCGGGAAGTACGAGAAAAGAAACTACTGGAGTAAAAGTGGCGGTTGCATTTAACTATTTCAACAGTAAACGGGTGGGACCTAAATGCCAATCTAGTAGCACGCTTAAACTCATGAAGTCGGAGTACCAGAGAAAAAGCTCATCAGAGCTGTTGCCATGAAAATATAGCATACGTGGTACACGCTTGGTACTGGCTAGGTATATTTTTTCCCGTAGTAGGTTGTCATTTCTTTCCGAGGCAGACTGGTTGCCAACCAAGGCTAAAGAAGCCAGTCTGTTATGCTATTCAACCCATAGCTGGAGGGAGAAGAGATGGATTCATACCTTTCCCAATGGTATTTGTGCGTAAGTGAATGTTACGAACTCGACTGGAATTCGAACTCGGCTCTCCGATTTCTCTTTCCGAGCTGATATTCATTACACCACAACGCACAGAAAATGGAATTGGCGAGCCCTGTGCAGATGTCGACCTGATCTGATGCCTTCACTTTCCATGGGAAAGGTACTACTCCCTTTCTTCTCCCAACATCTATGGGTTAAATACATTAATTAGGCTAGCCAGTCTAAAAGAAAGACAATTATTAAATTACCACCGATAGACCCTAAAGTTACCCCATTAGTGATGTGTAGTTGTACTCTCAATAAGACTCCTTGTCTCGAATGTCTACTGGGACTCAATCTCAAGTGGAACACTTGATAAAAAAGACTGGTGCTATAAAAAAAACAAAAAAACACACACACAACACATATCAAATCGGCATTTAATCGCCTTCGAAGTACTTCTTTGTGAAGCTATACACTATATACAGCGTCGTTTCCATTGAAGGAAGCATTCCTAGAACGTTTTTGAGATAGCGAACAGCTGCCTCGTCGTATTCTCTTGGATTTCCTTGACATCTTCAAATCTTGTCCCTTTCAAGTGGGATTTGATTTTTAAAAAAGAGGAAGAAGTCGCAAAGGAGTAAGATCTGGGGAATCTGGTGGTTGTCGTACTTGGGTAATGCTGCGCTTGGCCAAAAACTGCGGCACAAACCATGGTCACTGGTGGAACATTTTTGGTGTGATGAGACGACACATTTTTTTTCCAAGTACTGCTATGAACAACGGAAGTGAGAAAAATATTATAACTCTATAACCTAATGCGTATGCGTGACGATGTTCATGGTCACTTTACGTAGTTTAGTTCCGCTACTATAGCAACAGCCTCGATACTTTTTTTTTATCAGAGCTCGTATATTTATGCTATCGCTAAAGATGCAGGAAAAATAGTCGGTTCCTTGTAAGTATCCGACTCCTCCTGTCATGTTCGGTCTTTACAAGAGCCAGATCAGACCAAAAATGGAGTAATGCGGCCAAATTCTTGTCCTGGAAGTTTATCCTGTTTTTCGCCGTAATATCACGAGAAAAAATAAATATATACAGGTTATGGTGATACCCAGTGCATTTTGGAATTTTGTAGACTAGGAAATGTGCTCAATATATGAAAATCAAGCTTGAATGAATAAAAAGTTAATGGAAGACTCAAAAATATGCAGATCAGTGTGTTTCTGGGATTAGTGAAGATACTGAGGAAGGTGCTGATGATTTGAGGAGATGTAAAATCACTTAAACACCGGCAATAACTGTTAGAGACCAATTATAAGCATGGAGATATGTGAAAGAATAAGTGAATAAGAAGGGGCTATTTTACCGGGTCTCGGTAATATAGACAAACATACTTTTAAGCTTATTTTACTAATCGCGGTAAAATAGAACCCAGGCAATTTTGCCGGTAAATATTTTTATTATTATGAAGGCAGGTAATGTTAAAAATAACAAAAAACAGATTTAACACAGAGGTTTATTTATTTTCACCGTCAATTAAGACAATTTAAAATCTTTTCCGCCACCAATTATTTAAAGAAAAGTTAAAATGATTTATTAAAAGAAATATAGAAGTCTTTGAATATTTTAAGCATTTCAGGAATACGTCCCTGCAAATTCCCAAACTTGCCCTTGGACATGGTTCTCTTGCCAATACACTTCAGGAAAACTCACTGAAGAAAACAGTCACAGACCACAGAATCCATGTTGTTCAAGCCCTGCTAATACAGCTCATAAAACCACTCCGCTGAAAATCTCAAATATGTCTGTTTAACCGGGACCAACAAAATAGCCTTTGTGACTAAATAGCCTTGGTGCCTAATTTACCGTTTCCGGTAAAATAGCCTTGGCAAATTTGGTGCCTTATTGACTGTAACTGGCAAAGTAGCCTATTTTACCGGGACCCACAAAATAGCCTTGGTGTCTATTTGACCGGGATAGGCAAAATAGCCTATTCGAAGAAAAAAAGATATTTCTGCGACGCGTAGCTGTTACGCCCTCAGCGCGAATCATGACAAACCGATTTCTAAAATCTCACGCTTTTTCTTTTCTCTTTACTCCAGATTCCTTTTTAGTGACGTCACAAGCATACCAACGCCCTCTACAACTGAAACAGCTGCAGGAGCACTCAAAAACACCCCCATATCAGCGGTAATTATATCTTCTAATTCATTTCTGTTTTATTTTTCGTTTTTTTTTATAAAGTTTTTCAAATAAGATTCCATTTTATTTATCTAAAGTGGAATTCTGTTTTTGTATGCAGATTTATTGCCTCGGTTGGCAGACATTATATATCATGTCAAAGCAAACAAAAATATACACGATTTTATAATACTAAATTTTTTTTGCAACTCGCTGACGCATGTTGAAATCCTTACAGTATTTAGTCTTGTTGAAGTTCTCACTAACATTTTTTGTCGAGATTTACAAACTCTACATTTCGTTCAATTTCGCAAACCAATCGATGAAATTTAAATAAGCTGATTTGTTTGGAAAAATACTTTGACAAAAACCATACTTTACGGTTTAATAATTTCCTTAATTTTATAGGACTTCATGGTAAACAATAATTTTTAAGAAAATTTCTTTTTTTTTTCTTTTTAACAGCGAAGAATAAATTTTTAGGATTTCTTAATCTTGAGTATGCAATGTACATCTGGCCATGCCTAAATATTTCTTGTTGATCCTTTTCGACGAATGACACCCAAAATATATCCAGTTTGTAAACGGTTGCCATTAAAGTTGGGGATATCAGTAAGGCCGGATTTAAACTTATCTCGTTGTCATTGGTCACCTGCCACGTTCCCCTGTTAATAGAGTCGAAACGGCAAAGTGGACATCACTAGCCTCTTCATCACATGACAATAAAACAAGAGTCACCTGAATGATAACTCACAATTCGTTGATAGGAAAATAAGTGTATTTTTCGATAACTTATTTTTCGTATGTTTCAAGGATTTAACTACATAAAAAAGTAAAGATTAGGTACATCCAAAATTCTTTAATACGGATTAGCCACGAGTTAAATAAAGGTTAAGTTTCAAAGACAGGAAGAATACTGAAAATAGTGAAACATAAAAAGGAGATAACATGAAGTTAATTCATAATGAATAAGTGCCGAACATTTCAATGAAAACGGATAAATCACTGATTTTTGGTAATCTTTTAAAAACTCGGCTATAAGTGTGCATGATTTAAAAAGTACCGAATTAAAAAAAAAAACATAAAATTGTTTGTTATTTTTTATTACTAAAATGATATCATTCACGCCAATATGAGAAAAAGTAAAGAAATATGGATATGCCAAAAGAATGATAAAATAATTTATGAACATTTCTATACTTACACTGTGATTTCACATTGTGAATACAAACCAAGAAGAGGATCAGAAACGACAATTTTAAGCATTTCATTTTGACGCTGAACGAAGCGGTGACCAGTTGTCGTAAGACTAACGCCTCACCAAAAAAATCAATCTTTTTTTTTATATTGTACACATGTTCTGAGTGTCAGAAAGTTTTATAAACTTATTGATCATAAACCAAAACGGATAACAATAAAATTGTGGATATCATTAAGGCTAGATTTAAACTTATCTCGTCGTCACTGATCACCTGCCATGTTTCCCTGTTAATAGAGTCGAAAAGGCAAAGTGGATATCATAAGCCTCTTCATTGCATGACAATAAAACAGGGGTCATCTGAATGAGAACTCACAATTCGTTGATAGAAAAACAAGTTATTTTTCGTATTTTTCAAGGACTAAAGTGTGTGAAATCCTCACAGTATTTCGTATTGTTAAATATATCGCTAACATTTTTGTCGAGATTTATAAACTCTGCGTTTCGTTCAATTTCGAAAACCAATCGTTTTTTTTTAATTTTCATTAACTTTTTGGGAAAATTTGATGAAAATTTATTTTAGTAAGCTACGCACCCTAGTAAAACCAGCTGTATATTGTACCCTCTTGCCTGTTTGCACTTCTCCCCAAAATTTGGTTTCGATCAGTCAATGTATGACTATTTTAGAGGCTGTGACTGACGGACTAACCGAAGTCACAGAATTTTATATATAGATTTTTTTTACCAAAACATGCATTTCTATTGATTTGCCAAAAAATAACAGAATTATATTACCAGCTGAAAAGCTTCCGTCAAAGTTGATTATGGATATAAAAGATTTTTTAAAAATCTCTTTGATGTGGTGCGATGGTTAACAAGCTAGTCTTTAAGATAATTACTGCTGATACTGATGTTTTTGAACTAGTGTGAAATCTAAGCTTAATGCTCACTCACTTCACCTCCACTTTGTGACATACCAATAACAAGACATTTATATCAAAAGATCTATCAACAGAGTGCAGGTAGGTAGAATGCTTTATACATTTCCCAAGCAAAACATAGTGAATGTCTGTCGGCGTCGTTTAGAATACTGTGTTCTTGAGGGTTAAATCATCGGCGGAAGGGTTCACATATCAAATAAATGCTTTAGTCAGTTACGTGCCATGCGTGATACACGACGGACAAGGCAGGTTTTCTTTCTGTGGTAGACAAGTTGCCAACAAAGGATATAGGACCCGGTTTGTCCTGCTATTTACCCATAAAAGAAGAGGATTCATACCTAATACCAAGGGTATTAGCACGTAAAGGAATGTAATGGATTCGAATGGTATTCGAACTCGGTTCTCCGAGTCCTCAATCCGAGCCGCTATCCATTACTCTACCGTGCCTTCCAATGCTTACAGACACAAATATAAATGATCAATATGTATCTATTCCGGAAATAAAAGAATATGCCGTCTTTCTCCCCGACAACGCCCACCTCAAAAATGTTCACGTACAAAATAAGTGATTACAGATTTAAAGGTAAACAATCAATATTTACCTACATCCGAACCAAATTGCAAAATTTTTGGGATACCTTGTTAAATTCATTACTTGTCTTAATTTTACCCGAAAATCGAGAGTGATAGGCAGTATACTTTTATCAGTACAGTTTATGATCTTTGAGGACCAGAAAACAAGTTATTGCAGGATGATTCAGCATCTTAAGAATGGTAATGCTGGAAAAAAAGTCCATGCAAAAAATATTGTGCCACCAGCGAAAGTTTCACTTTCACTTCTTTTCTTAAGGTTAAAAGGACTTTTTTGCAAAAAATGTTTTGTTTATTATCACAGAAAGTAGGAAACATCAAAGTATGGAGTCCAGTAATTAGTGTTGCTGCCTTTGTCTCAATTGAATAATTCGATTCGATGTAAGATTCAACGAAAAAAGTCCAAATTTTCTCATTCGGAATATTTCTCTCCATTCTTTTTGGCAGTAAACTGAAAGCTTTTGGAGACTGCGTGGTTTTTGTTGGAGCAAACGTTTCTTCAATTCCCATCACAAAGGTTCAATTATATTGAGATCAGGGCACTGTCCTGTCTAGTCTTCCTAATATTGTACATGTTCATCCGCAAGGAACCTTTTTCTTGCACGTTATATTTGCCATCATGCTGAAAAATGTTTGTAGTCTGGCAGAACATTAGACCATAGTAAACGAATATAGTTTTCGTTGTTTAGGTTTCCATCAACTTTTATCAATTTTCTCCTACTATCGCTTTTGGTGCATTCCCCACACCATTACGCATCCACCACCAAATTTGACCATTTTTTTCTTAATATGTGTTTCGGCATATTCCAAACACATATTAAAAAAAATGAATTTAAAATTGTAAAATTTCAGTGTTCCTCCTCTTCGTGCGCATGCGTAACTACATCAACGTAAACATCACTTTTGTCCAATGAAGATCTAAAGGTACAAAACGCGTCACAGGAAATGTTTTCTGATTTCTCATTAATATTCCTAAGATTGTTCTGGTGTATAAAAATCTATATATCATTTTTGCCAATATATATATATATATATATATACCGGGACCCACAAAAAAATATATATGTATGCATGTATATATTAATAGTAGTACTCGTTTGGAAAACCTCGGATAGCTTAACTTGCAGATATGTCAGGACAAATCGGTACCCGAGGAAAAAATTGGAAATAAAAAAGTAAGAACTAAAAACATCAGAACAAGACGAAACAAATCGACATGTGCTTTAAGTCCTTAGTCCAAAGAATAAAAATAACCAAACGAGTAGAAAGACTAAAACGTAGAGTGCTCAATACGCTAAGTAGAGCGATAACTAGAATAAGTCCTAAGGAGCCAGGCAAACCTACATAGGTTTCACCTAAACGGATCTTCAGGACAAACTGATACATACATACATACATATATAGCAGTTTACATTTACATATATATATATATATATATATATATATATATATATATATATATATATATATATATATATATATATATACCTATTTTATGTATAGGCAGTGAGTAAGGATCGAACACACTATTTACAATGAGCTTGAATATTTCGTTAACTATTACGCTACACCTGGGCGCCCAAATCGGTTTATCGATTTACTTGAAAATTTAAAGCAGTGAAATTCTAAAATCATTTTAACGCCAATGATAATCTTCATTTTCCAGAAAAGTCACATTTTTGCCCTTGTGCATGAAGACGACGGAATTGAAATGTTAATTTTAATCAACACTTATCACTCTTAATTACTTATAATTGATTCAGTTGGGAATTAAGAAAATTTTAAGTTATAATTGAATGGGATGAATAGTTTAATCTCGCATGATTAAACAGAGACAGAAAGACAAGAGCGTATGCTGGGAAAAAACTCCAACCGAATTATCATAATGGGTTATATTAAAAATCTTTAACACCTAAATCTGGAATTTTGGTTTTAAAAAGAGCGTTTTACTCCATGGTAGATGAAAACAAGAAAAAATGATGTATTTTCTGCCTGAGATTACAAATGTCTGCACGCAAATGTATATGTAATTTGTAGGCCTGAAGATTGTGCTAAAGCATGAAACA
The DNA here is from genome assembly GCA_964036315.1 of Acanthosepion esculentum. Lineage (NCBI taxonomy): Eukaryota > Metazoa > Mollusca > Cephalopoda > Sepiida > Sepiidae > Acanthosepion > Acanthosepion esculentum. Next base: position 51,094,513 of record OZ038483.1, read on the forward strand.
GACTGTCACCGGTTAGTACTGACACCTTCGCCATAAATATAGCATAATGTAAAACTATATTTTCATCATATATATATATATATATATATATATATATATATATATATATATATATATATATATATATATATATATATACGCGCCCGAAGAACGTAAATTCGGTCGTGCACTCTTGGAAGATAAGTGAGAATTTGTAAACAGTGACTATTACTACTAATATTACAAATCTCTTCCCCTTCCCTGAATCTCTCGGTCATTGGTGTGCTTATTCACAGAATAAGTACGTAAAAATTTGCCATTCTTCCAAACGTTCGCCGATGGCTTAGGGGGAAAAATCTCCGACTGTTGCCGAGTCAGTCGGATTTCGGTCCCGGCTTGAAGCAATAGGATTTCTAGCTACACTGATGAGCTGCGAAACAATCTGTCTGTGGATGACTATATATATATATATATATATATATAATTATTTATTTAAGAAGTGATGATGTTGAATGTGATTTTATTCGACATTCAACATCATCACTTGATAAGACACCGAGAGTGTTGAAACAAAATGGCTATTCTTGTAGTGATTTTATAACATATTTATGTTATAATATTTAAATAAATAATTATATCTGCTCTACTCTGTATTGAGCACTCTTTAAAGAATAATAATTGGTGGTTATTGGAATTTACTCCGTATATACCAATCGTACACTTGGATATATATATATATATATATATATATATATATATATATATATATACACACACATGTACATGCGGTGTTTGATGGATAAATTATGAAAAAGTGAACACTGATATCTCATTTTAACATATATATTTACAGAAAAATTTTAAAATACTAAAGAGTAAATTTATTCAATATAATCGTCATTGGCTTCAACCACGGCCTGCAGACGGCTTTGGAATCCCCTTCAACTCTTCTGTTTAACTTGGTAAATGCTGCCATAATCATTGCCTTCACTTAATCTTCGGTGTTACAAGGAGTTTTGTTGGTCTCTCACTAAACTGCGCCCCACACATTATAATCAAAGGGTTTTGCAGTTTGGCTAGGCGGCCAGATGTAAGAGGTGATGTGGTCGCAGAAATCGTCTGACAGCCATAACGGGGTTCTGCTTGTGTGGCATGGTGCTGTTGGCAGACATAGGATCTTCCAGCAGCCATCCTCTTGACCCAGGGCAGCACTACTTCCTCAATGCACTTGATGCAAGTCTCCGTGTTGAGTCTGAGGCCCTCACCAACAAATTCAGTACTTCAGAGTGAGTTTTCCGAGCTACCGTACCTTCGTAATCACCATTAGACTTATTCAACTCTCAGAATCCTCTGCACCGCTTTCAGATTGACACCCAAACACTATGAAATGTTCGTATTGGAGCTTCCGGCGCGAATGCCAAACAGTACAGCATGCCGTTTTCAAATCCTGGCGGAGTGAATTGTGTCATGATGCTCTTTTTATCACAGACGGTGCCCAACTGACCCTACTATACTTTGAGGTCAACAAAAATAAAACAAACAACGCGCATGCACGAAACTGAAAATATAATATGACGACAATTTACACATTACAGCCTTTATATGGTCATCAGCTTTAAGTGGTGTATGCATCGTCATCACTAATATATATATATATATGTGTGTGTGTGAGTTTACATAATATAAACATATATATACATATATATATACACATATGATCATCGCCTATATATGTTTATATATATATATATATATATATATATATATATATATATATATATATATATATTTGTGTGTGCACATATCTCTGCATATAACTCTGTGTTTTAACAAAACTAAATATATAAATAAATATAAAATATATAAATATGTATAAAATGGCAACAAATTACGCATTTCACCCAGTAATGGTCACCACAGTTTGGGCATCTCTAATATATATATATATATATATATATATATATATATATATGTGTGTGTGTGTGTGTGTGTGTGTGTGTGTGTGTATGTATATATATATGTATATGTATATATATATATGTATATATATATATGTATATATATATACATATATACATATATATATATATATATATATATATATATATATATATATATATATATATATATACATACATATATATACACAGACACATTCGTGTGAGCACATATCTGCCAACTATAATTATATTTAAATAAAATCCAAAATCTTTCGAAAATAAAAAATATATCTATTCTTATGTAGAAGAGTTAATAGGGTAATCCGTTCTGTTTAAGAATATCGTCATGACCAAACGTAGGAAGATGTACTTTTTTCGTGAGATAATCGGAAAGAAATTCACAAAACTGCGACGTCATTTATCAACTGCAAAAAATGTAGTCAATATCTGCTGAATGCAGACGAGAGTCGTAACCGTCACTTTGACTTTTCTTGGATAAATGTAAGCAACCATTTTCTTTCCACTCCTTGGTAGACGTGTTGACTTCAACTTGTGAAAGTGGTGCCACGTGATGTAATTAGAAAATTGACAAGAACAGCGCGTGGAAAGAAAGAAAGAAAGAACGAAATGATCGGCAAAAGACTATTACAGAAACGAAAAAAGTTAAAAAGGGAAAATAAATAAGATTAAAAAAGGAGAAAAATCAAGAACTGAGAGAAAAAGACAAAGTAAAGAAGTCAATAATTGAAAATGGAAAATGCAAGAAAGAAAGAAAAAGAAAAATAGAAAGAAATGATAAGAGAAGAAAAATAAGCGAAAAACAAACTTGAAAATGAAAAAGAAATAACATTAAAAAAGGAGAAAATATAAGAACTGAAAGAAAAAGGCAAAGAAAGAAAGAAAGAAATGAGAGAAAAAGAAACATTCAAGAAGGAAAGAAAGACATGATAGAATAAGGAAAATGCAAAAAAGAAAGAAAAATATAGAAAAAGGACAAAAGGAAAAAAGAATGGAAGAAAGAAATAAAGAACGAAATTATAGAAAATAGAAAGTAAAAAACGATGCAAATATAAAAAGGAACAAAAGAAAGAAAGAAAAAAGAAAGAAATAAAATAGAGAAAAAATACTTAACGAAAAAAAAAATAAATGTAAAAAAAGAAATTATAAAATAGAAAAAAGAATAGGAATCGTAATAATAAAGAGGGAGATAATAAAAGAAAGAAGAAAAATGGAGAATTGATTGGAAAGAGAAAAGTTTATAGGAAAAGGAAAAAATGTGTGAAATAAAAAAAAAGAGAAAAAATAACAGAAAGGGTGAAGAAAGGAATAAAGATATAACAAATCAAAGATTAAAATTAATCGAAATGGCGGAAGACTGAGGGCTTCTCTGGCATGCATACTTGGTGGAACTTGCAGATTCTCAGATCGCGTAGATTTTAGCTTATATCAGAAGACATCAATTGCTCTGATCCGTACTCTCTCTCTCTCTCTTCCCAGTATTCATTTATTCTCCTCCTTCCCCTCTTAGTAATTTAGTCCTCCTTCCCATTCCAATTCTTTTTCGATTCTTTCTCAGTCATACATTGTTGTCTTTTTGTATCATGTGTTTTTTTTAAATTTTATTTCGTTTTTACTCTTTTATATTCGTGCCGAACAAAGTAATCATTAAGTAGTCCAATATATGCGGGTTTTTTTTTATATATTTTTTTCCTCAGCTGCAACCGATAATACATTTTATCACAGTTATTTATCAATCATTCCCAGTTTCACCAAAAAAAAAAAAAAAGAAAAAAGAAAACGCAAAAATTTGGTAAGAATGAGTGAATGGAATCATTAAGGTAGATATTAGATGTTAGTTCGAAGAATCGGTAAAGAAGTAGAAAAGAAAAAGAATCAAATTCAGCGATCTTTCTATAAAGCTACGGAAACTGATACCAAATGAGTTACAGTACTTTTTACCTAATATAAATAACAGAAATATATATATATATATATATATATATATATATATATATATATATATATATATATATATATATGTGTGTGTGTGTGTGTGTGTGTGTGTGTTTACGCGTGTGTGTGTTTACGCAGCCATCCTTGTTATCCTTGTTTAATACATGTTTCATTGGAAAAATGGCTGATAAAATAATTCTGTTAATTTTTTTTTATTGGGTTTTCGTCTTCGGGAATTAAAACATGTCTACGTCTCGGCAAGTTATGCACTGTTCGTATTATTACCACCAACCAAAATCCTAGAAAATTGCTCACAGATAATCCGGAAGCGTTCGGGGTGAATAAATCATTTGAACAATTTCTCTTATACACTATCTAGGCGCCATTAACAATAGCACAACCGAAATCCTTCAAACACACAATCATTTGGACAATCTTTACACCCAATAAGTGCAGGAAGAAAACTCTTCTTCGCATACAAGAAAAGCACAATAAAAAATTCCAGAAGTAGCTTGTCCATAAGAGGGTCACCTATCGCCCGGTTCACACACCTCCCCGGTATTCTGAACAGCAGTAGAGGTCTATCCATTTTTACCTTTTTAGGATTGGGTTTCTGGTTTCTTCCAAAGTCTTTTCGTTCGTTTTCACTCCTTGTAGCCCCTTAGTCACATTATCGCCTTGCATGGAGGAAATTGATGACCCCCCACAAAAAAAAAACGTGTGTATATAAAGAATAGGTAACACGCAAAATAAAATAATAAACCCAGCCACTCACAAATCGCCTTTCTGGACTAAATAACTGTAATTGTAAAACTCATGGTAATAATCCTAAGATGTTGATAACAATCTTCGGGTGCTGATTAGGATGTTGGTAATATTCTTAGACTGTTGATTAGGATGTTGGTAACAATCCTAAGATATCGACTAAGATGTTGGTAACATTCCTATGATGTTGATTTGGATGTTGGTAACAATCCTAAAATGTTGGTTAGATTGTTGGTAAAATTCATAGAATGTTGATTAGAGTGTTGGTAACAATCCTAGGATGTTGATTAGGACGTTAGCAACAATGCTACAACTGTAGCAACATTACCAACGACGACGCACAACTGATGCGTCGCGTCACATACAATATGCTCAGCAATTCTCGCAAAATGATCATCCAACCTCTCAATGACCCGCAAGCTGTCCTCGCTCAAACGGTTTTAATTGAACAAAAGAAGAACGCTTTCTTCTCCATGGCATGATGCCTACTTGTACTTAAAAGGCTCACTTCACTGAACTTTATCGTAACATGCATCACCGTCTAAAGGTTACACACAGACTAATGCACTTGCATTAGTGTTACCGGGTTACAAGATGGCGGAAAACTTAATATATCAGATTGACAACGAGATCTCAACGTTTTACTCTTGAACTACTTAGATACAACCGTCAGTTCTATTTTAACAGTTTCTTTTCTTGCACTCCTTGCTGGTGGAATTAGCGATTTCTTGCTTCCATGTCGCCTAGCATCTTAGAGAATGTAAACGCAACGCCAATGGTCATCTTCTGTCTCCGTGAAACCTGTTCTTTTATCGTCCTTTTAACTCATTTCTCCTCACTAAAGTCTTCTTATTCTCTTTCACTCCCAGTTTTCCATTGTGTCCTAGTGGCATTATCAACTTGCTTGGGGTGAAAGGATTATATTGTTACATATAAACGATTTAGACAATTTTACTGTTACACTCGGTATATATATTTCTTATCACTATATAAATATAAAAGTGAACATTGAAGTCAACACTCAGAGTCGACAGGCTGTTTCATGCTAGGCGCAATATTGCGCCTAGCATGAAACAGCCTGTCGCCTTCAATGTTCACTTTTATATTTATATTTACATACGCTCTATCTCTGATATTGAGCACTTTATCCCATAAATATAGAACACCTTAAAACTATATTTCTTCATATTTCTTATTACTATAAATTTATTTTTAATGGCTGCAGTTAATATCACCGTTTTTTTCTAAAACAGCGAAATTTACGACAATCTATTTAGATTCGTTACACGTCTGAACGCTGATTTTTTTTTCTTTTATTTTTTTTTTTACTTTAACGCTATCGTTATGGAAAGTAGATTTTTTTTGGTTTATCTATTTTCAACTCAGTTTTCATTTTTATTTATCAGTTTTTCTCGTGGTTTAACTGAAACCCGTGTAGCAATTCTAGCAAAATACAATCAAGAATGCCACTTATTGGTTATCCTATTGCTAAACCGAAATATTGCTTATAGAATTTTGTATTGATAAGTAGGGATGGCCGTGAATTCTGTTTAACCAATGAAAAAAAAATACACAAAAATTAAATAACGGAATTTTTTTTCCTCCTTCATATTTCATTCTCTCATGAAGCTTTAATAAAAGCGTAACGTTAGATTTATAAAAGTTTCCTATTTGTTCCTTATCTTATCATTCATATATATATATATATATATATATATATATATATATATATATATATATATATATATATATATATATTTTACTCCAAACATTATTATAGCAAATATTTCATATTTGAAAGATTTGCGCCATTTTTATTTATTAAACACTGTAAAATAGACGATAGCTCATGACATATCCTGTAAAAACTCTGTCGCGCGAAAGCCCTTAACGAAGAATGCATTTGTCTTTATTTTCGATCATCTGTCTGACCATCTGTGGTTCTTGTTGACTGAAGAACGTCTACTGAATGTTTTGTTCCTTGGCTAAAAGCATGACGTGTACTGAAGCCACCCAACTAGCGGTGTTTTCATTTTTTCAGTAACATCATGTTACTGAATATGAGAGATGTATCTTTTTTGATCATGCTACTACGACTTTTCTCAAGGCATTTTGCTATGAATCTCTCTCGCGCGCACACACCCGAACAGACACACACACACACTCGCTACCTCCCCATCTTTCGGTATCAGACCAACTTTTATTTCGTTATAGCTACCTCCCACAAAACACTCCTCTTATTCTTTCTTTGGCTTCCATATACATGCGCGTGCGCGCGCACACACACACACACACACACACACACACAGAGAAGCAAACAAACGCACATACACACAAAAGCACACACACACACACACTCTCTCTCTCTTCTTTCGTTATCCGACCTACTTTTTTTCTTTGGCGTCCACGCGCGTGCGCGCAAACACACACATACACAGAGGCAAACAAACGCACATACACACAAATGCACACACACACACTCTCTCTCTTCTTTCAATATCCGACCTATTTTTTTCTTTGTCGTCCACGCACGCACGCATGCACACATACACACACACACACACACACACACACACACACACTCTCTCTCTCTCTCTCTCTCTCTCTTCTTCTTCTTCTTCCGATATCCGACCTACATTTTTTAGTCTTCTCTACCTCTATATATCATTTTTTACATTACTCTAACCAACCTACGTACAACCTACCACCTATTTTTCTATTGTCTTCCACACACACAAACTCTCTCTCTCTCTCTCTCTCTCTCTCTCTCTCTCTCTATCTATCTATCTATCTATCTATCTATCTTTTCCTGATTCTCCTTTGTTCGTCCTAATCACTTCAAATAAGCAGTTAGTTTGTCCGTGGCGTTTTTACGAATGAGTCACAAACTGCGCACACTCCCCAGTCAAAATACATGGCCAAAATACCTGCCAAATATTACAATCAGCGCAAGTCTTGATTCATCATCGGCCCGGATGACGTGCCTAATTTCCTGCTTTCATTTCTGATGACAGCTTATTAACATTTACCCGGCCGAATCGACCCTCAATTCCGTAGAGATAAGCCAGCAACATGTCGTCTGCTGCCAAGAGACTCTCTGCTTTTATTTCGAAGACCTGCAGAATTATTTTCCTCTGCATTTCTCGTGTTTTCGTGTTTTGTAGAATAATTATCTTCTCTCCCGCTCGCCTACGTGTTTTTCTTTTCTCTTTTCCTTTCATCGCCAGTTCGAATCATTCTCTTTTCTTCCTCTGCCTTTATTTCTACTTCCTTCCGCTTCCGGTTTTCTTGATTCATCTTATTCTCATTGTCTACTTCTTCGTCTTCTTCCTTTATTTTACTTTGTCTTTTTTTCTTTTTCTTTCTACATTCTTCCTCTTCTTACTTTCTTTTTTCGTCTTCACTCATCTTATTCTAATTTTCTTCTTTGTTTTCTCCTGTCTCTTTTCTCTGTACACATTCCCAATGAATTTTAATAAAAGTCAGAGAAATGCAAAAAAAGGGTTTCTTAATCGCTCTTTGTTCCTGCATTTTAATTACTCTTAGATTATACAATACCATGAACGTATGCAAACTAAACCCATTACGCCGTATCCAGGGAACTTGAACTTATAAACAACACTGTGCACCTTTTCTATATATCTTATTTTAAAGGCGGTAATGGTTACCAGTATGAAAAAAATGACGAACAGTGATCAAATTCCATTTTATCTGTTTAGGCTCTTGTTGTGATGGTATAAACCCAACTTCCCCATTCACGATAATGGACGGACGGTTTGCCGATTAAGTGCGACCACCGCAGGCGGTCGTGAGCGACTTCGTTTGTAACACCTATTGAGGTTAGCATACTCTCGACTCTGTCTCTGTACTACATCCGATTATAAAGTTATTATTGAAAACCTACATTCGGTTTACTTTGTTTATTATATTTTGCACGAGATATAACAGCTCTCGTCATTCAAATGTCCTCAGAATAAGTATATGTGTCGTCTTCTTTCTTTTTTAAAAAATAATTTCACTCCAAGCAATGCAATAAAGCCACTAAGACTCAAAGGACTGCAAAAGAATATGAGAAAAAGAAAAGAATTATTAAGGAAAGAGAATAATAAAAGAACAGAAATTAAGAAGACAGAAGATAACGATTCACGTTACATTTAAATTACTGACGATCGAAGTTGACTCAAAAGAAAAGAAACCGAAAGAGATTTCCACAAGCGAGAGAAGAAACTGTTACCATAGAACTTACGGCTACATCTCAACTGTGAAATGGTGAGGCCTAGCTGCCAACCTGGTACAGTGCTTAAATTCGTATGGTCTAAGTATCAAAGACAAAAGCTCATCAGAACAATTACCATAAAAATATTAATCCAAAAGTCACAGGCTACATTACGGCGGTAGGAAAGTGGATGTAGCCGAGATGCCAGGTTAGGGATGATAACAAAATATCTCGCAATTGCCATACAATGATGTTTTGTGAAAAAGATATCGAGTGAGTGAGCATTGTGGCAAAGCAAACACTCTTCCTAACCCACCTTTGCTTGCAGTGGCAGCAAAAAGCTGTTATATCCACTAAAAATCTAAACAGATAATTATAGTGACAGTACTTTTACAGATAACTTTCCAATACCAGCAATAACCTACTGCAATTAATGGACGAAATGTGGTTTAAGTTAAATCTTGATCACTTTTCGTTAGTCAGTTTCTGCAAAAAGTAAATGTCATCATGATTAAACATCTAATTTCTTAATATTTGATCTAAAAGGATTTTTAATGCTAAATATCATCCGCTAACTCAGGTGATCCTCTCTGCCCGGAAGCAGAGAGTTTAACCAGCAGCGCTGGAGATGAATCTCCAACTGCAGGATATCTACCAACCACCTCACGCAGTCAGATGTGGCACAAAGCCGAATTTAATGTGGGGTATCCGAGCCCGTAGGCTCGGCCAAAAATTCCCTGTATAAAACTGGGTCTGGTAGCTGTTTCCCGAGACGAGCCTCTGCCCTTCGACATAGCCTCGTCTGGGGACCCTCTCTTCTCGGAGGCGGAGAGTTTGACCAGCACAGCTGGAGACGAATGGCTGACTGCAGATTCATCATAACTCAAGGTAGAGGGTCATAAACTGATTACGATAAATGAAGTGTATAATATGAATGAAAGAAGAGGTGTAGAATGTGAAGATTAAGATATGGACGACAATTAACGATTGACTCTGAACTTAAGATTAAGGTTGTAGTGTTCACGTAAGCATTGCGTTGGAGTCTATTATATCTGAGTGGAAATGAGTGGCTACGATTCCACGGTGTTCTGTTTAATTGTTTGGTTGCTTGATTTTGTTTGGCAACATCAATCTCTATGGGTTATTTAATGCTGAAATCTAAATATTTTGTACACAGTTTTATTTTGTTTTCATTTTGAGGTAATAATGATTTTAATGATACAAGTCTTACTGTTATAGCTGGGGAGAGCAGATATGGATTCATCTGTTTCCCAAGGATATTTGCTTGAAAGTGAATATAACAAACCCAACTGGAATTGGAACTCGGCTCTCTGATTAGCAATTCCGAGTCGTTATCCATTACACCACCCTCATATCCAAGCTTACAGCACCTGCTATTCCCAAGCGGTCATCCATCTAGGTACCGACCAGGCGCGACGTTGCTTAGCGCTGGTGATCGTTCGGGAACCAATGTTTCAACGTGATGTGGCCGTAAGCCAACGGTGTGCTGGTGAATGAAATGAAATGACGGAGTTCACCTTGCCATAGAAATAGCGATGGGCATGCGATGTTCTGCCTGCGATATGTTATTAGAATTTAATTCGAGAACCATTACTGCAATGTTTTTTACAAGTTCACGTTCTGGCCACTTTTCTGATCTTTGACCCGACATACAACCCTGCTACCAAAACCGGCTCCTAAAAAAAAAAGACATAATTTACATTGAAAATTAATCTGTATCAAATTATTTAAGCAGAAAAAAAAAGAACAAATAATCTCCCTTTATGTTTGATATAAAAAAATTAATATTCACAGCACTAAAATATTTTTGCACATATATATATATATATATATATACAAATCCCATTTATTTTAAATGCCAAATATATTTTTTTAAATTAAAAACACTGCAATCACAGTATAATATATAACTGCGGCAACATTGCGATAACCAGTTATATTTTATTAAAATTTGAATTACGCAACGCTCAGTCTATACTCAGCACCTGAAGACTGCGTTGTGCATGAAACTCCGAGTCGTGCTACTGGTGATGGATAATATGTATCTTTATTAATATATACTTAATAGCTCTGTTGTATTATATCGAGCACTGTTTTATTAAAACCATGTGCGATATATTATAATTATATATATATATATATATGTTCGTGTGTGTGTGTGTGTGTGTGTGTGTGTGTGTGTGTGTGTGTGTGTGTGTGTGTGTGTGTGTGTGTGTGTGTGTGTGAAAACAAATATACGTACAATCATGCTGGTCACCAGTCAACTTGTCATTTTCATGTAGCGTTTAGCAGGTGGAAAGTCAGCTGTGTGAGTGTTACTGGAGTTAAGCTATGAAAACACAACAAGCACGTGTTCTTCGTGGATAATGACAGTTGATGGAGTCGGATAGAATCAGCTCATTTCTCTCTGTCCTATTTCTCTCTGACGCACACACACACGCTACCTCACGCAAACACACACTTTCTTACGCCCAAGCACACTCTCTCTTATTTTTCACCCGCTCTTACACACACACACACGCTTTCCTTCTCCTTCTCCCCTATCACTTTCTTTCTCTCTCTCTCTCTCTCTCTCTCTCTCTCACACACACACACACACACACACTTTCTAGCATACACACATTTCCTCACTCAGTACGCATAAGAATGTGGACTGAAAAGTTCTCTGTCCGACCCTTTTCGTAACATCTGATCAAATTAGTTATTTTGGCAAGAGTTTACTACATTCTTCCCTTTCATGGGAACCCTGACGTAGTATAATGGTTAGTAAGCTTGTCTTGCTATAACAGTTACAACTGAGTAATGAGTTCAATCCTTACTGAATGCCCAATACTTTCGGTCTGCGCTTAAAAGGTCAAAAGATTTGTTTTCTTTTTCCACTTCTCATCTTCTTAGGGCAACTCTACGTGGTGTAATGATTAGCAAGCTTTCCTCGCTAGTACAATTACCAGTGAATTATGTCCTCACTGGGTACTTCATACTTTCGGCCTTGTACCGCATCTAAGCTACGCTTAGAAAATCACATGATTTTTGTTTACTTTTGTTTTTCTTTCTACAGTCTTCCTCTTCTTATTTTTCTTCTTCATTCATATTATTCTGATTTTTCTTCTTCTTCTTCTTCTTCTTCTTCTTCTTCTTATTATTATTATTATTATTATTATTATTATTATTATTATTATTACTATTATTATTATTATTATTATTATTATTATTATTATTATTTTTCCTCTTCATTCATATTATTCTGATTTTTCTTCTTCTTCACTTTTCTCTGGACATTTGCATTTTCTTTTTGCATTCTTTTTCACTCTCCTTATTGTCATTGTTTTCTTTGGTTTTCACCTGTTTCTTGTTCTGTACACACACACACACACACACACACACACACACACACACACACACACAGATATATATATATATATATATATATATATATATATATATATATATATATATATATATATATATATATATTTATATTTTGAAGGTTCAAAATTTTATCACAGCAATAAAAGTGTGAAGCTTGATATTACTAGACATATTAAAAACGGGCGAAGCTACCGGTTTCGCTCCCGCTCTTCAGGCTTCCATCGGGAGATTTAATTTTAAATTAAATTAAAAACACAGAAAATGTACAATGAAAAATGTACAATGAAAAAAGAAATGTGGAGGAGAAAAAAAATTATGAATATATATATATAGAGAGAGAGAGTCATCCACAGACAGACTGTTTCGTTATATCACAACTCATCAGTGTGGTTAGACATTGGATTGCTTTAAGCCGGGATCGAAACTCGACTAATTTGACATCAGTCAGAGACTCTAACCCCTAGGCTATCGACGCACGATAAAAAGGAGAATTTTAACGCATTATATACGTGTTATATAAAAGTCATAGCGGCCGCCATAGCACTCAATTCTTACGAAGAGATACGCATTAAAGCAGCAGCAGAAGCCGTTATATATTCCCTTTTCCACACAGTGCTTAATCGGCGAACAAGAGCATATATATAATTTAAAAAAGGTTGATGGAATCAACGGACAACTTGCAAAAACGTAAAATACTTATTCAGATAAAGTCTCAAAAAATACTGAAAAAAGAAAACAGCCCTGAAGGCACACCTACCGACGCAGTAAAGTGCTTGAAACCTAGATTGTTTAGACAGAGCAAAAGACGCTTAACGACATTAATTCAAATGAATTTCTAGTCGTAATTCGAGTACAAGACGTCTGAAAATTGAGTGACCGTGAAACTCGGCTTTCATAGTGTTGTGGAGTTATTTCCACAATAGAACTTGTAGTCGGACTAAATGCGTCCTAAATGGGGTAAACGTACAGAAACGTTAGGAACTTGTAAATAAGTGTTACGCAGAGTAATCGAGTTGTGGTCGCTGATAACTTACTCCTTCCTCGACTACCTACTGACTCCTACTTATAATAGGTGGGAGAGTCTATTATCTAGACAATGTGCCTTCCACTATAACACATAGGTAGGAAGATATATATATATATATATATATATATATATATATATATATATATATATATATATATATATGTATGTATGTATGTATAAAGTGGACATTGAAGTCAGCAACAATTTTAGGCCATGTGAAACAAGTGTGAATACACACACACACACACACACACACACACACACACACATATATATATATATATATATATATATATATATATATATATTATCAATTTAAACATTATTTTTAGTGGATACATATATTTGAGTAGACACTCCATTTATTCATTAAACAGTATATATTTATTTTTCATCTCTCTACCTGAATATTGGCGATATCTTATAAAAGAAGAATATGCGTATATGCGCTCTCCGGCAGAATTCGAACATCCGTCACCATTATCAGGGACAACCGTCGTTAGATCCGACGTTCTTATGTCGACTCAGCCACAAAGAACTTTTGCCGATCAAGCAAGGCTGTAACCGAAATCATTCTCGTCATAGATACAAGAATTTTCATATTTGCTCAGTTTCGTTTCCAGAAGTAACCAAAGCGATTTCTCATGAAGTAATGTTTTTTTTTTATTTATTTATTAATCTGACAGTTTTTTATGATTTTAAACGTATTCTAACATGCGTCCACCTGAACGTCGTTTGAAAAATATGAATATTTTTCTTAAATATGATTTCTCGAAATTTCATGCCAGTAGGCGAAAATAAATACACTGTTTAATAAATTACCAGAACGTTTACTCAGATATGAATATCCATTTAAAATAACGTTTAAAATAAGTCCTTCCAATAATTCGGTATACGTAAGGTTTAAAATGAATTTAAAAAAATGAAAAAGCTTTCTTGAAGCTTTTTCATTTTAGCTTTTATTTAAAGTTAAAGGATTTAAAATTTACTATTTCCAGTATGCAAAATACTCTGTTGTGTATTTCAGAAATTATATTGATCTAAAGTGATCTTTTTCCAGTAAAATCGATCAAGAGGGCCATTTTTGAGACATTTGTAAACAAAGGCAATTCTCGGTTTTAAAAATTTTGCAAAAATAAAATATATATTTAGGAAACTTTATTTGAGGAAAATTAGTTAATTTAAAGTTAAATTAATCTGATTTGAAACAAATATTACTTACTTATAGCATAAAATTTTGCATAAAAGCATTTCTTAACTACGAGGTCTTGTTTTCTGACGTGTTAATTGATTTATTAACAGTCGAACGTATATAGTGGAGCAGACGATAAAGTTTGAGAGGGTTTTTTTGTTGTTGATCAAACCTTAAAACACATTACCTTTTAATGGTAGATTTATCAATTTGTACATCAATACTTCATAAATTCTGCACGTAATCCCACATACAAAATCAAATCGAAAATCTTTTTAAAATATTCTAGGTCGTCAGATTGTAATAAGTTTACAATATCTGATTAGTAAATATAGTTTTGCTTAATAAAAATATTTCCTAAGAATTATTACACTGAAAATGAATTTTAAAAGATCTAAATCTTTTTTATAAACTATTCAATTTAAAATTATAAAAAAATTAAACAAATCTTGTAAAAATTCACTTTTCGTCGATTTTTTTTTCTTCAGACAATATTTCTTTAATATATATTATTCATAAAAGCAATTAAAAACTTCTATATTTAAATATTGTCTTAGTTTTAATGTATTTTTGTATTTTTTGATTCAGAACAGATTTTTGATAAGACCGGTTTTCGATTTTGCCAAAAAATTCGGTGATTTAAATTCTTGAAAGAATTTTACTTTTAACTAATATAGTCCCTAAAATATATGCCTATTGAATTTCTCAAGTTTTCATAAAATTCCAAATTAATGTCTGTCATTGCAAAAAAAGAGGCTAAAATTTGCTATGCTACAAATTAGTACAACCGCTGACGCAAGAAAAACGAGTTTTCTAATCAAAATTTTGAATGTTGCAAAAAGGAGTAAAAAAAAATTAATGAAATAATAAAAAAATACTCTGATCCTTCCTCTTAATAACATAAGAATTTTGACGATAAAACTATGTTTTTATTTCGTTTGGAGCATGTTTTCATCATGGTATGCTGATTTTTTTAGCGTTTTCGAGGAGGTACCTAGTTTGATGTGATAAAATCCGTTGGATTAATAAATAAAGAATTCATTATTTCAATAGAAATATATTTTTTATTTGTTAATCCGACAGATTTTATCACTTTAAACGTTATTTTTAGTGTGTGAATATATATATATATATATATATATATATATATATATATATATATGTAAGAGACGGGCAGACAGACAAGCGAGAAAGGGAGAAAGTAGGTGATACTAACAACATGGAAATTGTCCGCATTTCACTTTTAATGACAAGCCATATACGCCGTCGCTCTCTTTCAAAATGACTATTGACCTACTGGCATAGACATTCCACAAATCATTAACACGAATCAGGCGATGGCAATATGTCACGTGATCTGCGCCCAGTGATAGAAATGGCGGCTGTCTGCCAGAATTGGGCCATTTTCGCCTGTGACAAACGCCTATTGTCCAATTCATTAGTTTTACTTTGATACATTCGCACAGTCAATTCTCTTATTTTGTAAATCTGTTTCAATAAAATGTTATCGGGGAAAAAAACCCAAAAGCAAATTTAGTTCTGGCGGCATTTCCCGACACCACCACCCACTGATAATAAACAACACACACACATATATGTGTGTGTTTCAAACTTTCAACCAACTGATGGATTTTCATGAACGTTCTCAAATGTAAAAGCCCTGATAAAACAATGTCATTTTTACTCTTTCATATAAATACATGCAGATAAATCCTTACATTCAGAGGACGAAACACATCGGTTAAGAATAGTTTTTCCTCTATTTTGTTCCTTTACAGATACACCCTATCTGAAAATAATTTTTTCTCTATCTATCTGTATATAGCCAAAGTGATCCATTCATTTTACTGAAGAGCTTCGCAGTTGACCGTTTGTTTTTAGAATGAGCTTGTCGTTCAACAGTGCTCAATTGAAAATATATTCGCAGTACTGTTGCGACGAGACAACCAAATGCCTCAAGACCGGATCGAAACACAACCGATTTGGCGTTAGTCAGAGATTCTACCACTGAGCCATCTTCACGCGACAACGAATCAGCCAATTCTAGTGTATTGTTTTTACAAACGTTAACAAATGCCAAACGATTTTTTTTACATTGAGGGTCACCCTGTACAAGGCCTGAGAGCCACTAAAGTTAAAGGGATACACAGTAATAAGCACAGTTTATGAAGATATGTAGGGAAGATAACAGTTAACACTAGACTTAAACAGGTTAAGATAGTAGTGATCCGGAAAACATGCTCTTTGGAGTCAGGACCACAAAGCAGTGGTTCCCGGGAAGAAGCTGCTCAAGTCGAACTTACTCTTGCGCGCATATGCATTTATGTGCATGTGTATGAAATTAAAATATAAATAGAGACTTTCTACATTTGCCTTGATAAATTTCGTCAAAAAAAGAAATGCATTGCCATAAAAGTTTTCCTCTTGCTATTTCATATATATATATATATATATATATATATATATATATATTTCTGAGATGAGGTATTGCAAATATTTACATTATTTACAATGCTCGGATTGTTGTCCTCAATTTTATTGCCTTATTCTGCCAATAAAGATGAGACCAACAGTCCGATGTAAATAATATATATATATATATATATATATATATATATGTGCGTGTGTGTGTGTGTGTGTGTGTATATGTCTGTGTGCGTATCAATTTCTAAAGAATTAATGTATTTATTTTTAATCCGAGATTTTTTATAATTTCAAACATTATTTTGAGTAGATACCCGCATTTAAAACAGACGCTCCCTTTTTTTTTAACATTGTGTATCACATTGGCCTGTGCACTCGAGAAAACTTAAAGAAAATGTGCTTCCCGGCAGGGTTCGAACCCGATTTCCCCATTTTTCTATAAAACCAAAGTACATTTTTTCTAATCATATCACCCCAAACAAGGCAATAAAGCCACTAAGATGCAAGGGCTTACCAAATGTTAGAGAATATTTTAAAAAATTGTTAAAGAGAGAGATCAATAAAAGAACAAGAATTAAGAAGACAGAAAATAAAGATTGCATTTAAATTTTTGTCGACTGAAGTTGACTGTGATGCAAGAAGCCGGAAGAGAATTCCACAAGCGAGAAGTGCCAGAGAAGAAACTGTTAGCATAGAACTTACGGTTACATCTAGCAGCCATTTAAAACTGATGGGACTTTGTTACCAATCTAGTACTGCGCTTAAATTCATAAAGTCTAAGTACCACAGAGAACAATTACCCTGACAGTATTTATAGAAAAGGCTCGGGAAAGTTGCATTACGTTGATGGGAAAGTGACTGAAGTCGAGATACCAGGACAGAACCAATAACATTGCAGATTCTTCTTTGAATCAAAAAGTCTCTAAATGTATAGCAGGAACATTAGACCTGATGTGGCAATAATATTCGAAGCAATGGTAGACTTATAGTTGTCTTGCACAAATTATAGTAAAATAAATAATAATTACATTATAAAAAACATTTACCCACTTTCGTTTATCAGATATTAAATATTAGATTATTTATTGTTTATTATGCATTGTTTATTAACAAGTATTTTATTAACAATTATAAACAATCATTGTTTATTATTATTATTATTATTATTATTATTGTTAATTATGTTTATTAACAAATATTTATTGTTTATTAGATATTAGATATTAAATTACATCATTTAGCATCCTCCATAATTTAACTTGACTTTCAGTTACCCTGAAGTATATTTATGAGAGTTCTTAAATTTAAACATTCTTAAAAACTAACGACATTTTTAGGTCTGTTTATGAATACTTGTTGCGAAATAAAATCCTTACATTTACCTTGATAAAATCCATCAAAAGACGGAACACGACATCTAAGAAATGTTTTCTTTTTATCTTTATATATTTTATACTTAAAAATAATTTTGTAATATTCTAAACTTAATGCATGGTAATATTTAAAATTTAATATTCATAACTTTTAACTGTACAGTGAAATTAAAAGTTAATTAGTGATTTCTAATCTAATCTAATATTAATAGTAAAGCACTAATAAATATGTATCTGGGGTCCATTGTCAAGTTATTTAAATTCTCATATACTTGTATTTTGATTGGCCATCATAGCTTACGTAACAATGTTTTCCCTACTGGGGAGGTTGAGCTTTTTAAAAATCTTTATTTTGCAATCAAAACCATCACTTGACAAAACACCAGAAGTATTGAAACGAAATGGCTAGTTTTGTAGTGCTGTTATAACATGCTTATGTTATAATTTTTAAATAAATATTACTCGCTCTACTTTGTATTGAGCACTTTAAAAAAATAATGGTGTTGGTTATTTTACTCCATCTATACCAGCCCTGTATTCGGAGATACACACACACACACATATATATATATATATATATAATCCACTGACAGACTGCTTCACAGCTCATCAATGTAGCTAGACGTCCGGTTGACTCTAGCTAGGATCGAAACCCGGTTGAATTGGCGTCAGTCGGAAAATCTACACCTAAGCCGTTGGCACACGGCAGGGATGGAGGTGAATTTAAGCGTATTTATTTTTAGATAAACACACAGTGACTGAGACAAATCGATTCGTTTTACCGGAGTCTTGCATTATTAGCAGTAGTAGTCACTGTTTACAAACTCACACTTTCTCTCCGGAGAGCTCAACTGAAATAATATATCAGGAGCATTAAGAGAAAAAAAATTATCCCCCCAAAAAGTGCAAATTCATTTTATTTCTCGTTGAGAAATGTCCGAAAATTCTGAGTTTTAATATCTTTTTGCCTCATGCTTCTATTTGGTCTAAAGACCTAATAATATACAATAAATATTATATATAGAGGATGCGATAAAGAAGAAATATGAAACGTTTATCAATCTAACACTTTCATCAGAAAATGAGATATGCACACAAAAGAAGAAAGTAATTCTGATATTTTTATTTTTCGTGTGTTTTTCACTGGTTAGTCAGGTTTTATGTGCAATTATATTGTTAAGCAATACTAGTATAGAATATGGCGTCCCGAACACATGCAGAGACGATGCGTTCCCTCGAAGCTCCAAATATCATATATATATATATATATATATATATATATATATATATATATATATATATATATATATATATATATATATATATAAAGAAAAGGCTATAATTGTCCAACGAGAGAAAAATGTATATTTTTAAAAAAAGAGAGAAACCGCAAACGTTTTTGGTTATAATGTGGATTTATTTTAGTGTACCTATTATATTTTATTCTTCATATTTCTGCTACACGTGTTTACGGTATCGTGACCTTCTTCAGGCAAATTAATGGAATCAATTTTTAAAGGAATAAATTTCCTTATGTTCATTTTCTGTGTTTGTAGTGAGCCTTGATCTCATTTTTGGACTGTTGGCAAAAGTGAATTTCTGCCTAATGGGTAATAAAATCATTGTTTGGTTTTAGTGGTGGCGATGACAGCTATATATAAAGATAATGGTCAGAGTTGAACTGGACCAGGAAAAGTAGTATTAAAAAGTGCTCAATATATGTGTGAAAAAAAATTAAAATTAACATGTAGAGTTTTAACTTAAATCAGTTGATTTCTCTACTAAGGTAGCGGAATCAAGTGATCTCTAATTTTTAAAGTATATATATATATATATATATATATATATATATATATATATATATATATATATATATATACGAGGTCTGTCTGAAAAGTAACGCGGTTGGGTGTTTTGTGTGAGGTATGAGTAAAAGAAAGATAAGTGGATTGTATTATCATCTAATATGATATCTTGGAAGTATATAACTGTAATCTTAGCTTTCTGTAACCATTGCAATTTTTCCCCATTTTTTTTTTGTGACAGGAAAATCGTGTCTGCTTCACCACGACAATGCACCTGCTCACAACGCCCTGAGCTTCCGGCAGTTCATGACTGAGTAGAACATCGCCGTACTGGAACAAAATCCCTATTTACCTGATCTTGCTCCGTGTTTTTTTTTCTTTTCCCCAAGCTCAAGTGAATCATCAAGGGGACCCGTTTTTAAAGCGTGGGGGCCATGAATAGGATATAAATGCCTAAGAAAATGACGATAATCCTGTGTATAAGACAGATTTTTTCATCCAGAATTATGTCCAAAAGTCTGCTGCATCTTAAACTTTATTTTAGAACTCAATCCCATTTTTCCTAACTCAAACTGGACAAAATCAGGTAAAATTAGATTTTATTGTTTACTGGAGAAATAATAGAAATAATTGCGTATTTCAACAAATGGAAATAAATCTTTCATAATGTTATAATAAGTTTGAGTAGGTGTTGATACATTGAGAAAATTAAGTCACTTTAAATATTAGAGTTTTTTTTTTATTTACACATAACCTACTGACACTTTTCACTAATTGCTGAAATAAAACAATACAGACAAATATTGAGCAACGTACACAACATTTGGTAATTTTCTTTGCTCTAAAACCAGGTGCATTTTATACATGAAAATAAGCTTTTTCCTTTGAATTTCTCTACTTTTTTAACTGCATCTTATATTCTATAATGATCTATGCACAAAGTAACGACGGAGCTGAGGGCTATCCAAGAATAATCCTTCCAGCAGTGCATAGAAGCGTGACAGAGAAGGATGGAATAGTGCATTAGACTTTAGAAGTGGGTTACGTTGAAGGGGAAACTATGTCGTTTGTTGCTTGGAATTGAAATAAATTGTTTGTGACACCAGACCTGTTACTTTTCCGACTGACCTCGACTGATATATATATATATATATATATATATATATATATATATATATATATATATATATATATATATATATATGCTCTACTTATTGTATTGAGCACTTTATTTAGTTAGTTGCGTACTCGTATCGGGTTTTTTTCCTTTGGGCTTTGGACCTGCATGCTGAACGATTGTTTTCGACAGACGTTCATGTTCTTGGCTCTGTCTTTTTTTTATACCTTTTTTTCCTTCGATATTGATTTGATCATTTGCAAATCAAGAAACCGAAGGTTTTCCGAAACGAGTGTAGTTACTTATATTTATAAGACTACTACTACTACTACTACTACTACTACTAATATATATATATATATATATATATATATATATATATATATATATATATATATATATATATAAAAGTGAACTTAGAAGTCAACACTTAGAGGCGACAGTCTGTTTCATGCTAGATGCAATCGTCAGGCAACTCTGATATTGAGCACTTTATCCCATAAATATACCACACTTTAGGACTATATTTCTTCATATATATATATATATATATATATATATATATATATATATATATATATATATATAATTTTTCATATATTTTTACATACACACAGAGAGAACACGCAAACATAGCCATATATATGTAAACGAGTAAACACTACGGTGTGACAAGCGAATTAAAAAGAGATTGTAAAAGAGCAATTATTCCAAAAGTAACAAAAGGAAGTTGTGAAGAGTCATGCTCATTGACATCCTGAATAGGTATGCCATAGTCTATGTCATAGATAAGTTAAAGAAAAACCTTTCGCGTATAGCTCAGCGGATAGAATTTAAAATGTCAACTACTGACTTTCAAAGTATTTTCAAAACTTTTTGAAAGCAAATAATCCCAATTTTTCCCTTATCGCAGTCGGAAGTCGGAACGGAGGAAATTGTAATTTCCCAGAGATAGTTTTTTTTTAACCATACAAAAGTGGAGTGTCAGGAAAGCGGCAAAAAAAAGGAAACGATTTGATGTCTTTGGAAATTATACCGTATTTGCCACTCTATAAAACTAAAGTAATTATAAAAAAAAACAATTCCTATCTCGCAAGACAACTATTTCTCTTAGAACAACTATAGAAGTGTAGTATAGTTTAGTATATAGTTAAGGCATATTTCAAATTGTCGCTTATTATTTTTTTTATGAATAATCCCACTGAAGTTTTAAAGTTCAAATATACAATTCTCTTCATACGACAAGAACGAAATGGTTATTAAGAAAAGTCCCTATTCTACTGTGCATTTGTCCAAGAAACATATTTTTAGTATATTTTATATGAAAATAGTTTTCAACGAATTTTTATGTAAAATTATTTGAGTGCATTTTTATATTGTACTAATATTAACTCTGTTATTTTTCTTGTATTAATTTATATAACATGAAGCAAGGATTTCTCAGTAATCTCTATAATCACCATCAGGGCTGGTGCACGTTTCTCTTGGGTTCCTACCGAATCGATGATACTGGCCACTGACTCTACTATATCTCAATTTTCTAAATACAAATTATATCACGTGTCATAATAGAACATTCCAGCTTAAATAAATCAACAATGTTCTGCGGCAAGTTTTAACATTAATTTGAGATTTTTGAGATTTTGCTCTTGGGAGCAGGACCCACAATTTGGTGGTTCGTCAGAAACTGCTCGAGTGGAACTTACATCTCACAGGAAATACGAAAGGAATGAGGGTGGTTCGCTACAATGTGCGTGGCATGGCGGGTCTTGACCGTGAAGGTTAGGACTGGAGGAACTAAGGAGTGTAATTCACCTGAAATGCTGATGAGATAACGTGGGTCACAAAGTACTGCTCGGGGCCACTAGCGTTTTAACCATTCAGACACGAGCACACACACACGCGCGCGCGCACACACACACACACACACACGCACACACACATGCATATATACAGTGTAACCCGGATATAAGAGACCCTAATATAAGAGAAACCCGGATATAAGAGATATTTTATCTGGTCCCAAATTAGAGCCTGTGTTAATGTATATATAATAGACCAAACCCGGATATAAGAGAAACCCGGATATAAGATACTTCTTCTCCGGTCCCGACAACTCTCTTATATCCGGGTTTCACTGTATATTATGCACTGTTACATTTCGCTCACTGGGGTAGACTGTTCTAGTTCCACGTGCCATGTTTTAATGGATGTCAGTTATCAGTTATCTCCTGTTAATTCCCCTCTCCAAGTTCTCCACTGCCTTAGCCGGGTATTGAACTCACACTCTTTGGGTCCTGTCACTGGATCTAACTAACTAAAAAAATTGCAGTATGAGCTCTGGTAAAACGTGTAATGATTACAGCAAAAGTTGCAATATGTGCACTGGTAAAAATAGTTGCTGAAGACATTAGGTTTATAATTCCCATAAATTCATACACAGATGTCCTCAAGGACACATGGCACAGTGGATAAAGTCGAAACGTTGTAATAAATATGGCGACAAAGATGAGGACAAGCTTACTTTCAGGGTATTTTTTTTAAAGTACGTCTTGTAAGTCGGAAAATACGGTATATAGAGTATATATTGTTTGTTCTCTGTGGTTATTGTAAAAGCGTTGGGCTAAGTCCGTTGACAAGGAAGGAGATTGCGCTGGAAAAAAAAATAAGGCCGATTAAGAGCATTGAATTAGCTACGCATTTACTGATCTCATTTTAGTCTGGCACAAAGTCATGTATTGTGGCACCTAGTGAGGAACAAATGCACAAGAGTAGAAGTGTTCTGCGGATCTAGTATGCAAACCACTATTGCAAGGCGATGCATCTGCTATCTAATCTACTAAATTGAATCAATTTAAGCATGTATATTATGAGATTTATTAAATCTAGCTAAGCGTGGAACAAGGCAACACATGTCAAGAATCCAGAGATATTCGAAATGAAGACATAAGTAACGTTTTGGAAGACTAGTTCGTAAACCACTAGCTATGACGAGATACCCAACACATTTTATATAAAAATCTAAGAAACTTCTAATATATATATTTTTTTTATTTACAGTTTAGTTTATTAATTTTGTTATTTCAAAAATTAAGTACAATTATATTTTATCCAGTTTTATAATCGCCATTATTTACAATGAATTCTTACCATCTGTCAGGCAGCCCTTCGATATCTTTTGAGTAAAATTCCGCAGGTTTTGATGTAAAAAGGTTTTTGACGAGACTCTTGAAGCTAGTTTTCACTAGTAATACATATTTCCAATCAAAGCGTTTTGCAGCGATCAAAAAAAAAAAAAGAAGTTAATAACCGGTTTCTGCAACGTCGGGTGAATACGGCGGGTTGGGTGGAACAGATCAACCAAGTTACACCGCCTTGAATAAAATGGATGTAATCTGGAAATTTGATCCGCCAGACAACCTCAGGCAGAGATTCTTTCGAGTCCCTGTAGAGACGGTGTCACTGTCTGGACATTAACTAAAACCCTACAGTCTAAGCTTGATGGAACCCGCACTCGGATGTTGAGAGCTTTACTTAGCATCTCTTGGAGACATTATCCACCTCAATCACATCCCTGGTATTTCTACAATCTTAGGCGAACGCAGAATGCTCTTTGCAGGACACTGCTGGCGAGCAAAAGAAGAGCTAGATCTATTGCTCGGAGCACCGAGCCATAAATCAAGACGGGTTGGTCAACCAGCAACCATTGATACAGAATGTCTGCCTAATGAACTTCCGGCCTTGATGCAGGACGTGATGGTTGGCTATATAGACTCATGAATGTCCAAGCTAGGTTGAACGAATAAATAATAATATTCTTGTTGTCCGCGACATTGCATTGTCACAGAGGAAAACGATAATTTTACGAATGATGAACACATGGCGCTTTTTGACCAAACCATTATGGACACGCTGTAGCTTAGGGCGTATAAATACGTATTTAGTATTTCCTTTCGTTTTAAGAACTGTAAATAAATAATACCCCCCAACGATCTCACCACACGCAATATTATCTTTCTTACACTGAGTTTAGTTCTGTTGTTTATCGTGAAGATTTTCCCTTGGTATTCCACTGCCTTTTGCGTTGAACATTATCGTATGTTAGTGTACTGTAAATTTTATTAACTGCCACGTATCATTTGTAATTAGAATGACACATTCGGCATTTCAGTCTTGCTTCACCCAATACAAGACCCAAGGACAACTCAAAGTAGAGATCGCTGTAAGGAAGGGGAAGGAGGAAGTGAAACATGCATATTATGAGGATATGCAGGATAGATAACGATCGATCTTGGACTTAAAGATACTGAGATTGTAGTTGTCGAGGAAGCACCCCCACGGGAGCCCCCTCCAGAAAGTAACAGTTCTAAGTATCTTGCTCCTTACCAAACAAAGAGGAAGGGAATGGGGATGGTTTGCCACTGAGAAACATGACATGGCGTGTCCTAACTGTGAAAGGCGTTAACAATTAGCACAAGAGTTAATCATTAGCCAATGAGGGTTTACTGGGGTGTGGTTAACGCCCCATGTGCTGTATGAGGAGCTATGATTCTCCTCATTTTAGATGTGAGAATTTGCTCAGCCCCGGGGATTCCAACCCTGCGACAGCACCTTCCCCATTACACTAAAGAGATTGGATCGGTGTAATACTGACGTCAGCGAGACAGTATTCGCGAGGGCTGGAGAAAAATCAGTATTTGGCCTCGGATCATATGCATAAGTATGTGTATGACGCGCCTCACATTAAAACGACCTTGTGTCACACCCAGCCTTGGTGAAGAGGCAGGGTAAATATACCTACCTATGAAAGTCAGAGCTGGTGGAACTAAGTAAAGTAACTCATCCGAAAATCTGTCATAGTAATTTTTTTTTTTAAGCGTATCACCCCAAGCAAGTCTGGAGGCCACTATCACGCAAGGGGTTATAGAAGGGTTGGAGGAAGAGCAGATAGGAGTGGTAAAGGAGAGGATGTGGAGAAAGAGAAAGACAGTGGATCGATCAAGGCAAGGGGATTACAGAAGATTTGGAGCGAGAGCAGATAGGAATGAAAGGTGAAAGGATATGGAGAAGGGAAGTGGATAGATCAAGGCAACTGGAGATGTCGATTGACGCTACAGTTAAACCGCTGGAGATTGTATTTGTCAGGAAAACAGTAATAGGGAAGGGAGTTCCACAGGCGAGATGTGCGAGACATGAAGCTATTGGAGTAGAAGAGACGTCTACATCTAACAGTTTCAACGGTGGAGGGGTGGGAACGGGATGCCAGCCTCGTAGGACGTTTAAATTCATGAGGCCTAGGGACAAGCGAAAGCATCTCCTCGGAGCAATTACCGTGAAAGTACTTGTAAAAAAGACAGAGCGAGGCAACATCGCGTCTGTGAGAGAGCGACTGCAGACGAGATGGCAGATCAGGGCCAATCCCATTGCATATCCGTCTCTGGATCTTATCAAGAACCCTGAGGCAAACAGCAGGGGCTCCAGACCATATATGGCAACAATACTCCATGCAAGGGCGAATGGTCGATTTATAGACATGGAGAATCTATTCCGGTGAGAAAAATTTCCTGCTTTGGCACAGGGAACCAACTTTCCTTGCGGTGGATGATGCAACTGACTCGATGTATTCGTTCCATCTCAGATCAGCGGACAGCGATAATATAGTATGAGGCTAGCAGCGTTTCGTTTGTGGGATAAGGGTTGCAGTTTGAAGAATAATTCATCACCCACGAGGCCGCTTAATAGCTTTTGAACTCTGTCAAACCTAGACAATAAGGATTGAGGCCTCCATTTTACATCGTGAATATAGGCTCTCTAGATCATTCAGTGGCAAATAACTCGGATATTTTTCGTTCTTTAAATTGACACATTTTAGAGATAACTTAATTCACTACTCCCGGATATAATGCGTCGTTTTGTCTACATAGGGAAGTGCTTCTTAAACTTTACTTTCCCAACGCACTTTCGACAAGGTGTGGCATAACGGGTGCTTTTGAAATCGAGGCTGGACAGTGATGATTGGTCAGCATCGGTTCCCAAAAGCGAAAATTATTTACGTCTCAACCTAATATTCACTACGAAATAATAATAAAAAATAAATAAATAAATCTGACTTCGTCTCTTTCTCGTTTGATAAAACTTACTTCGCTGACATTTCCCAGCGATAAATTTCGAACCACAACCCTTGCTTATCTTGATTCGTCACCCATCCCTATCACCCACACGAAAAGAACATGCGCAGCAACACCCATAAAAATTGATAAACACGTGTAAATAAATGCAAGTGTATTTATCATTTCCTATCTAAATGCCTGCATTAAAATGGTATGAGCACACGCGTCCTTTTTTTTTTTATTATTTATTTCCTTTAAATATTCTGCATAAGCACTTTTTTTTTTCTGGAGAAATCTTTCAAATTATTCACACTGCTTATTCGTTCAAATCAGGTTTTTCTCACTACGACTATAATTATCTTTACAGTTCTCGCGTTGTTTACATTTCATTCGACCGACTTTACCCTTTTCCGTTGTCCTCACATTGCCTATCCGATCGCAGAATTCACTAGGAAGTTACGTTGCTGGGACATCGCCTCTCACTGTATAAGTCATGATACATCATCACTGGCGTCCACCCTCTAGCCCCTGACTCCTTGCCATCATCATTGCAACCTTGAAAATAGCAAACATTCCTCAGATTTTATCCTTTTTTTATTTTTTTTAAAATTTGTTTTCTTTGTTCACTAAACCAACACACATTGAGCATACTGCCCCCAAACCCAGGTCGTGTTCATCTCGTCTGGATAGCAAATGCCCAATCTACGTCACCGTTGCCATGGATACTGATCCACAGGAAGGCTTAGCAAGGCGGATCATATTGCTAGTGTACACGATTCATGAATGGCCCGCACTCTTTTAGAACTTTTTTTTTTTTTTTAGGGCGAGTGTGTTTGTGTTTCCTTAAAAAAGCTCGTGTGAGAAGTAAAACCTTACCAATTAGTGGTGTCCTGAAAGGAAAGTATGGAACAGAATTCTGTCTCAGGGTCTGCAAATAACCTCCACCCAACAGAAAATAAAACTTGCAGTAAATTAAAACACGGGAAACGATTTATCAATCACATACCAACATCTATTTTAATGCGCCTGCGTGTAAACACAAAAAGCGCACGCGCATGCACACACACACACACACACACATACACACACACACACACACACACACACATATATATATATATATGTGTGTGTGTGCTTTTTGTGTTTGCACGCATGCGTATATACAAAAGATCACGTACATTAAACATGCAGACAAAAGACAGAAAAAATGTACACACACACCCAGCCACAAAGCGATTACATACAAACCCAAACAGGTACGTCCATACAAATGTACAAAGCACACGCAAACAAATACACAAATAAAGAAAATCCAGTACGGAGGCACGGATAGACGGATTGAGGAATCGGAGAGCCGAGTTCGAATCCCAGTTGAGTTCATTATATTCACTTACGTTAAGAACATCTCTTCTACAAAGCCTATGGGTAAATCACAAGACAGACTGAGTCCTATAGTCTTGGGTGGCAACTGGTCTAAGAGAAGGAAAACTCTGAATTCAAAACTGTATGTAGTTCCAGCGAAGCACAAAAAACGCAGCGTAGGAAAAGATCGTTCGGATTGACTCGATGATTCCGACTACGGTCGACGCCATTACTTATATGCAAAAAAAAGTGCCGTCATCTCCAAAACACACGCAGGTACGCATGTATTTAAACGATATCGTTCTGCGGTTAATTTAAACAGACACATTTTTATCCAGATATCTAAATTATAATTATAAGCTACGATTCTGGAAAGTGGTAATTAACCTGTAAGATTTTCGAGTTTTTATCTGAAATGAATAAAATACACCCTTCAAACATATTGGTCGCAGTATATGGAATAAAGATGGCTTTAATTTAAACTAATGATAGGAAGATATTGTTAAAAGCGACAGCGAATGTGAAATGTCAATGTTTGAATGGCAATAAGCTAATGTACTGATTTTATTCATTCTTACCTAATACTTACCTTTAATTGAATATCAATACAGGAAGGTAGACGTGAGATGCCTCGGCCCTAAGGAGAAATAATGAAAGTCGCGTGGCCTAAACAAAGGGACATAAAATATATGACGCTATCATGGCTGTTTTTCCTCCGGGAAATATTTCAAGACACTCTCGATTCAATTCTACTTCACACTGCTTGTTTTATTCATAGGAGTTATATTTTCTCTGTTAGGACAAATAATAGGTCCATACACATTTCTGTATAATTTCTTGCATGACGTATTTGTATATAAAATCTTTTCCATCATAATGCATATTTGGTATTCATTTCTTTCAGTTATTCTGGTCCTTCATTCCGATGTGCTAAGGTGTTAATATATCACCAATATACTAATGATTAATATGGGCAATGGAGATCGGGGTATCAAGATAGTTATTCTCTCTTTCCAAGCACCCTACTTAGGAAGATACAAGAGAATCAATATTTGAACTTTCCGTATAGTTCAAAGTGAATCAGTTGACTCGTATGAATGGCGAATTGAGACAGAATAGACATTTTTCTGCGAACAAAACTCGATTGGCGATTTTCATTTAACCTTATCCTTATGTTGCAATATTCGATGCGTTAAATCATCATGGACATAGGATGTGAAATTCTTCAATATTCAGCATATTTTCCAGTTCTGTCAGCTTCGGACTATCACTTCCGTTCTTCTTCTTTGATGCGTCCCTTCAGGATGTGGGCGATCATGAATCTCCACAACTTCCTATCCTTTGAAGCTGAACTTTACTAGTCAGCTGTCACGTGACCCTCTTAAATTCGTCTTAGAATAGTGTGTGTGTGGGGGGGGGGTAATCGCCCTTTGCACCCCCGCGTCCCTTTCAAACGTTTGTCTAAATAATCAGTTTTCTAAGTTCTAACATAATTCAAAAGCGTTCTCTATTCTTGGACTCAAAATCTCTTCGGAGCTCCGCAAGCCATTCTAGACACATGCTTGCAAATAAGCTTCAGAAACCCGATGCCTAGCGCCCGTGAGTTTTTGCCCTGACTAAAAGTGAAGATGAAACAGTGTTGGATGTCCTTTTTCCTCATTCAGATATGATGTTCACGATAATTAAGATCAATTGCCAGTTGAGAATGAATTTACACTAACATAAAGTTAGCACACAGAGGATCAATGGGAAAATGTAGTTCTCTTCCATGACAACGCAATGTCACATACAACAAGAATAACAGAAGCAAAATTTTGGATGTCGGTCGGTCTGTTCTATTCCACCCGCCATAGTTACCTAACCTTGAACCAACCGATTATTACCTTTTGCGGAATTTTACTTAAAAGGCATCGAAGAGCCGCCTGGTAAGTGATAACGATTCTAAGATTTCCCAGCCGTTGTAATACTTTTGTTATTTACTTGTTTATACGAACGTCCTTTCATTAATAAGAAGGCGAAAAAGTAACAACCGAGTTACTCCTTTGCCCCAAAAAAAAAGAAAGAAAAAGAAAAAAAAAAAGAAAAAAAGAAAAAAAGAAAAAGAAACAAAACAAACGCTGTTACAAGAACAGCTAATCCTAGGCGATCATCTCTCTTAGTATTAATCAGGCTTGATGCAGTGTAACCTCTGTACAATAAGGAAGGTTAATTTTGGTGACCGTAGTATTACACTCAATTTGAAAGTTGGGGGGTCTGACATGATAAATGACAACACAAAATATATTTTCCAAATCATTACCGTTTTTTGAAGAAATGAATTTAAAGATTACCTTCAGGTTGAAAATCGTAGCTGAAATTCCGGTGATCAATGAAAGCCTTATAGCACAGCCTTATAAGATATATAATTTACTAAAACTTTATAAACTGTATATGGACAAGATGCATGGCACAAGCAAATTATTACTAAATCATTGTGCCATCGAATAAGGCCTTTATTTATTTCAAAGGAAATTATACTGAACAATTTATCTATTTTATGATTTAATATATTATACAGTGCAGTGTTCTTTAGTGATTTTCAATAAACAATGCAAATTTAAAACATTTTGTCTTATAGTTAGTGCCCAGTAGAATTATGGTATTATAAAAGCTTTTATTCATTTGTTGTCTTTATTAATTATGATCGAACAAATCGTCTAATAAATCTTATTAACAGAGTAGCATTTTTTTTGTAATCTTTTTATAATTTTTTTTTAAACAGTAAAAAAAAATTGCATATTTTGCTTGTCGTGATTCGCAATCAGGATTCTGGTTTGAATATATTTTCAACTCATTGTATCCAGTACAAAATATATTAACTCTATTTGGATTTATTCTTGAAATAATAAAATCCAAAGCCAGTTTGTTAGCAAAAACCTGCGGAAATTAAGCATTTCTATACATTTTTCAGACGATATTTAAAACTAAATGCTCAAAAATTGGTGAAAGCTATATCGCTAATTTTTGGTATCAGTACTTATAACTCCAAACCCCATCTTTCACTCTGAATGCAATATTGATTTTCTAAAGAAAATGAAAAATCAACCTGCCCTATTCTACCGTATATGAGAAACGATGCATAATACTTGACAGTTAACAAATATTCTAAGTTCTCTTTAAGACGAACTAAGACGTACTTAAGCACAAAACACCAAAACTACTAACCGCATATGGTTTTTCTAAGTAGTCACCTATCTATGGTTCTTTCGGAACTAGGATTATTACATATGTAATAGTCTGGAATAAGACCATAGGCTGCGTATAGTACCTGGTCTTCTTCACTCAAGTAAGCATTCCCCAGTTACTTTATTTTTTTAATCATTTCACCCCAAGCAAGGCGGGAATAGCACTAGTACGCACGGGTTTACAGGGTGTGAAAGTGAAAGAGAAGATTGAGAATAGGGAGGATTGATGGAAGGACAAAAGATGAACGGAAGGTTACGATTGATGTTGCATTTAAATTTATGAAGATTGTTGTTATCAGAGAAGCAAGTAAACGAAAGAGGGCTACACAGCCGGCAAGTGCGAGAAAAAAACTGTTGAAGTAGAAGTTGCATTTAGCTATTTCAAACCGTAAGCGGGTGGGACATAGATGCCACGTTAGTTGCACGCTTAAATTCATGCAGTCAGGGCACCAGGGGGGGAAAAAGCTCATTAGAGCAGTTGCCAGGAAAATATTTATAGTATAGAAGTATTTACTTAAATATACTTAGTCTGCCACAAGGACATCATCTGCTTCCGCTAAACAGTCTTCCAAAGCGGTCACTCATCTAAGATCTGCTTGGGTTCTTTAGTTGCTAAGATTTTCTTAATTTGACACAAGGTCATATTACATTGCTTGCTGTGCAGAAGTGGCCACCCATCTTTTGCCCAGCTTCTTTATTTACTAATATTGACTCAGTCTAACATAAGGCCACGAGTAACTGGTCTTACAAAGCGTTAACCCATTTAAGACCTGCCCAGTTTATTTACTTACTAGAAGTTCATTAGTCTGACACAAGGACATGAACTGCTTATAGTACTGATGTTTCTAAGCGGTTACAATCTAAGTACTGACGTATTCGACGATGCCCAAATTTGATGATCAGACTAGAATTGATGCTTTCAACGTGACTGGATTGTATGCAAACTTAATTCAGATTCTAAAATACTTCAATGATAAAGCACATTTATGTGTTATTTTCAATTCTTTCTTAGCCCTGGGTATAATGCTAAACTACATCCAGCAGGTTATGAATAGCATATAGCCACCTCTTAATTGGTGTTGTTCCCAGGTTCACCCAAACCCTGGCTGGTAGCACCTACTACGATCCCAGCCAGGAGCAAATATTGCCCCACCTCAAAAAAAAAAAAACACTATAAGAGTATAAAATAAATTTTATTATAAAAAAAATACCTATTTATAGTAAAATTGCCAACAATATCTATTTATAGAATATATTTAGTTGAAGCCATAAAATTGTGTTCAAAATATTTAATTTCGGCATTAAATAATCCATAGAGGTTGATATGCCGCTAAACAAAATCAACCAAACAACGAACATGAAAAACTCTTTCGTGACATTAATCCATATTATAACCTACAATTTCTTAAAGAACTCAAACTGTATTCCGAAATATAATTTCAACAAAACTACAACATAAATCACACATATTACCGCCTTTAGTAATTGTGTCCACACAAACAGGTATATACACAAAAGCTGAGTATCATCTACCATTTACTCAATTGTGAAAGCAGAATAACATATCATTTTTATTACTTCAAAGCTCCCAAGAAAATTAAATTTCGGCACTAAATGACCCATCAGTTGTTGATGTGTCGTTTAACAAACAATTCAAATGATTTCTTTCTGTTCTTAATGATTTTATTCTCGACAAGCTTAAGGACTATGATCTCTCTGGACAGATATTTGACTTGATCCAATCGTTCTTAGCGAATTAGTTAACGAAGGTCGTATTTATGTTCAATATAGAAATGTTTTGAATAATAATTGAATTTGTGAACGAAATCGGCGTGGCGCATTCAAATACTAGTTGAGGTATTTAGTGGTCTTTCCGTATAAAAGCCATTGGGAAAGGCATGAACTTACCTCTTCCAGTAATATAGGTCAAAGATTAGCTTTCATTTTCGAATATCATGTAATGCCGTACAACTTTTAGCGTGTTGTACTTGGAGAGAAATTCTCCGCCGCTAAGTCATACCCATTCTTCTGAGAAATTTGGCGCCACCAACTCATGCCCATTCTTCTGAGAAATTTGGCGCCATCAAGTCATAACCATTCTTCTGAGGAATTTGACGCCACCAAGTCATACCCATTCTTCTGAGAAATTCCGAGAGAGAAAATGGCTTCTTGCAAGCGAAACGCATAGGTAATCAGCGAGGAGCATACTTCTCCGAACCTCGCGGGATGACACTGCAGAATCACAAACAAGGACCTGTACCAAATAACAGAAACCACATCAATTTCAACAGCAGCAACAACTAAAATGGAGAGCACATCTCACTGGACGAGAGAATAATGGCATAATAAGGATGCTGACTCTCTACACCACATCAAACAAAAGGCAAGGAAATCTCTATCTATAAAAGGCAGGATGTGTGTGTGTGTGTGTGTGTGTGTGTGTGTGTGTGTGTGTGTGTGTGTGTGTGTGTATAACGAATGCACGGCCGCAATTTGCGACGGATGTGCACCAAAATTTACATGCACATGCTCCAAATTAGTGGAACTGCCAAAACTTTCATTGATAGTTGAAATAATCATGTAGTTTGCGGCCATTTTCTACTGGCCAGAGTGAGAGCCTATAGCTGCCTGCCACGAATAGGCAGGAAGATTCTATTGGCCAGCGTGAGAGCCAACAGCTGACTGACACGAATATTAACTAGCATGCTAGCATGCAAAAAATCGATAGCTGCATTCGTCACAAGTGGGAAAAATTTAAATCTGCATGCTACTTTACTCCAATTGGCTCATTCGCTTGCTTAAACTCAACGTTGATTCTGATTCCGCAGAACTGGGTTGGGTGTGAAAAAGTATTTATTGTTAACATTCTTTTTTCATTCGGTTTTCTAGTTACGAGTCCTATTTTAAAGCTGATCGTTTTGTGTTCATTTTGTTTAGTTCTTTTTCCGTAAGAGATTTAATGTTTAGTATAGAGCTTAGAAAAATTCGCAGTGTGAGATAGGCAAGAAGTAAGGCATGTAGCAACATCAGCACGGCAAAGGGCACTACTTTAAAGGCAAGGAAGTGCAAAAATATTTTAAGTCAAGTGATGGCGATTGCTGTACGAGTCGTACGATTTTTTAATGAAGCACGGGCAACGCCGGGCCATGCTGCTAGTTCCCCACAAATACTGGTACTGGCTGTTCGGTCAGTGAATGTCTAATGTTTCTTTATAAGGAAACGGGAATAAGAAAATTGTACTCCGTCTATTTACTTTTAAAAACTAGTATACGGAAGATTAAGCCTCTGTTTTGACTTATCTTGGCCTGAATGTATACATATACCGCGTATAACACCAAAATTGTCCAAATCGTGTAACAGCATCGGATAATTGTCCATCCCACAAAATGTTTAATATCTAAAAAAAAACAAAAAAACGATAAACTAAATGAGTTTCTTTTTTTTTAGGTTTTCGGGTAAGACGTTTAGCCATCTTGACACCATTTGTCGTATACAATCACTGAAAAT
This sequence comes from Acanthosepion esculentum, assembly GCA_964036315.1. Taxonomy (NCBI): domain Eukaryota; kingdom Metazoa; phylum Mollusca; class Cephalopoda; order Sepiida; family Sepiidae; genus Acanthosepion; species Acanthosepion esculentum. The sequence goes on from OZ038483.1 coordinate 51,129,897, forward strand.
CCCTTTGTGTTATTAAGCTAGAAAGAGAGTAGGTTATAATCGTTTTGTGTCCGACCCATTGTCTTCCCAGATGAAAAATGGTGAGAGGAAAAATGATCATTCAAGCCTTCAGTAATAGTATCAACATTCCTACTCTGGCTTCCATCTTGAAATTCATTCAAGAACCATCAAGAGAACGGTGAATAAGTCTAAAAATGAGGGAAAACTGGATCAGGAGGTCACAACGGGAAGATGGATCATAATTTCAACTTAAAACTAAAGAGGTCAATTAGAAAAGATCAAACTCAATCCACACGACGTTTGGCACGTGAGAGAGGAGTTTCTGCTATGACAGTCCAATTAGCAGTGAAAAAGACTTGAAAATGAAATCGTACGTGAAACCTGTGAGGCACCTTGCTACTCCAGGATAGAAAGTTAGGATGTTAGTGAGGGCGAAGATCATTTTGAATAATTTGGAAAATGATCCTAGAATTATATATATATATATATATATATATATATTTGAACTTTATTGCAATATTTCGTGAGCTTTGGATCCTTAGCCCTGATTGAATGATGAACATGTCATTGTTGTTTCTAGTCGAATTCATTACGAAATCTGTTAAGCTTGGAGAGTAATTATGCATTCTTATTGCTCATAGCAGAGTCCAATAGTGTTATAAAAAATCGGAGAATTACAGTAAGATATCTTTAATCATTTCTAAGATACAACGGTTCAAATCTTAATCTAACAAATGGACAATTTTGCTTTTACACCCGGTAATTATCTCACGTGTCTAGCTGGCTCAGATTTCTGTGGCTATTCAAACGCATAAGCATAGTTGAGCTCAGTGGATTTTTACCTGTTCTTCCGATGGTTTAATTTCAACAAAAGTATAGAAGTCCTTTTTGAGTGTATACAAAAAGTGGTGAGTGTTAGAACTGAACAATGTAGCAGATCGCTTATGGAAGAAGGCTATACTTGATTTATACTTCTTTCTAGATTTCCTCAATTATATAGCAATTAGCTGACTAGAATTTTCGAATTTGAATTAAGATTTTTATATATTTTCACGAAACTGTTGATATTTCCAGTGATAACTGACTGCACTCGGAATAGTTTCGCCCAATACCGCAAATTCCTACAAAACCAAAACAGTAACCGAAAAAAACTCGATTCTGTTATTAAACAGCTTCATCAGATTGATGGCGCCAGACCCATTCAAATATATCAAAACTTTAAGATATAAACATCCGCAATGGTTAAAAACAATTTTAGTGAGGAACATCCTCCTTTGAACCTCATGCCCTGGCGCTACAGAATCATAAAGAAATGTGCCAAATATCAGAAACACATTCAACAACAGCGACAACTAAACTGGGTATCGCACTTAACTCGAAGAGAAAATAATGATGTGATCTAGATGTTGCCTTCCTACACTACTTGAAACAAAAGGTTAGGAAGGAAATCTCCACCAATATTGAAAAAAGCGATATCAGTTAGTGGACTTGAGCAACCTATTTTCTTGAGAAATTGTTTGAAGGGAAATTGTTTGACGAGAAAGATTTTATAAATTTCAACTGAAAATAGTACGAGCCACTCGGCCAATGAATTCTGAATGTTTCCTCATAAGGAAAAGGCTAGATCAATTGTGACTGAATAGTGATCCTCACTGGGTGCTCAACACTTTCACCCTTGTGCCACATCGAAGCTACGCTTAGAAAATCTACATATCAATTACGACTGAACATTGAGTTCGATCCCGATAATCTGGGTTTTGTGCCACATCTCAGCTACGCTTAGAAAATCACCTTAAAGCAACGGCTATGACTACCATTCAATGGACTGGTATATTTCTGAGCAGGAGAAAAGCAGTAACCCGTGGGCCAAGATTTTTTTGCCCACTAAGCGATGTCGTATCACTTCTTCCTCCTAGCTACATACACTTGCACCTCCATTGCTTCTTATAATAATAACATTTATTGTTTCTACTGAGAAAGTAAACGGTTTCAGAAAGGTCAAATCTGCTGAAACAGCAACCATAACGTCTCACTTCTCTTTCTTTTTTGTTCCCTTTTTGTTTTTGTTTTATTCTATTCTGTTTTAAGTTATTTATTTATTTTGCTGAATAAATAATAAGCATTTCTATTTTCGCAGGGGAAAATCTTTAAACAGCCTGAACAGGCATATGACTGTGGCCAACGGAGCGTGGAACTCCCAGGCTCGACCACTGGAACAAATCTCCCACTATCGAAGGAGTTCGAATTCAAACAATTCCGACTGGATAGAAGCCGCTATTATACGTCCCACGGTAAGTAAAACAGCGTAGAGATTATTGTAAACAAATGGGCGTGTATCCGCTTCAAAACCTGTGTTTACTGTCAGAATTTAAAGATAAGCATTTATTTTCGAGCCCTGTCGATTGACACTTGCAGCATATGTGTACATATGTACAAGATATATGTACATTGAGTTTGGAAGTGGAAAACAGAGTGTTCTCGTTTGTTGCCTTATGTGTAAAACAGATAACAGCAAAGTCATTTCTGAAAATGTCTAGGCATTTAACATTTTTAAAAAGTAGCCTATCTAGGGCAGTGGGATCTTTAAATTACTTTCCTCAGGTTCTCATAAACTTATCTCAGCCTCCTTTTCACTTTTCAAAACGGTCAGCAAAATCCTTTTTGATTATCACTCTCAACTACATCATTACGCTTTCCAGAATCTTGCCAGCAGGATTTCAACGCTTATTTTAGTTTTTTTCTTTAAGTCAGAATTAGCAATGAGTTACAAGCATACGACAGATCTGAGATATGCGACGTTTTGTCAAATCAACAAATGCCAACCGCAGTTGGGATCGTTGTCATTGTGAACGACACGATCCTTAGCTGCTTACACTACACCCCTGTGCAAATTAATTGAGACAACCGCTTTAGTTCCCTTTCTTTCACCATACGGTCAGTTTTAGAGGCACTGGAGTGACAGGGTGTAATAGATTTCTAGATTTTTTCCACAGATTAGGCCATTTGCAGTGGTGTGCAGTAATATGAATCTAGTTTCGGGGTGTACGATGAAATTTCTTTGGCCTTGAAAAATATTGCGTCATCTGTGATTGCATCAGATTTTTATCACGCCCAGACACTATTGTCTCGACTGTCGATTAGTTGTCCTACGGCCACTGTCTCTGAGGGGCTTTACTCAAGAGAAGTGAACGAAGATTGTAACGCTGCAAGAAAACACTGGCAAGCCTCACCAGAGAGTAAATCAAAGTACTAGACAGGCCCAGAAACTCCCTTGATTTAAATCCAATCGAGAATCTGTGAACAATCTGCAATGAACGACTTCGTGAAATGGATATACTAAGTATTAACATGTGCATTGGGTTATGTCTCATTACAAAAATATGAAAAAAAGTAAATAATGACGGAATTATTCGTTTTGTTTCAATTAATTTGCACAAGGGTGTATATGCTTCGCCAGGGCAATATATGTTTTGCAAATTCAATGTTCTCCTTGTGAAGAAGAAGCCCATCTACTCAACTATTTAAAATAGTTTGTAATGGGAAGAGATGTATTCGTACCTTTCCCAAGTGTATTTGCGCGGAAGTGAATGTAAAGAACTCGACTGAAATTCGAACTCGTCTCATACATTGCACATTCCGAGCTACTGTCCATTAATAACTGCACATCTAATAATTGCGCGTGCCTAATCGATGGCACGTCGAGTAGAAGGGCGCCTCCATAGGCAACGAGGCTTAGGGAGTGGAGTCGTCCGTGAGAGCAGATCTCGGAGTAGTTTTGTCAAAA
>OZ038483.1:51138680-51141180 GCA_964036315.1 Acanthosepion esculentum
AAATCACTAATAATATCACTGGTTTGTTTGGATTTTATCAACCAAAATTTTGGTTTGTCACTGAAGAATGAGCCAAACACACCGCATTCATAATTTTGGTCTAAATCTGCAGCTTGTTTCATTTTGGAACAAGTTTACGTGACGTCAGAGAATTAAAAATGGAGTCATCCCGAAGAAAATAAACACAGATTATGTAAATTAAGATTTTGAAAATAAACATTGGTCAACAGAGAAAGGGCCTGTTTTCATCCATTGCGACTTTCAGAAAATCTAAGAAACAAATGCGGACCATGGGCCAGCAAAATCAATGTGTATCCGCGATCACGGACGGTCGGTTTTAGGCCAAGGATTGAATATTGTCGGGGGTGATTTAGCAGCCAAAGCACACCCTTTGCACGATCTTACAGTGTTTTCAAACTTATTAATGTTGGTCCAGTAGACGTAACTCCTGATCAGACTCTTCATTCTTGAAGTTCCCGGATGGCCGACATGGAATTCCTTTAATGTTCTCTTCTGTAGTGTTGATTGGATTACTACTCTCTCTCCGTAGATTAGTATGTCGTTACAGAGTGAGTAAACTTCTGAGATATTCTGGTCTTTAATATTTAGTTTGTCCTTTACTTCCTTATGAACTCATCATCGGACGCTTTGTCTATTATCTCGTCAATTTTTATAGGAAGCTCCTTGACAGTATTGCACAAGGTGTTTTTTTTATTTCGACCTCTGTTCTTATGGCAGCAATGACTGTGCCTTCCAGGGATCAGCATACTTAGATATCAATCTGGACAACCCATCTGCATGACAAATTTTAGTGGATGGGAGAAACTTCATTTTGCAGTTATAATTGTGGAGAATGGTTCCCCATCTTTGCAGTCTATTAGCAGTATGTGTTGGCAGACCCTTTTTTGATCCAAAGATAGTGGACAATGGTCTGTCTGCAACAAAAAGTACTCTCTAGGAATAAATCTATGAAATTTAGTCACCGCAAGAATGATTCCCAAAGCTTCCTTTTCTATTTGCGAGTAACTCCTTTCAGCTGGTAATAGCATGGTCGATTGGTTTTACCGATCCATCCTTTAACTTGTGTAAAATGCACGCCCCATCGTTGGCTACAATGTCAAGGTTTGAATCGTAATTAGTCAGGAACAGATCTGATGTAAGGACCTCCTTTATTTTTTCAAATGCTTCCAGGCATTTGGTCCATTCCCATCTTTTCTCAATAATTCATTAAGTGGAGCTCTCAAACTGCATTCTTGGGACAAAACGTTGTAATAATTGGCAAGACCTAAAAAAAACTTTGAAGAGCCGACACATTTTCTGGTGCTGGCATATTCTTTATTGTCGTTGCTCTATCTGGGTCGGGACGTCATCCGTCTTTGTCAGTTATTTGCCCCAAATATTTAATCCTCTCTCAGAAAAATTCACACTTCCCGTCTTTTAATTTGAATTCGTAATCCTGGATTCTCATGAACACTTGCCAGACGTGCGATTTTTGTTTCTCGATGCTCTCGCTTTTCATTAGAACGTCATCGAGACGTCAGCTAGATAGGCCACTGCAAACTCCAGACCATTTAACATCGTGCCCATAACGTGTTAAAAATTGGAACTTAACCCCGAACGGAAGTCTTTAAAATGTGTATAAAACCTTGTGGGTGTTTATGCAAAGGAGCTTCGAGCATTCCTCGTTCACGGGTATTTGTAAATATGCGTCGCTTAAGTCAATCTCAGAAAAATATTTTCTTCCACTAAGCGAATATCTCCTCTGCACTTGGAGGGGGATAATGGTGATCCTTTAGGGTGCTGTTCAGCCCCGTGGAGAAGTCAGCACATACACGAATTTCTTTGTTCTTTTTAATATAAACTGTGGGAGATGCCCATTCGCTATATTCAACCTTTGCCAGAACTCCCATTTCCTCAAGTCGATTCAATTCTTCGTCAATTTGATTTAACGAGGCAAATGGAACGTTACGTATTTTCTTGAAAACTGAGTTTACGTCTGTCTTTGACTCAAACTTAACAGATATTTTTGTGCATTTTCCTAGTCCTCCACTTAAAACGTCGGGAATTTTTTTAAAGTTCACCATTCAACATTTCTGCTTCGTCAGTCAAATTTTCGACATTTTGATATAAGGAGTTAATAGGTATATCCCAAAGTTGAAACTGTTCTAATCAATCAGTCCCGAACAAATTATCCGGATCTTTCATAATATACGCCTTTAGTTTTAAAGTTTTACCTTTAAATGACACGTTTTTTATAATTAATAAACATAATAGGGTCGCCAGTTACTCCTTTAGCTATTCGGTTCGTTCTTAAAGTCGGCTTACCCAGTTTTTTCCATGTTTGATAATTAATTATAGATAAGTCTGAACCCGAATCAAGCTGTAGCTGTATATTTTTGTTAAATATTTGCACTTCAACATATTTCCTGATGTTATGACTTTCTGGATCATCAGACTTGGTAATTTTTACAAAATATTTTGTCCTGTTCTTAATCCTGCA
>OZ038483.1:51143680-51191180 GCA_964036315.1 Acanthosepion esculentum
TTTATTTTTTAATTTAACTTTTAAAAATCTTCCTTTATTTGAATAAATGAATAATAACCCTTAATTGTCATATAGTTATATTCGACATTCTTTGTTTAATTCAAAACTTTTAGTTTTTTTTTTTAAATCTATGCTTTTATTTCATAACATTTAAATATATACCCTGAAAAAAAATTTGCTAAGAGTGCCGAGATATTTTCATTTGCTTCTAGGTGTGTCGTTACTTAAAATGGTTGAGAAATACTGAACTAAGTCAAGAAGTGTTTTATTCTATGCTGTATCCTGTCAGGATGTGGACGGTCATAACTCTCCATTACTTCCTAAATATTTCCATAGAGAGCCCTGTTAAAAGTGGGCTTTATCACAATAAGAACTCGAGTTTCACAGCAACAATATTAAATAACAACCATACATTTGTATGTTATTTGTACATTTATTCACTTCTTACATTTTATGAACAGACGGCACAAATGTATGAAGAATTAGATTAATAGTAAATGCATTTGCTACTATTAATGAGATTGTCGGAGTTAACTCCTCCTTAATTTTCTAATTGTCCAAATTGTTCCTAGGGGACGCTCTCTCAACACTATAAATACTTGGCGATTTCTTCCATCGCCTTCTTTTTCACTTTTCATTTTCTGCGGACACTACAAAAATGTAGGTCCTCGCAGAAGATTGCGTTTTCCCCTTCGTGGGGAGACAAACTTTACACAATTATTTGTGTTGTAATGGAATGTTCAACTCTCCCTATTACCTATGGTGGACTGACTATATCAGTAAATATATATAGTGTGCACAGGACATACCTGGCATTTTGCTTCGGAAATGTCTTTATTTTCACTCGAGTACAATCTTTGTCTGTTTGTAACCTCTTTAAAGATATATCAATTTTGTTACACATACACAGAATTGATTTTGTAATTTGTATCTGTTTGTTTGTTATATATATATATATATATATATATATATATATCGGTCTTGGTTGTTTTCTTTTACATTTCTTTTGGGTGGACTCATTTTGAGTCCACCAGTTTCATTTCCCAAGGCGTATTAAACCCACAGTCCGCTACAAGATGTGTACATCTGAGAAAAAACATTTTGCAATAAGAACTCCTCGATAAATCTCGCGAGACGTGTATAGCAAAGTGTAGAAATAGCATCCTATGTACACACAGGCACGTAGATCCCTATGTCAGTTTACACCAGTGTTTCCAAACCTTTTTTTTTCAACCAGCACCCTCTTTGGGCACAAACGTTTTTTGTCAACGCCTCCGTGTCAAATTATATTTAGTATATTATACTGAATTCATTTTCATAGCAAGATAACACTTGAGTATTAGTGCAAAAATAATGTTAATATTGTTTTCATTTCTATTATAAATGCTAATGATTAAAAAAAAAACTAAAAAAAAAAAAATTATTCGATAGCTTATCACAATATTTTCAATGCGATGGCTGACTTTGGTGCTTACTGGCTAACGCTCTTACTCTAGGTTCCATGCTGCTTAGAAATAATCTTAGATCTCATGGTTTTGTAATTTGCAGGCGGTGTCTGTTTAGTTAGAAGCTGTCTCTTTCTAAGTATAAGTGTCCTTTTCTTTTCCTTTTTTTTCTTTTTTTTTCTTTTTTTTTTTTTGCTTCCATCTTCCTTAAAACTTCGTCGTTGTTCAGTCCTTGGTATTTTTAACTTCCTTCTTCAAAACAACGTTACTGTTCCCTCAAATCTCTACTTCATCTGTGAGGAGATTGTCGTGCATTCATTACCATATAGGAATTCCAAAGGCCCGCGGGTTAACATTTTAAGCTGCGTCATCCCCACTGGTAGCAAAGAACCTGAAGTCTGGTAGTAGCAGTAGAGGTAATAGTCTTTTTTTTTCTTAGATAAAACATTTTCATCATTAATGTTTGACGGGCTTATATTGGTGTTACTCTGGCTTGTCATCTACGTGTCATGAATCTACTGTGATATGCGATCTACACTTTATAGTAATCTACAAGATATTTCTAACTCTAATCATAACTTAACTCTAACCTTTTAATATTTTAATTACATTTTCTCTAAGTTATGCATGTTATTATGCTTTACTATGTAGATATAATTCTAAAATAAAATTTGTACAGTGTAGATATTTTCCTTGTAGATAACAAGACAAAGTAGTTATTCTTCCTTGTAGATAACATGCCAAAATAGCACCCTTATTTTTTTTTAAATTTTTGTCACAACACTCTAGTCATTGTTAATTTTCTTTTTCCGTCATTAAGTTATCAGCATGAACCGACAGGCTTGTGTCTGTGGCCAAATTGGTAAAAGCGCTCCCATGGATACGGGATGCGAGTTCAAATCTCATCATATTTCATTATTTCCCACTCTTGCTTCCTACGTAACTCTTTGTGAAATTATTAGTTGGATTTTGATGGGATATATTCACTGTATAATGTTTGCTTTACATGATTAATATTAATGACGACCTAATCATTGCCATGAAAAAAAAATACAAGCCCAGCTACAATAAGGAGATAGATAAACCCTTTTTCGAACTGAACCATTTATTTAATTTACGGGCGTAGATTGTTCTCGTTCCGCTTAGTCTGTCTAGGGATACCTGATCTAGTGCGTATTTTGTGCCACCCATTTATTACTCGCCCCCCTTTCTTGTGGATTAAAGCCTATTAGATTAAAACGTTAGTTCGTGAATTTGGCTACATAGTAAGTTTAATCACTATAAAAAAAATTCCACTGGTTAGTAGCTACTTCTCTGTACTGGCGTAAGACAACGGTAGACATTACTACGACAAAAAAAAAGACCTGGAAAAATTATCTGTTACTTATCGGTCACCGGAAGTCAGCCACGACACGACTTCCGCTAATAGATTGCCTCGCTAAAATCAGTCAGGCACCGTTTATCGCAAACCATATTCCCTAAGGACACGTGACTCGCTCCATTGATTCTGACCCTGATTAAACTATCATTTTACGAAAGTGCAGAAAAAAAAAATTAACGCAGGTCTGTATGGAAAGGAAAATGGGAAGCAGACAGCAGGTCGTCACTTCTGTTGTCCTGGGAGCGAGTCTTTTCTGGAGATGAGTCCAAATTTCAACTCATGCTGAAACCAAAGAAGGCAGACAGAGGGAAATTGGCAGAATTTCCGAAATTGAAAGAAGGTTTGATTGGGTGGATGAAGGAACGTAAACTGATCAACATTAGAATTAGCAAAAAGTCGCGTGCATCTCAAGGCACTGGTAATGACTATGAAGATTAGAACAATGCCTGACAACTTCATTGCTTGTACGTGGGTGGTATCCGCGTTTTATGCAGAGACAAAATCCATGAAACTGTCATGACATCGACCTTTGACACAGACAAGCAGCGAAGCAAACTTAAATATGATTAATATCCATATTAATATTAAAAAATACAGTCTTTGGGTATTGATTTAAACTGTCTGTAACTCATTAGTTAGTTTCAATATAGACATGACATATATCATTTGGTCAGATCATTCTGAATATTGTTGGAAAATGTTAGTATTCAGTTCTCATGTATAATACTCACCCGTAACTTTTAGAATTAAAAATCAGGAAGAAATAGTGCGTAGTATACAAGAATAATTCCAGTAGTAATTCCTTCACGCAAATGCAGTGATTTCGATCCCCATGTGTCAGAATAAAAACACATACATGTCAGTTAGGCTGGTTGATTTTAAGATATATCAGCTCTAACTGCGTTATTCACCGTTGAATTTGATATCGGACTCCCAGTGAGGATCTGACTCACTATTCAGAAGTAATACTAAGTAGATGTTTGCATACTTATACAGAGTGTGGCAGAAATACCTCCCACATATACCTCCAAGAAATACCTCCCACATATACCTCCAAGAAATACCTCCCACATATACCTCCAAGAAATACCTCCCACATATACCTCCAAGAAATACCTCTCACATATACCTCCAAGAAATACCTCTCACATATACCGCCAAGAAATACCTCTCACATATACCTCCAATAAATACCTCCCACATATACCTCCAAGAAATACCTCTCACATATACCTCCAAGAAATACCTCTCACATAATGGTAAGACATTATTGGCAATGGTATCTCCATCCAGCTAATGTCTTACCATTATGTGGGAAGTATTTCTGGGAAGTATATGCGGGAGATATTTCTGCCGCACCCTGTATAATCTTTTCTAAAACGAAAGGTGTTCGTCTGTGTGAATATGCGCCCGTCTTAAACTCCAAAGCTTCTTTCTATATGCCGTGTCCTTTCAGGACGTAGGCAATCATGGCTCTCCACCTCCCTCTATCCCTTGTAGTTTTCAACACTTCCCCATGCCACCTCCCCCAGAACATGTTCTATCATCCACTTGCTTAAGCCCACCAGGCATGTCACGCGTTTTTCCCTTGTCTCTCTTTCCCTCTATTCGACTTGTGAGTATCAGATTCACCAGGCCTTCCTTCCTCATTATATGCCCCAAGAATTTTCAGCTGCCTCTTCCTGATGTTAAGTATAAGCCTCCTCCTTGTTTGTAACCTCTCTAAGACCTCATCGTTGCTCGCACGCTCGGTCCATGATATCCTCAGCATCCTTCTGTAGAACCACATCTCCGCCGCCTCGAGTCTCTTCTTTATCTTTGAGGAAATCGTCTGACATTCGCAGCCGTAAAGAAGGAGAGATGTTACGTAACAGCTCGGTATACATTTCTTCGTTACCAAAGAAATCATCCTGTCTCGCAATACTCTGCCCAGTTTTTGGAATGTGTCCTTGGCCATCCCAATACGTCTACGGATTTCAGTGTCGCACTTACCGTCCTCTATCAGAACGCTTCCCAGATATTTAAACTTCCGCGTCTGCTTGATTCCAGTGTTCCCTATCTGCAATTCGCATTTCGGGCTCATCCTCTTACTGATGATCATGCATTCTGTTTTCGTGTAGTTTATGCTTAGTCCCTTCTTCACACTCTCCGTCGCTACCTTCTGTAGGAGATTTTGTAATTTCTTTTCCGTGTCTGCTATCAGTAATGTGTCATCTGCGTATGTTATGTTGCTAAGATTGTGGCCGCCAATGCTAAATCCCGATACGGTTTCCAATTCTCCCAGAATTGCCTCGCTGAATAAGTTGAACAGGTCGGGTGTGAAGACGCACCCTTGCCTGACGTCCCTTTCTGTTTTTGCATCTAAAATCCCTAAAACCGCATAGATATCAATTCAGCATGCCCCAAAGAAGATTCTGATAAACAACCTATTTCTCTACTCTTCATATAAGCGAAGATATTTGAAAATTATTATGTAATAGCATTAGGAAACGTAGAAAAATAAACTGATAGTTTAACATTTCCGAATTTAAACCCGATGTCATTCATTTTTGTATTAAATAAGTGAGTTAATAAATAAATGAACAATGGATGAATGAACTGTAGAATATTCCATATTTTTTGCTTAATAAAGGCCGATTTTAAGCTTATTATAAATGAATTATTTTATATAAAAATTAAATATAAAAGAGCTAAACTTTTAACAAAAAAATATTAAAGAAGACATATTTCAATTATTTTTCTAATAAACAGTGAGCAAGTTAATAAATGAGCAATGAATGTCTTGTAGAATATTTCAAACCTTTTCTTTAATAAAAGACGATTTTTGATTGTTTATCATGAATTTGTACATTATTCGTGTCATTTTGATACATGGGCAATGGCGTGGAGCGCTACTATTAACAATTATTATAACAAATATGCATTATTTTTTCTTTTTACTATTTTCTACTTGTAAAAGTTTTCTGTAAAGGAATCGGCCCATTTGTTTTCGGGTTTATATGATGATAACAACGATGATAGATAGATAGATAGATAGATAGATAGATACATACATACATGCATGCATACACGCATACATACATAGATATTAATAGACTGACACATATATGAATAGACTGGCATAGATACGTAATGATCGATTGATTGAGTAATTGATTGATTTGCTTTTTATGGCTTGTCATCACTTTATGTGTTATTTGAAACCGAAAGATGTTTTTGGATTGTAAGAATAATTCTTTTTTGAGAGTGAATATTGCATTAACAATCATTTTTGGAGATGCAAGTCATACTATTTAGTCCATAGTGGGGCGAAGGAGATAGATTCATACATTTCCCCGATGGATACGAATAAACTGAGATAGATAGATAGATAGATAGATAGATAGATAGATAGATAGATAGATAGATAGATAGATAGACATTTGAACATACTGAGATAGATAGATAGATAGATAGATATTTGAACATATTGAGCTAGCTAGCTAGCTAGATAGATAGATATTTGAACATACTGAGATAGATAGATAGATAGATAGATAGATAGATAGATAGATAGATAGATAGATAGATATTTGAACATACTGAGATAGATAGATAGATAGATAGATAGATAGATAGATAGATAGATATTTGAACATACTGAGATAGCTAGCTAGCTAGATATTTGAACATACTGAGATAGATAGATAGATAGATAGATAGATAGATAGATAGATAGATAGATAGATATTTGAACATACTGAGATAGATAGATAGATAGATAGATAGATAGATATTTGAACATACTGAGATAGCTAGATAGCAAGCTAGCTAGCTAGATAGATATTTGAACATACTGAGATAGATAGATAGATAGATAGATATTTGAACATACTGAGATAGATAGATAGATAGATAGATAGATAGATAGATAGATAGATAGATAGATATTTGAACATACTGAGATAGATAGATAGATAGATAGATAGATAGATAGATAGATATTTGAACATACTGAGATAGCTAGCTAGCTAGCTAGATATTTGAACATACTGAGATAGATAGATAGATAGATAGATATTTGAACATACTGAGATAGATAGATAGATATTTGAACATACTGAGATAGATAGATAGATAGATATTTGAACATACTGAGATCGATAGATAGATAGATAGATATTTGAACATACTGAGATAGCTAGATAGCTAGCTAGATAGCTAGATAGCTAGATATTTGAACATACTGAGATAGATAGATAGATAGATAGATAGATAGATAGATAGATAGATAGATAGATAGATAGATTGATAGATAGATATTTGAACATACTGAGATAGATAGATAGATAGATAGATAGATATTTGAACATACTGAGATAGATAGATAGATAGATAGATAGATAGATAGATAGATAGATAGATAGATAGATAGATAGATAGATTTACGCAAACGACTGTCAGTTGATTTCCGCTTTGACTAAGATGAGATCAAAATTTTCATTTCCTTACATATCAGGCAACGCCGGGTCACCTTACCAGTGATAATCCTAAAGAGTCGCGGAAACTGTGTGATAAATTCTGCTTTTAGATGAGATATAGGGTTCTGACAAATACCGGAAGGTATCCAATTTCTAATACGATAGAAAACAGATCTCTGCAGCAACCCTGCAGAGATTTGAGAAGGTAATATTTATTACACGCCAAATCTAGGACGTACCACCCGTAGAAGCGATCGAAAACTAGACCACCGGGAATGTTTATGGGGCGTGAAGTGTTTTGTTACGGCTATTGGGAATAATCTTAGAAACCAATACAAATAAAAAGGTTATTTTGAATGGAGTGGAAGCGGTCTGGTCGGGCACGGCATTAGTGTTTCATATAGGTGTTAGTATTAACGTGTGCGCGGAAAAGAGAGACAGAAAGAAGGACAGAGATTACAGAGGTGATAAAGATATGGATGAAGAAGGAGTAAGAATGAGCAGGAAGAAGAAAAGGAAAAGAGCGAAAGAGTGAGAAGGAAAGAGAGGAAAGGTGAGTAAAAGTGAATAGGGTGAGAAAGAGAGTAGAGAGAAGGAAAAAGAAGCGAGACAAATAGAAGGAAAAGAGGAGGAAAAATGAGCTAGAGGAGAAAATTGAGTTAAAGGCGAGGAAAGAGAAAGAAAGAGGAAAAAGAAAAAGGCAAGGAAAAAGAAAAAAATGTAGAATGAAAGTGAAGAAAGGGAGTGGAAGGAGGAAGGCCGAAAAAGAAAGGAAAGGTGAAAAGACAAGGGAAAAGAAATAAGAGAAAGTGTGAAAGAAAGAAAGAGAGGTAGAGGGGATAAAGAGTGGAAGGAGAGGAAAGGTGAAAAGGAAAGGAAAAACAAAGGAAAACAGTGAGAAAAACAAATAGGTGGAGAGAGTGGAGGGGAAGAAGAAAAAAGATGGAAGTAGAAAAAAGAAAAGAAAAAAGAAAGGGAAAGGAAGAGAGAGAAAAAAGGCGAGATGGACTTATTTTATATTTTCATTTCACGTCCTGCTTAAAAAATTTATTGTATAAAATGCAGCTTCAAATGTACAAAATATGTATTCAGAAAATAGTATATATTTATATATATATATGTATGTATGTATGTATATTTTAAGATATTTTTATAGATACAAATATTTAAGTAAATGCTCTGTTTATAATAAACAGTATAAACGACATTTACTGGCCTGAATGTCCGAGAAATTTTCATAGAAAAAACTGTGTCCCCCGACAGGAATCGAACCTGTATCTTATAAGAAACCGTCATATAGCCTGACGTGCTTTACCAATTTAGCCACAAAGAAGCGTTTCAGTTAGCAAGGTCGATTTTACTGGTTTTAAACTGCAATTCTCCATGATTTTCTCTCGTGCTTTCAAATGTAAACAAAAGACGTCACACATTATGACATGGACAAAGTCCGACAATTTTTTTATGTTTATACAGAACGTATAAACATAAAAAAATTGTCGGACTTTGTCCATGTCATAATGTGTGACGTCATTTGTAGAAAAACATAAAAATGTCTTAAAATAATTGTCGGACTTTGTCCATTTCATATATATATATATAGTCAACACTAAGTGGCAACAGTATGTTTCATGCTAGGGCACAATCTTCATGACCAGATTTAAGACACTGCAAGAAGAAATGTAATTTTTTATGGTAAGAATGCTCTCGAAGCAAGCGAACTGCAGAAAGACTTATACCTATGTTTAATAGAATACCCAAAGGCATTTGATAAAGTACGACACGAAGACCAATTTGAAATGCTAGGAAAGCTTGATTTATATAAAATATTCACCTTTAACATTCACTGCATTCTTACAGAGATCGTTTTCAGCGAGTATACGAAAAGAGAAGTAAGACTCAGATGCGATTACTCTTTAGATTTATTTAACCTATGCAACAAAATGACCTTGTAAGCTAGGAGGCACGGTGGAGTAATGGATAGATTGAGGAATCGGAGAGACGAGTTTGAATTCCAGTCGAATCCATTACATTCACTTACGTGCTAATACACTTGGGAAAGGTATGAATCCTCTCCTTCTCCCCCAGATATGGGCAAATAGCAGGACAGACATTGGATGGCAACTGGTCTACCGCAGAAAGAAATGGCAACCTACTGCGGGAAAAAATCTGCCTCGTCAGTCTTGTATCGAAAGATACGCATGGCACATAACTGACTGAAGCTAGAAGACATGCTTGTATTTATTATTGGTGGACGTAATCTTAACAACAAAAGCTGCATGGATGACACTGTATTGATGGCAAATTCAGAAGGAAAACTTAAAGACTCTTTTAGATAAGGTCCTAAGAAATGAAAGGGCTATTAACTGTAAGTAAATAGAGTGATCAGCAAAAAAAAAAAAAATGACCTAAAATGGTATCTATGTATTGGACACGATAAAACTAAACTGATTCAGGAATGTTACTACCCGGGTAGTGTAGTAACAGACAACGGAAAATCTGACATAAATCCAACGACCGATAGAGCGAAAGATGGCTTCCACAATCTAAAGAAAGTAATAAAAGGTTGGAAACTTTCGAGTCATGTACATCTAAATTTCTAAATGGCGATTACTCTTTGTAATATCTAATCCCTTATATTGCGATTACTCCCTGTAATATTTAAACCCCTACACGCCGTTTATTCCTTGTAATATCTAATCCATTAAATGGTGATTATGCCTTGTTACATCTAATCTCCTGAATGGCGATCACACCTTGTAATATCTAATTTTCTAATTTTTTCCTTCTCCCTTTTTCGCTCTTTTCATTTTCTTCTTTCTGCTCATTCTTACTCCTTCTTCATCCATTCTCTTTTTTCACCCCCTCTCTCTATCTCACCTCTGTCCTTTCCTCCTCGCAATATCTAATTCCTATTTGACGTTTACTCTTTGTATTATCTAATCTCATATATGGTAGTTACTACTTGTAATATATAATCTCCTCTATTGCGTTTACTCCTTGTAATATGTAATCTCCAATGCCGTTTAATCCTTATAATATCTAATCTTCTAAATGGCGATTACTCCTTATAAATCTAATCTCATATATGGCGTTTGTTCCTTGTAATATATAATCTCTCATATTACGATTACTCCTCGTAACATCTAATTCCCTATCTCACGATTAACTCTCTAATATCTAATCACCTATATACTGTTTACCCCTTGTAATGTCTAATCTCCTATATTGAGTTTACTCTTTGTAATATGTAAACGCCTATATTGCAATTACTCCTTGTAATATCTAATCTCCTATATTGGGATTTCTTCTTGTAATATGTAATCGCCTGTATGGTGATTACCTCTTGTGACATCTATTCTCCTTTCTGATGATTTCTAGTAATATCCCATCTCCTATAAGGCTTCTTCTCTGTCATAGATTAATTTGTTTAGATCTATTGACCTCAACACAACCAAGATGTTTAAAAGGTTTTTTGTATCCTCAGAGCAGAGATGAAAACACACGCTACCACAAGTACGCCGAAGAGATTTCATTTAGTGCCAACGACAATAAAAGAAAATAAATGAGTTGAACAGGCCTCCAAAACGTAAGTATAATACAAATTAAACAATCGTCATGTTACTCTACAAGTGCCACTGGTACAATGTAAACCAGTATTACTTGCCGCTTGGTCGAGTCATTGCAGTATGATGATGACGATGATGATGATGATGATGAAACAATCATTAAAGAATTTATTTGCGCCTGTAAGGATAAACGCAGGCTAGTTATAATTATATGTAGTGCTCTGAACGTTATTTTTGTTGATACAAGTATCTGAGTAGACGCCCTGTGTTTTTACTTAAGTGAATGTAATGAATTCGACTGGAATTGGAGCTCGGCTCTCCGATTGAGGAATCGGAGAACAAAGTTCGAATTGAAGTCGAATTCATTATATTCACTTACCCTTGGGAAAGATATGAATCCTCTTTATCTCCCCCACCCATCTATGGGTAAATAGCAGAACAGATCGGGTTCTATAGCCTTGGATGGCAACTGTTCTACCGCAGAAAGAAATGGCAAACTACTGTGTGAAAAAATATGCCTCGTCAGTCATGTATCGAAAGACTGATTTATTTTAAACAGTGTTAATTACGTCTACCAGCCTGCACATTGAAGAGACTTAAAAAAAACGAGTCTCCCGAATATGCACAGCGGCAGACGTTTAAAACAAACAAAAAAGCAGGACATCTATTCAAACACGTGTATCGACAAAATTAACGTTTGGAGTATTAATTAATGTCGGATTAAAAATAAAATCCATTATTTTTTCAGAAATACTTCGTACCTATGTCGAGAAACAATAGGTTCATGTATTATTATATTTTGCACAATGTTAGTGAAATCTGAGAAGTGCCTGTAAATTTTACTAAGCTCTTTATTGTTTGAATAATCAATCAATTCTGCTACGTTGTTTACAGGTTTTACATTCTGAAGCTTGCAAAATAAGTTCACATGAACTTGATTAAAGGTATATTGGTTTAGGTAATGTAGCGTGATGCCTTGTCACGTTGCAGACTTCTAAATTGCATTATAAACATTTGAGAACGTGATCGCCATTGTTGAAGCAAATCTTGTTGATGGATGATGATTTTTTCTTTTAATATAGAGGGCTTCCATCAATTGTAATATTTCCTGATTATTTGAGAGATATAAAATTCCAGTATTGTCTACCAAAATCTGATGTAGATTGTAAGGAACATTCTGTTAAAGAATCAGTAATATTATTGGTCCAGACCTGGCGTCTCGGCTTCAGTCACTTTCCAACCGCCGTAACTTAGCTTTCCTGTGTCTTTCTATAAATACTTTCATGGTAACTATTCATATGAACTTTTCGCTATGGCACCTAGAGGTCATGATTTTAAGCGCAGTACTAGGTTGGCGGCAAGGTCTCATTAGTTCACAGTCGAAATGGCTAGATGTAACCATAAGTTCTATGCTAACAGATTCTTTTCCCGTACTTCACACTTGTGGAACTTTCTTCTGCCAATTTTGATCTTCAATAATTTAAATGAAATTCCAATCGTTATCTACTGTCTTCTTGATTACTCTTCTATTGTTCTCGCTCCTTAATAATGCTTCTGTTTTTTTTCTTCTTTCACACTCAGTAACGCCTTGTGTCTTAGCGTTTTGCAGTAAAGTGATTTGATTAAAAAAATGTCGGTGAAGAAGATAAATCAAGAGGTCCCCATCATAGGGGTTTCGGTTGCACAAATATTAAGTGACACATGGCGCTACTCTGTGTTTCTGTCATTGTCCAGTGTGAAGGATCTTTTACATGACACTATTGCAGTTTAATGCCACAAATCAGGTCTGTTAGATTCTACCATTGAAGACATTAAACATCCTGTTGCCGATGTCTTCACCGTAGTCTTCGAGGAGGGGCTTTTGGGTGCTACGTCTTGCTAAAGGAAAACCGGTGATTTGATCCCAGTGCCACAAAACGGTTTTGAATTCAGAGTTGGTTGTCCTTCTCCTTGAATGATTGCCAACCACATTTGGAGAGCCCAGTAATATTATTGGTCCAAGTTATTTGTATTAGTGACTTTAACGAAGTCAACTGGAATTCGAACTCGACTCTCTGATTTCGCATTCTGAGCCGCCTGCACATCCATTAATAATGGTAACATGAAATTGGACTTCTGTATCGTAGATTTCTTTTGATAACTGTTGTTGGCAATAACCCCACACGCAAGCCACCTATCTGTCACTGGGTGGCATGCCGCTAGTGTTTACCGCTGGTGGCCAGTTGTCGGGCCGACAGCCTGTTCCTCTCGGCAATGTTACCTCTGGCGGACCGCTTGAGACCGAGAGGCCCACAGCCGGTGGCTGCCACCAGAGGACCGCTGGCGTTGCCATCGGCGACCCGGCAGAGGGCCACTAGCGGCTTGTGTGTAGGGCAGTTTGGAGGTTTTTAACTTTTTAGAATTGATACTGAATTTTAGGCGGTTATTACTGTCAATATTTTTTTTATATATTTGTGAAATAAGTTTTTAATTATTTTCTCCAACATACTCTAAGAAGTGTTCCAAGAAATAAGAATCATAAAAGTTCAGGATGTGGATTTAGTAAATTTTAAACACTTCAGATACTTCGGTGTATGGATCAGTAATAAGAAATTTAGTACTAGAAATAAGGAAATTGAACATAGAATTGACTGTGCAAGGAATAGTCTCGCCCAACACCACAGATTACTACAAAACCAAAACATTAACTGAAATACACCAGCCATGTTCTTAAATAGTCTCGTCAGATCGAGACTTTCATACGGATGTCACGCGTGGCTCTAAAATAATTCTGAAATATCTAAACTCTCATTTGTATACAACCACTTTTTCATAACAATTGCTAAAAATTGCTACGAGCAAATAAAACCTGCAGATCTTAAGCATGTCCACCCTCCTTCGAACCCTGTGGACTGGCGTTACAGTATCATAAATAAAGAACTGTGACAATTGAAAGAATTTATATCACTTGAGGATCTTCTACAGCAGCAACGACCGCAATGAATAGCACATGTAAAATAATGGCATAATCTAGATGTTGACGTTCCACACTTCTTCAAGCAACAGATAAGTAAGGAAGCCCCCAGTTACACTGAAGAGAGCAATAACAGCTACTGAACTTAAAAATATTTTTTCCTGAAAAAAATTCATTGTTGTAACGTAAGAAGGTTTACTGAAGAATAAGACGTAATAAGACACGGAGGTTGGAAATGAAACGGTAATCTTTATAACATCAAAAAAATACAATACTCGCCAGCGGTGTGAAATAGGTAAACCACGGCTAGTGGTAGACTACGTAGACAGAAGATTACCTCCACTTACAATAGTGTCCAATGTATTTATGTGGATTGGGGCATACCCATTAGTGTTCATAGGTACGGTATATAACATTGTTAATAAAAAGATTTTATGAATTTCAACCGAAAGTAGTACTGTCTGCTCTTTATCCCATAAATATAGCACACCTTAAAACTATATTTCTTCATATATATATATATATATATATATATATATATATATATATATATATATATATATATAGCATTTGAATACATGTTTCAAGTTTAAGTTGCCACGTACTTAGTTTAAATAAAGGCATCACAAAGTTCTGCAAAGCAGCAATGGATGGATTCAAGATTCCGAGGATCAAGTTACTAATGTCGTCTCAGTGGAGCTGCAAATAGCAAAAATGAGATTGTATCTGAGTCCATTCATCTGACAGCTAGCAGCTGAGAGGCAGGTGCACAACAACGAATCAGAAACTGATATATGGAGGAGGTAAAACAGATGCTGTTTGATGACATTACAAACAGGCTTGTCCGTCTAGTGCTTTATACAGTTCCTTCCGTCATTCACGGATTAATGAAAAAAAAAAAGAAAAAAGAAAAAAAAGAAGGAATCGTGTTTGTCGACGCTCATTTTATTTTTAAAAGACTGTGATTTAATTAAGGCTACTCTTAGTCCCGTATAATTCGACAAACGCAAGTTCTCCGCCATTTCAAAAGAAAGGTAAAAAAAAACAACTTAATTTTGATCAGATTTTTGGGAAGTGAGAAGCGCTGAGAACTTTTCAGCATACACGCCCTTTGTTCAACCTTTCATTGCTTCACCGAGCAGCATTTCGAAGAAGCGTTAACTGAATAACCCTAATAAAAGTCTTAAAGTTACAAGTGGATATTTATTTTACCAAAGAAACAAAAATCATCGACCATTCTGCCAAATTTTGGAAATAATTCCGAGAAAGGAAATGTGCGTGTGTATATTTTGGTGAAAAAGAGAGAGAGCGTGACATAAAGAGAAATAGAGAGGGAAAGTGTCTGTGTATATTTTAGTGAGAGAAAGAGAGAGAGAGAGAGAGAGAGAGAGAGAGACATAGAGAGAGAGAGAGGAAACGTGGGTGTATGTTAGTGAGAGAGAGAAAAAGAGAAGCTGACACAGACAGACAGAGAAAAGTGTAAGAGAGAGAGAGAGAGAGAGAGTGACATATAGAGAGAGGAAAATGTGTGTATATGTTGGCGAGAGAGAGACAGTGACATAGAGAGACAGAGGAAAAGTGTGCGTTTATATGTTAGAGAGAGAGAAAAAGAGTGAGAGTGACATAGAGAGAGAGAGGGAAAGTGTGTGTGTGTATATATATGTTAGTGAGAGAGATAAAGTAAGAGAGTGACATGGAGAGAGAGAGAGGGGAAGTGTGTGTGTATATGTTAGCAAGAGAGAGAAAGAGAGAGAGTGACATAGAGAGGAAAAGTGTGCATATGTTGGCGAGAGAGAGAAAGAAAGAGTTAGAATAACATAGAGAGACAGAGAAAAAGTGTGTGTGTATATATGTTAATGGGGGTGAGAGTGAAAGAGTAAGAGTGACAGAGAGGGAAAGTGTGTGTGTGTTAATGAGAGTGAGTGACATAGAGAGGGAGAGAGGAAAAGTGTGTGTATATGTTGGTGATAGAGAGCCAGAGAGAGAGAGAGAGAGAGAGAGGGAGACATTACGGGAGAAAAACAGCCAGGGAGAGACCTGTTACCAGGTTCTTTTGATGGGAGGTGCAAACAAGCGTTTAAATCGTGGAGAGGCCAACAGCAAAGATTTGCTCTCTAAAATTAGTTCATGTCATTTTTATTGGAAGGGGGTGTAAATATTTTCAGTTGGCTGGCTAGACCCCACATAGCGACAGGCTTGCTCAAATACAAAATAATACACGTAATCTCAAACAGAAATTGATTGATCGATTCGTTTTCAACGGTTTATCAGCCCTTTGCAGATTATTTAAAACCAGAAAATATTCTTAGTTTGTAAGAATTTTTGGAGGGTTGGGAGAGATAATGATTTAATGACACACGTTTTACTAATTAACCCATATCTGGGGGGAGAAGTGTTAAATTTTATATCTTCACCAAGGATATTTACGCGAAAGTGAATATAACGAACTCAACTGGAATTGGAACTTGGCTCTCTGATTAATAATTCCAAGTCGCTATCCATTACACCACCCGCACATCCAAGCTTACAGTACCTGGCATTCCCAAGTAGTCACCCACCTAAGTACTGACCAGGCTCGACGTTGCTTAACTTCGGTGATCGTATGGGAACCTCGAACAGAAATAATCCCGTTATAAAGAGCCCAACATTTTTTTTTTGTAAAACTTGCAACAAGAATAAGCATTTGAATCTGCAACATTGCAAAATATTTTCTGCCTGCAATGCATCTATCAAGAACATTACCGAAGCCATTTCCCTTTGAAATATAACAACAGCAGAAAAGTATTATTATTATTATTAGTAGTAGTAGTAGTAGTAGTAGTAGTAGTAGTATTTCCTTTGATTTCTGTTGTATACGCATTTCCTTCTGGGTCCCAACTAGAAACCTAAGGTCAGCTTTCTATAAAATAAATGAATAAATCAGCAACTTAAGGTAGATGAGAACATTTTTTTTAAATGTCTTTAAAGAATGGTCTACCAAGGGTCACTTCAATGATTATATCGAAACATTTTCCCATCAATCCGAGGGATCCAACTACAAATGGAATTATTGATGTTCTCATATCGGCATATTTTAGATTTCCACTACAAGGTCCTTGTATTTTGATAGTTTTTTTTTTTTTTTTTAATGATCTTCAAAGATGCATTAGATATGCAGGAACTGTCAATTCAATAAGAAAGCAAGTTCTGTTTTTTTGTTTTCTTTGATCACGATATCTAGGCAGTTAGCTTTGATTGTTCTCTCCGTGTGTACTGTAAAGTCCCTTAAAATTGTTACAGATTCTATATCTGTAACCCGGTCTGGGTGGTGTTCATACCAGTTTTTTATTATTTATTTATTTATTTTGCAATTTCTTTCCCGTAAAGATTTGCAGAAATATCCAGTGCAGATATTGACCCACTCTACCTAACCAAGTTTTATATTCTGTGGGTGATAATACTGTGCAACCTGAAACAAGACGGTCAATTGCTTCTGGATATTTATCACAGAATCTGCATTTCGGGTTAACACATTTTTCGGTATATTATTATTATTATTATTATTATTATTATTATTATTATTATTATTATTATTTCCACTACATCTAAAAAAAAAACAAATTTCTGTCTACAACGAAGCGAATAGTTTTCTATTTATATTACAGAAAAAAGTACCATTCTGCATACAAGATATATATATATATTCTGGTATGCAGAGCATTTCCAAATCCCTTATCAGCAACGTAGCAAAAAAAAAAAAAAAAAAGAGAAAAGGGGGGATTTTTGACAACATAGCAAAACACTTTACAAGCTGCAAATCAGTCAAAATATTTCTGCCTATATTACAAGAAAAACGAAACCTTCCAGGAAACCACACAAATCGGAGAGCCGAGTTCGCATTCAGGTCGGGCTCGTTATATTTGCTTACGCGCAAATACCCTTGGGAAAGATATGCATACACCTCTTTCCACTCCCCCCTCCACGACAGCTATGCGTTAATTAGTAGCACTTGTATCAGTAAAAAGCGTTATTATCAAAAAAAAATCTTACAATCTAAAAATATTTTCTGCTTTCAAATAACCTTCAAAGGGTTGATAAACCGTAAAAATACTGAATATGAAATATTGCTGGCATATCAGGGCCACTAGCCAGTCTTGATAGAGTACCAAAATGTCTACGTAACATTGTGGGTGATTAACCCCTTTCATACAGACACAACATCACATACCTCTCGCTACACTATCGCTGTTCCTATGCTAAATGCTCAGATGAGCTATATTCTCCAGTTGAGAGGTTTACAGATAAGACATATCATGCTACGTATACAAATTTCAATTATCTTCATTCCCATCTTGATTCCTTTGTAAGAGATGGAAGTTCCATTCGGACAGCTTCTTCCCAAGAACCGCTACTTTGTGAAAGTGACTCCCGCGAGGATGCTTCCCCGATGAATACAATTTTAACCTGTTTAAATCTCGACTTAACCGTTATCTACTTTGAGCAGCTGCATTCGGAAACCGTCCATCTTGAGTGGTTCTTTGACACTGTATTGAGTGAACAACACTAAAAAATAAAAGATAAGCTTAGTAAATAAATCGATTTGCACGTTTTACCGTGGAACAATAGTTAGCAAGTTTAACTACTTGTGTAGTGAGTTCGATCCTCACGGTGTGCTCAACATTTGTTACATTCTGTTGTAGAGAGGCCTCGACCAAGGATTAGTAGACAGATTCTGTCTCGCAGATCATTGCTAATGTACTGAGTTCGATCCTCACTGGATGCCTGATATTTGAGACTTTATATCATGCAAGGTTAGACTGATATTTGAGACTTTGTATCATGCAAGGTTAGACTGATATTTGAGACTTTGTGTCATGCAAGGTTAGACTTCGTAATATATCGAAAACCTCATCATGTCGTCAACAAAGCAAAATACATTTTTAGGCTATGACTCTTCAAGCGATCATGACCCTTCACAACTTCCTTTTCTTTATTAACAATAAATTTAATTAGAAACGAAGAAAAACGTACTGAACTGTTATGTCATATCAGTCCTCTATTATGCCGGACAATCTCGTCACAGACGAAGGAAAGATATGAACAACAAAAATTTGGTTCTACAGAAGGATGCTGAGAATTCCTTAGACTAAACATGTGAGCAACGACAAAGGTTTAGAAAAATTGAAACAAAAAGGACACTTATACTTAACAACAGAAAGAGACAGTTGAAATCTTTGGAACACATAATCAGAAAAGAGGGCTTAGAAAATTTGACACTCACAGGGCATACTGAAGGCAATCTGTGACAGCGGAAAACAGCGCATATCCTACCTAATGAGCTTTTGTAAATTGTTGGCAGATTTTAGGTTTAGGAGAGACAGCAAATAGACACAATTTACTAAGAGCTACAAAGTGATGGAAGTTGGGGAGAGCAATGATCATCAACGCCATGAAGAGACATAGCATATAGAAGAAGAAGAAGAACTGCCAATCATTTTTGGAAAAGATAGATGCGTGGTTCTCGTTGCTGTCATCACGCTTTCGAATTCAAAGATGTTCTTCTTTTAGACGGGTTGCCAGTTGTTTGTTTTTTTTTGGGGGGGGGGTTTACAGTATGGTTCACCCTTTACAAGGCCATGGAGCCAGCCGAGGTAGAGGGTTACGTTTGGAAGCCATTTGAGTGTTTAGGCGCGGAAGATAACACTTAAATCCTAGCCTTGAAGAGGTTGAGATTGTAGTGATCGGGGGAAACAGCCTGTTGGTAGTCGGTTCCACAGGCCAGTGGTTCGCCAAAGACTAGAGATGTGCAGTCTGCTTTGTTATTTAATTCATAGCTGAGAAAAGGGGATGGAATGGAACACTTCCTTTCCCAAGTGTATCCCTGCGTTTCCCCTTTCTACTGCCGATCCCCTTTACATTAACCACAAATCCTTAAAACGCATTGCCACATCCCCAGAATACATGACTATGCGAATGAATGGAAATATAAGCACCGTTTTTCTAGGTACAGCTACTCACATTTCTTGTATCCTAATCCTCTATTTAGTTCGCTTCTTAAATATGTGAAGCTTGCCCCCTGCTTTCGCCGTGTACGCTGAACCCAAGAAACGCAATCTGCTACGAATTACAAATTTTTGAGCCTCATTCTTTCGGTAATCCATTTCATACTAAACTTGTTACGTAATCTTAGCTGATTATGCACTTTTCTGGTTTTTTTTTTATGGGGGGATTTCAATTTCTTTTTCCTGCTGCGTGAGCTTATTTAGAATTTAGAGCGTAGCCGATTGCATCGCCGTCTCAACACAATTCGGTATTTTTCTCGATAATCAATAGTTTATTCTTCGACAAGTGTTTGGTTAATTTTAATTTCAAGTGTTTTTTTTTCTTTTTCTTTTTTATCACGGATTCTATTGTCGACAATGAGCAGCGTAGACGGCAAATAAAATATTTATATTGCAAGTACAGTGTAACCCGGATATAAGAGAAACCCTGATATAAGAGAGATTTTCTCTGGTCCCAAATTAGAGCCATACTTACGTAAACAAAATAGACCAAACCCGGATATAAGATAAACCCGGATATAAGATAAACCCGGATATAAGATAAACCCGGATATAAGATACTTCTTCTCCGGTCCCGACAACTCTCTTATATCCGGGTTACACTGTATATTCTCCTTGTTTGTGAATAGCTGTTCAATGTTACTGTGATCCTTATGCTGCTTATTAATGAGTTGTCTGATGACACTCTGGTTCGACAGGTGAATCCCCGTGTGAGTATGATTGTGGTATATCCAATGTAAGATATTTTCTTCATGTGGGCAAGTATATTCATACACAACATTGGTCTTATATATTCGTAATTCCCCACCTGATGAGACGTCTAAAAAAGGTTTTCCCTTTTCTTGACGTTGAAACAAAAATGTTCTAATGTAACACTGCATAAGATAAATAAATATTTACGGCTCTACTTTATGTATTGAGCACTATTCTTAAATTAATGTTTTGAACGCTGTAATCCTACTGTTCTTTCTCCTACACTTTGATATATATATATATATATATATATATATATATATATATATGTAGTTTACGAAAAACTAGGTAATCCGTATGGGTAGACCCAAGGAGGATAAAATCCAGAGAGCTCAATGTAAATCAGAGCTAATAATTTAAATAAAAATAAAAACAGACCCCTTTAAGGCTCCATGTAATAATTTATTTCACCACAGCCCTTTTAAAGGACCGTGGATCTTCAGACTTTACTTCCAAAGGTTGAAACGAAAAAAAAAATTTTTTTTTTGGTTTGTTTTTAATTTTATATATATATATATATATATATATATATATATATATATATATATATATGTATGTATAGGTAAAATATCGTTTTCTGTCTGCGCTGTTCATTGTCGGCAATAGAATCTGTGATTTAAAAAAAAGCAAAAGAAAAAATGCAATTGAAATAAAAATTAACGAAGCACTTGTCGAAGAATAAATACCCTTACCCCAGCGAAACTGAATCTAGCATCTCTTTTCCTCCGGGAAGTTTTTGTTAACTAGAAATTTTTTTTGTAACAAGCTGACGTTTGCTGAAATCCTCACAGTATTTAGTATTGTTGAAGGGGGGTTTATGTTATAATCCCGAATCTTAAAATCCTGATTATCGAAATCCTGAAATTTAAAATCCCGAAATTTGAAATCCCGAATGTATCAAAATCCCGAAAGATCAGAATCCCGAAATTTAGAATCCTGAAAGATCAGTATTCCGAAAAATAGTCTTTGGGAGAAATTGAAAAAAAAAAAAATGAAAAATAGCCTTAATTCTAAACATTTCCAAAATACCGTTTAAATAATGTTTATATATTTAAAACATTCAAAATGTATTAAAAAAATATAAAACCAGAATATATGAATAAATTACAATGAAAGATTATGAGCAAGAGCTGTAAGATAGTCCATAAGATCAGGTCGGTTTTCACGATCGTTAACTATATTTTTAAACCTTTCATCACGATAAAAACACACATTTGTTTTCTTTTTTAACAAGACGTTCCTTGGAGAATGCATTCACATTCGTTTTCTACGTGTTGCTGCTCTTTTTGAAACTCTCACGACATGAGCAATGCTTACTAAATTTTCCTGTCGGCTATGCCATATTATTAATGAATTTTGAATGTTTCAAATGTAAATAATTTTGAACCAGTCTGTTTAAAAGCTCGTCACAACAAAGCTCAGAATGTGGTTTAATCAATGATTATTTATATTTCAGCAAGTGTTTCTTCTTTTGCTGTGTACATTTTAATTTGTGATGTTTGGGACATTGAAGTCAACACCCAGCGGGCACATTCTGTTTCTTGCTTATACGCATTTTACTGTCGCCGCAGGATTTGAGATCAATGTTCACTTTTACATTTACATTTTATCACACACACACACACACACACACACACACACACACGTGTATATATATATATATATATATATATATATATATATATATATGAGAGAGAGAAGAGGTCCTCGATTTACGTCGGGGATCCGTTCCTACAGTGCAACGTAACCTGATTTTCGACGTAGGTCGGACCTCACCTATATAAGCACCCACGAGTCTGCCTTACGCTTGGGAGCCATAATGAAGGGCAAAAAATTCCCCAAAACGACACAAACAAGAGATAGCGAATATAGTACAATCCAATATGGCGTACAGCCGGTGAAGAATCAACGCCGTCTTTCTCATATAGCGCCGCGTGATGACGTATTATATTATGGGTGATGGCGCCATAACCATAAAACGCCACACTGTACGTTGGGTCCGACGTAACCCGAGGACCTTCTGTATATATGTCATAGGATAGAATAAGGAGCAAATAAGAAACGTTTATAAATTTATATAGGTTTCCTATTTGTTCCTTATCATATCATATTCTGTCGGATTGTAATGTATGTGAATATACTTGCCCACACGGACAAAATATCTTACATTGGATATATCACAATCACAATCACACTCACACGCACGGGGATTCACCTGTCACTTGTCGAACCATAGTTCTATCAGACAACTCATTAATAAGCAGCGTAAGAATCACAGTAACATTAAACATCTTTTCACAAACAAGGCCAATATACTTGCAAAATCGAACAGTCTTATGATCCTCTAAGCTATAGTCATGTATTAAAAACAACCATCGTCAAATAAAAACAATTATAATTTAAGAACTCGCATCCTCAAATGTATATAAAGAAAAATAAAAAAAATAAAGAAATAAAATAAACACACACGTCACACCTCGCCTACGTTACATTACTATTTGCCCACGTCTTTGCACTCATCAGTTCTACGAAACTCACTATTTGTTTCTGCCTACCCTGATGATGAATTAAGAAAGTCGAAAGCTTGGACCATATTACTTCCAAAATAAACTTTGGACAATTTCTAATGGAAGTTCCTCTTTATTTGTGAAGGATTATTCGTAATTTTGAAAAGTCGATCAATAAAATTAATTGGCACAAAACGTCTGCTGTCTTTAATAACATTTGCTTTAAACAATCTTTCCTGCCTAAATACACACGCACAATATATATATATATATATATATATATATATATATCGCTACACAGGTATTACCATGTTTCAAAACCAAAAACTAAAACCTTCAAATTCAATTAGAGAATTAAATTAAAGTCCCTAGTCCTTTTCATTTCAAAGTGAATTTTGGAATAACTTATTTTGAAATTTACTGAGTTTTATAAGCACATCCATTCATAATATTAGTTTCTAAGGATATGGGGAAATCCAGTTATTTTAACAAGCGGTGGTAGGGTATTCATTTTAATTGACAACTATTGTATCAAAATATGAGTTACTTTCGAAAAGAGGTTAAGTTAAGATAAGGCCGGGGTGCCTTTTCCAACGAATGATAACATAAATTAATATTACGAATTAACGTGCTTATAAAACTCAGTAAATTTCAAAATAAGTTATTCCAAAATTCGCTTGAAAATGAAACAGGACTAGAGACTTTAATTTAATTCTCTAAGTGAATTTGAAGTTTTTAGTTTCTGTTTTTGAAACATGGTAATTCCTGTGTAGCAATGGAACCATATTTTTAAATTAGTAAATTTATAATATTTATGTTCTGTAGATTTGCATTGAGCATTGTTTTGTAAAAGGAAAAATAGTTAATAAGAACACCAGATTATGTATCTTACTGTTCTTTCTCTTTACTATAATATATATATATACATATACAGTGTAACCCGGGTATAAGAGACCCGGATATAAGAGAAACTCGAATATAAGAGAGATTTTATTTGGTCCCAAATTAGAGCCTGTGTTAATAAAACAAAATAGACCAAACCCGGATATAAGTTAAACCCGGATATAAGAGACTTCTTCTCCGGTCCCGACAACTCTCTTATATCCGGGTTACACTGTATATATATATATATATATATATATATATATATATATGAAGAAATATACTCTTAGTCTTAAGTTGTGCTATATTTATGGGATAAAGTGCTCAATATAGAGATAGAGAGTGCGTAAATATAAAAGTGAACATTGAAGTTAACACTTAGAGGCGATTGCGTCTAGCATGAAACAGCCTGTCGCCTCTAAGTGTTAACTTCAATGCTCACTTATATATATATATATATATATATATATATATATACAGTGTAACCCGGATATAAGAGACCCGGATATAAAAGAAACCCGGATATAAGAGACTTACATCCGGGTTACACTGTAGACTTCTCCGGTCCCGACAACTCTCCTATATCCGGGTTACACTGTATATATACAGTGTAACCCGGATATAAGGGAGTTGTCGGGACCGGATAAGAAGTCTCTTATATCCGGGTTTCCCTTATATCCGGGTTTGGTCTATTTTATATACATTAACACAGGCTCTAATTTGGGACCAGAGAAAATATATCTTATATTCGGGTTTCTCTTATATCCGGGTTACACTGTATATATATATATAGGGGGAAGTTCTTCAAGTAAGCGAATAGTTTGAAAATGTGTTTTTTCCTTATAAAGATAAAAAAAACTTCTATTCAGTTTTAACGATCAGACCTTAAGTCATTTTAATTCTCTATTTTGTCACCGAAAGCGCAGGTTGCAGTCGTTTAGTGCTGCGGTCAGGTTTCTCTTCAAATTTGGCCTTAAGTTTCGGCAACGAAGCCATTCGCTTTCTTTTACGTGACCTGACCGTCACACGGCAAAGATTTTATGATCTGTGAATCAACGGGGAGTTTTAAATATAGCCAAAACATTTCTTTCCGGGCAAATAGCAGACCCGTCCGAAAATGCTTTGAAGTAGTTGTTTATAACAGTAAAATACCAGCTGCGGTAGCATGTCTTATGATAAGAGAGTATAAATAAAAGTCCCTGACTTGAAAAGCGGGAAATGGCATCTGATAGCGGGGCTAAAAATAAAATTAAAAAACATTAAGCAATAAAAGATAAGAGAGGAATATCCTGTTCTCTTTGGCGCTGCTTTTCCTCGCAGGTGGGTGTGACGTATCTTATTGTCCTGACCACTGAGGAAAGAAATTTGCTATTTTCATTAAGGCTCAGAGTGGATAGCGAGTTTCTCTACCCGAGTCCTTACCATTGAACCATCACCAGAAAAAAAGAAGCCTTTTTGATATTCTCAATGTGTGGTCAGCTTAACGGAAATACAAATTTCATTTCTAAAAATGAGGATCATTTTGGTCGTTTTTAAATTTCTATGATCTTTCACTGGTAAGAAACATCACCAAAACTCGCTAGTGAGGATATCATTTCTTAGGCGTCATTTCTACATGAAATACCTCATAAACAAAAAAAATCACTTATGATAACATATTTAATTTATTGTATGAAGAATCATTTACACTAAATAAGGAATATCCCTTTTTCTTTCTGGGAGCTTTTCTTAAAGGTCCAGTTAAGAATTTAGGAAATTTCAGTAAAAAATAGTAAATAAATTAAGTTTTAGATAGTTTTAAAAAAAGCAAAAACTTTATAGCCTTATACTCTATTTAAAAAATATGGGGAAGGGGGCTTAGACTCCAAATTCTCCCTCCAGAAGCG
The DNA here is from genome assembly GCA_964036315.1 of Acanthosepion esculentum. NCBI lineage: Eukaryota > Metazoa > Mollusca > Cephalopoda > Sepiida > Sepiidae > Acanthosepion > Acanthosepion esculentum. The sequence goes on from OZ038483.1 coordinate 51,169,555, forward strand.
ACCTAAAATCAATTTTTAATCGACTTTTATTTCATAGTTACCGAATTTTACTACCTTGTCAAAATTACCTAATTTGACGTTACTGAATCTACCGTTACCGAATGGTCCTGCATTCACTGTCGTACAGGAGGACCGTTCGCCATAGTTAGAGTATAACCCACATGTTGGCTCTGTGGTCTATCTTTAAGTGGGTATGTTAAATTAATGTGACATGAGTCATTTTATTCTGTTATTTTTGGTTTGAATACTTAATATACTTGTGCTAAAAACATTTGAGCCTTGCTTCCTGTTTAAAATATACTTGCTTTTGGAGTTAATCTGATATTTGTCATGCTTATAAGCTTCTTGCTAAAACAAAACAAAACAAAAAAAAGAAAGTATAATCCTTGTCTTTTAATTGATATATTCACGTATTTTCCCGCTGGTGCCAAAATGATTGATAAGCCGTAAAAACAAATCAATACTGTATTCTCTTTTGGTAATTTTTATTGTTTTAAAAAAAGTCTAGTTTTAGAAATTTAATAAAACCAAAACGTATTAAACTGGATTTATGCATTTTCTTTCTGCTTGAATGTAGACAATTAGTCAGTTAAGTGCCATACGTGATACACGCTTGGACGGTCACAGCAGACAGGCACCCCGACAACCACCACAATTGTCAGGGACATCGGCGGCGTCTTGGACGGTCATGTCTCTTTCGATCCATGACTGAGTAAGCAAAGATTTTCCCGCAGTTGGTTGCCGTTTCTTTCCGTGGTAGACTGGTTACCAATCAAGGCTATAGAACCCAATCTGTCCTGGTATCAACCCATAGCTGGGTGGGGGGAAAATGGATTCATACTTTTCCCAAGGGTAATTGTGCGCAAGTGAATGTAACAAACTCGACTGGAATTCGAACTCGGCTCTCCGAGTTCTCATTCGGATCCGATATCCACAACGCACAATAAAAGAATTCCATACTATTTATTTTATTAGATTGTTTGTCTACAAGATTAATTTTATATTTACAAGTTTATAAAAATATTTGAACCAACTAAAATGCAATATTTATAATAGCAGTATAACCCGTCTTTGACCGGGTCTTTCATTGCTGGGAATGTTTGCCTTTCAGTTGGAGCAGTTTAAGTTTAAAGTCAGCCCACCCGAAAATCAATATTAGTAAGAACATTTGGGTGCAACTGAGGCACATCCCCAAATGAGGGGGTAACAATTTGAATGGGGGGGTGACTCTGAAAAAGGAACTGTGTAATAATAAATAATATTATTGTAATAATTTAAAAACTATTTATTTTTATTAAATTTTTTTTTTAAAGATATATATCCAAGAACAGATAGTAAATAGTAAAACGTTGCTGAGAGTTATAATGGGCAGGAAGTTGTGGAGAGTCATTGTCGCCAACTGTTTGGACTCAAAACCGGTACTGAAGAATTATATATCAAACAAAATAAAATTTATCAAAATCGGATTAAAACTGTGGAAATGCATAAACAACATCCGATCATGCGCACACATTATAAAGAAAATAACATGAAAATAATTTTTTTATTCATAAATTTATCAAAAATGTCTGTGAATTATAAAACAAGAAAGTTTAAATAAACGCATAACGACGAGTAACTGCAATTATAGATTTTGGAAAAATGCATTTCCGGGTTATATCTATCAGTTCACATAAAACCACTAAAAACGTTTGCGAGTATCTGGATTTATACCTTTTTCCCTCTCTCAAGAATTGAAAACAGAAATGTTAAACACTGTTTGCTAGACTGTATAATCACGAGAATAGTGTTTATTTATTTATTTATTTATGTTGATAATTCTCGAGAAAAAGAAACGAGAAAGCTTAATAATCCTGCTTAATATGTTTGGGTTTTATTAAAATTCTAAAATAACTTTTTAAAACAATAAAAATTTCCAAGAGAAAATACAGTATTGATTGATTGATTTGTTTTTACGATTTATCAAACTTTGCTGGTTATTTAAAGCCAGAGATTATTTTTAGATTGTAAGAACTTTTTTCATATTGTAAGAACTTTTCTGTAAGAAAATAGTTCTAAATTATAAACGAGAACCGATGATTCAACGTAATATGGCCGTAACATGGATAAACGTGCTCACAATAAGACGTACTGTCAAAAGAACGGTTTTTCCTATGACACCGCTTTTTTAACTACCTTTAATCTTTGTCAATGTTTATTATTATTGTTGTTATGGTCCAGGTTCCTTGTACCACGGTGATGGTCCAAGGTAGAACCGATGAAGAATAACTCGAACACAGGTATGGAATAACACAGATATATTACAAACAGAATATGTACAAAAGAAGTAGAAGTGTTAGTAATAACAATCAGGTTAGGTTAGAGAGAACTATGTTGTCTCGACCAGTATCACTATTCCAATGTCTTACAGTAATCGTCTGACGCGACTCTGTCTCTGACAGACTCACACTGACTGACTGGCCGACTGGCTGGCTGGCTGGCTGGCTGGCTGGCTGGCTGGCTGGCTGCCTGCCTGCCTGCCTGCCTGCCTGCCTGCCTGACTCACACACTGACTCACTACTGCTTCCTCTCGAGGCGCAGTATTTATGGTGTACGGGATAGTCCATTACTATTATGGGTAAGTTCCCATAACAATTATAAAAATCGGTGATTAGAATTGAAATAAAACTTCACCATATGAAAGTGAATTTATACATTTTTTTGTTCTTGAGAATTGACAACAAAAATAATAAACACTATTTATTTATTAGATTGTTTATTTACACTAATTATTCTATTTTTATTGGAATAGTTGACAAAAAGCTGCTAATTGCCAATTGATTCAAACTTTATAAAATGGTAAATAATAATGATTTCCTTATAGTTGGTTCATATATTTGAATAATTTAGGAAATGTCTATAAATGTATGAATGAGAATTTTTTTGCGTTTATTTATTTATAAACTGGTAAATGATAAATGTACATTGCATTAATTCTAATTGTATTAGTTTTTAGAATGGTGTAAATATAACATTTTTCTTGTAAATAAAAAATTTAATGAATAAATACGGTTTAATATCTATGTTGTAAATTCTTAAAAACAAAAAATGTATAAATTCACTTTCTTCATATGTTAAGTTTTATTCCAATTCACCCATCTAATCAATGACCAGGCTCATCGTTGCTTAACTTGGATGATCGTACGAGAACTGATATTTCAACGTTATATGGCCGTAAGTCCTACCACCCATACATCTAAGGTTACAGCACCTCGTAGATGGGAGGAAAAGAAATGCATTCATACCTTGCCCAAGGATATTTGCGCAACTGGAAATAGAACTCTGCTCTCCTATTTCCAATTCCGAGCCGTTATTCATTACATCACCTGCACATCCAAGCTTACAACACCTGGTATTCCCAAGCGGTGACCCATCAATGTACTGACCAGGCTCGACGTTACTTAACCTTTTTGATCGTACGAGAACCGATGTTTCAACGTAATATGGCCGTAAGTCATACCGCCCTCACATCTAAACTTACAGTACTTTGTATTCCCAAGCTGTCACCCATTTAGGTACTGACCAGGCTCGACATTGCTTAACTTCGGTGTTTGCAACACGAACCTATGAAAAGAACCTCGGAAAATACATTAATAGCGAACAAAAACCCAGTGAACAAAACCCATGCCTGTTATCTCAAATGTGGACAAAATCTCAGTCTCATAAATAAAAGCCTCATATATGAAAATATATCAAATTTAACATTGAAAATTCAATGACCTTTTAATTCAAATTTTAATGCCAAATTTCGAGAGTAATAATATCCAATATATACTTATATGTACACGAAAGTTATTTCGCGAACAGGAACTTTATTTAAGCCCTTCATCTGTCATAATATATATTCTTATACAAGTATAGACAATAATATATATTCTTATACAAGTATAGACAATTAGTTGCTTGTTTATATTTTGACGCTATCTTTAGAAAAAAATGCCCTTCTTCACATAAAGTCGAGTCTTATGTGATACTAGGACTTCCTAACTATCGAATATTTGAACTTCGCCCTGTTAGAAAACGTTTTTTAGATGTTGTATCGATTTACTATAAATTTCTGTTGCAAATGGATCGGACCCATAAACTCGAGAATTACCCAACAGAAATCTTTCTTGTACATATAAGTGTGTATATTGGATGTTATTATTATTATTGTCTCAATTCCACTGTTTGTTTTGTTGTGTTTTTTTTTCGTGGATTCAAGAGGAAAATCTGTCCTTTCACAGACTTATTTTGCGAGTAAGACTCTTCAACCTTGCCGTAAAGTCAGCGAATTATAAGCAAAATATCGTTGTGAATCATTGTTTATTTGAAACTTTTTTCCCCTTCTTAGAAGCTTTTATTCGCTTTGTTTTGGGTGGAACATCACAGAGAAATACTGGGTGGTCTTTGCATTTTTGCCAACGACTTCATTCGTCTTATCTGAAAATTATCTGAGTATCTCTACAATTTGGGTTTGACATTATTTATTGATACTTTTTTATGATTGGTTACAGGAACGAACATTTAAGGTTCTCTGACGAAAGGAAGAAAAGGACAGAAAGAATTTGCTGAAGATGGCGTTGAAATTCAGACAGTGGGTCTCCAGTTCTAATTCTGAGGAATATGTGCAGTGTCGGCAGGAAAGAGCGTGACAAACACACACAATGATACAAGCCGGAAGATTGAAATGCAAATTTTTGTTTCTGTTCTTTTTTATGTATGTTATAAAAAAATATGTTTCAAACGTGTCAGATAGGTTCGCTTATCTCTCATCATCAACTTAGAAAAATAAATAAAAGATAATTTTTTTACTTTTTGAATTTCTGGGATTCTTTAAACGTGAGCTGCGTAATCATGAAACCCTAACACACATGACTTAAAAATACGAGAGTCCCAACTAGCGGACGTAAGCATGCAAAAAGGGTTGGGTGAATGCACTGGATAAGCTAAAATGTTTGTACATGTTTTTCTAGTTAAGAGACATTAGGAGTGTTTAGTTTTAACTAACTTTAAAAAAATATCGCTTTTGATTACATTATTGGGATTTGCATTCTCAGCATGAATTTTTTTAAAAACGTTTATCAGATTTTGTCATATTTTTGTTTACTGAAACTAACCAGGAAAAAATTAGCATAATTTTTTACAAGTTGATTAACTTTGATAAGGATGGTAACACTGATAAAAATGGCAGTGAATACAATTAAAAAAAAACTGCATAAGAGAGAAAACCAATGTCTTTTTAAGTATATGTTATCTTTTATTTCTTTTTAGAAAAAGTGCCTTTTTAGCGACTTAACGAAAGTTTTATAGAATATCTGCTGGCTAAGATATGTGCCGCATAAAATATTTACCATTAAGTAGAAGACATTTTTACTGGAGAAATGCTTCTGATGTTAGTAAAAAAGATGGCTCCAAAATTTTGTTAACAGTAGGTTTCGACTTTTGATCTTACAATTGTGTGTATTGCGGTTGTAAATGTTGCTCATTATTCTATCTCAAATTATTGAAATGAATGTTGTCAAAAGCATGTGAAAAATGGGAGAGAACACGGATTACGTTTTTTTTAAATCAATATCCTGTAAGAAAAAGAACAAATGAAAGTATGACGGGTCTTTTAAAAGAACTTCTGTTGAGGCGTGCATTTTCAAAAACTGTGGTGCCTATCCCATTCAAGCAAAATGGTAACAATACATTAAAACGTTATCAAAAGTTAACTATAAACAACTTAACACATATTTATATTTATAAATTTATTTATATTATATTTATATTTATTTATATTATATTTATATGTATATTGTTATATTTTATTATATTATATTTATATTTTATATATATATATTACTTTATATATTGTATATATATATTTATATATAAATATAAAAGCGAACATTGAACATTGACATATAAATATAAAAGTGAACATTGAAGTCAACACTTAGAGGCGACAGTCTGTTTCATGCTAGACGCAATCGGTGGCCTGATGATTGCGTCTAGCATGAAACAGCCTGTCGCCTCTAAGTGTTGATTTCAATGTTCACTTTTATATTTACACACGCTCTATCTCTAATATTGAGCACTTTATCCCATAAATATAGCACGCTTTAAGAGTATATTCGTGTATATATATATATATATATATATATATATATATATATATATATATATATATATATATATCAATTATGTGGTGCAGGTTTAATTTATATTACGCGAATCATTCATACGAAAAGCAGATAATGAAGATAATTCTTGCCATTTATATCATTAACTTCATTATCTGCTTTTCGTATGAATGATTCGCGTAAGATATATATATATATATATATATATATATATATATATATATATATATATATATATATATATATTATTATTATTATTATTATTATTATTATTATTATATTTATATTATATTATATTCATAAATTTATATTTAAATCAATGTTATCAAAGTTACCCGATATAACGATATAACAGGTAACTTTGATAACGGAAAAAAAGGTAGTGTATAATCCAATCGAAAGGCATTATTATTACCTACGATATGGTTTCCGGCACTGGGTTACTGGAACGAAAAATTAGGACCATATGATGTATGGTTGGCGAGGAAAATGAGCAAAACTGCTGAAAACTTATTAGATTTAACTGATTCTTTGGCATGTTCAGCTTTTTTAAGTGGAATTTTTTGAACCAGTTTATATTGATAGAAATCAAATCAATATTTAGTTGAGAATAGCGGTCGTTACACTACACGCGTCAGATACTTAAATTAAACAATGAAAATGACTTGCACCAACTTATGATAGTCGCTTTAATGAGTGGCTTCCACATAGTTTAAACATAAAACATAACTAGAACATATATAAATGTCCTGTTGTCGAAACAAAATGAGACGAGTGATGAAATTGGATACTTTACAACAATGGAGAATGTCTTGGGTAAGTAGACCTGGCGAAGACCATCCCTCTCCAGGTCAAACCAACGCCGATGTCCAACTTGAAGACTCACCTTGGTCAAGGAAACATAGCCGTTCATATTATCGGGGGACAATTCCGCTCTGCCCGTTGACTTCAGTCTAGGAAGTCTTCCGCCCAGCGATGCCGTGTCGTCACCGCATTGGCTGTATGCATGCATAAAATTATCATCGATATATTTAGATTTCGGCATTAAATAACCCATAAAGGAGTTGATGTGCCCCTAAACAAAATTGTTATATACCGTACCTATGAACACTAATCGGTATGTCTCAATCCTCGTAAATACGTTGAACACTATTGTAAGTGGTGGTAATATACTGTTTAAGTAGTCTACCACTAGCAGTGGTTTACCTCCTTCACGCCGCTGGCGAGTATTGTATTTTGTTGATGTTATAATGATTACCATTTCGTTCTAACCTCCGTTTTGGTTATTTTTCATTCAGTAACCTTTCTCAGTTACAACAAAAATCGACCAATCAAAAATAACTATTTATAGTAAAATTGCCAACAATACTTATTTAAAGCATAATTACTAGAAGGCATACATTTGCGTTCCAAATATATTTAGTTGAAGCCATGAAATTGTGATCAAAATATTTAGATTTCGGCATTAATTAACCCATAGAGGTTGATATGCCGCTAAACAAAATCAGTCAACCAACAATACCTATTTAAAGCAAAATTACCAACAATACATTTTACCTATAGTTGAAGGCATATAATTGCGTTCACAATATATTTAGTTGAAGCCATAAAATTGTGGTCAAAATATTTAGATTTCGGCATTAAATAACTCATATATGTGTTGATATGTCGCTAAACAAAATGAACACACCAAATCGATAAAAGGCAGTTTTATTTTTTATTTTTTTAATCCTTATTTGTTAATAATAATTGATATAATAAAAGCAAACGTTTCACATATTAATTGTTATTAACAAATAAAGAAAAAAATGAGCTAACGTTTTACAGAGCGAAAGATGCCTTCCAAAATCTTAGCAAAGTATTAAGAAACAGAAAGAAATCGTTAGAAACAGCGAAACAAGTACTGAACTCTTTTGTAATGTCAATCCTCCTATATAGCAGCGATTGCTGGACAATCTCCTGGCAGATGAAGAAGGGACTTGAAGCAATAGAACTGTGGTTCAACAGAAAGCTGCTAAGATTACCATAGAACGAACATGTGAGCAACGCCGACGTTCTAAGGACAATGACAACAGAAAGGACACTTCTGCTTAACATCAAGAGACAGTTGAAATTTCTGGGGCACTTAATGAGGAAAGAGTGCTTGGAAAATTTGATGCTCACAAGACAGATTGAAGGTAAGAGAGACAGGGTAAAGTAACGCATAAACTACCTGGCGAGTTTGAGAGAATAGATGACTGAGCAGGATTTGGGAGAAATGGCAAAAAGACAAAAGCTATTAAGAGCGATAAAAGACAGGACATTCTTGGGAACCACGATTGCCAACGTCCTGAAGTGACATAGCACAAAGACGAAGAAGAAGAAGAAGAAAAGAAGAAGAAGAAGAAGAAGAAGAACGTTCTACAGTTTAAAAATGAAAGAATATGAAAAAAAAACAAACAAGCAATTTCTTCTTAAAATAAAATAAAAAAATTATAGAAAATAGCGAATCAGTTTTTATTTAACATTTTTATAGCCACACAAAAAAAAGATCCTCACTGAGTACACCAGACTTACGGCCTTGTGCCAGAATAATTTAAGCAATAGACTTTCTTATATTTTCATACAAGAATGTAAAACGGTAAACTATCAGCAGTTCTATCGAATTTCTCAGCAATTATTGATTGTTAATCGATAATAAACAAGCCTAAAATCTTAAGATAATCAATTGTTTTTCATAACCTTGATTATCACGCTCACACGGATGGATAGGTCAAATTAAATTTTCCATAAGTGTCAAAATCAATGAAAAAGTTTTCATTTTAATATCCAAACTGTTTAAATGAATTTGATAATAGTAATCAATGAATTTGACGATATCTCTTGTCTGAGACGGACATTTTAGCATCAACACCAGAAAGTCGAGACGAGGTTAAGTAACATTTCATCATAGATGATTAGGTGTCAAATAATATTGTTTAAGTGACTGTCATTTTCGCTATTTTTTTACATTAATGTTCACCCAATAGAAGGCTGGTGAGCCACTCAATTTAGAGGATTACTTTTAAAGTTCTAATCATCAAGTGAGGAGTGTGATATGAATGAAAGAAGAGGTGACAGAAAGTAAAGATTATTAGGATCTGGAGAATAGATAAAGATTTGATTCAAAGAGATTAAGGATGTCGTATTCAAGGAAGCATCCAAGGAGGAATCTGTTTCACAAAGTAGCAGTTCTCGGAGAAAAGCGGTCTGAGTGGATCTTCCTCTTTACAATTGGAATATGGAGGAAATGTTGGTGATTCAACTCCGTGGAGGTAGCATAGTGTGTACTAAGTATAAAGTTATGAATTTGCGGAAGTTAAGAATTAATTGCTATGTAAATAGCAAGAAAGTTTCAATGGCAATAAAAATGTTGGATTTATAAATGTTTGGAGCTTACGTTTCAGAAATGCTACAGACATGTGAATCCTTTTTTTAAACTAAAGATATACTCAAGGGAGATAATCGTGCGTTTGGAATACGGGGGAAATGAGATTGATTCGACTCTGTAGACGTAGCATGGTGTGTTTTAATTGTAAATATCGACACCGATGAAACTAAAGAATAGAGGCACATTGGAACCACACCAAACACGGAATTGCCAATCGCGCTTTCTCTTCACAGCGGCTGGTCCAATCGGCAAAACATTTGTGTCCAAATGTTTTATGAAATTCAAATTATTTTGGTAAATATATTTCGAAGGAGTAAAATATAAATCGCAACAACAACAACAAACCCTTTTACACTATTTATATTCGGACTATTGTCTTCATCTTTGTTGTTGTCATCATAACGTTTCGGTCGTTGTGCTCCCCGGCTTTCCACGGATGTATATCGACCTGGGTCACCAACAGGGAATACTGAACCCTTTACTTGTTCGACAGAAGTAGACTGTTCTCGTTCCACTGCTCATGACTAGGAATATCTCGTCTAGTTATTTTTATTTAGCACTGTTCAGTTATGGCCGACCGTTTCGACTAGGTGTAATTACACAGTGCCCGAGCTAGGGATTATCCTGTAGGACAACGGCCTAGTGGATAAAAGCGTTGGTTTGTGAGTTTGGTGACGTAGTGGTTGTGATTTTAATCCCTAGGTCGGGCAGCATGTACTTGCACTCAATGATAACGGGCGAGCAATAACTGAACAGTACTAAATAAAAATAAGAACTAGACGACTGTGGAAGAAGAACAGTCTACCCTGTAGATTAAATAAAGAGTTCAGTTCGGAATTCTCTGTAGTTTACTCAGATTGATATACACCTGCGGAAGGCCGGAGGGCACAGCGACCGAAACATTGTGATAGCAACAACAAAGATGAGAACAATAGTCCGAATACAGTGTAATCCGGATATAAGAGACCCGGATATAAGAGAAACCAGGATATAAGAGAGATTTTCTCTGGTCCCAAATTAGAGCCTGTGTTAATGTATAGACCAAGCCCGGATATAAGAGAAACCCGGATATAAGAGAAACTCGGATATAAGAGACTTCTTCTCCGGTCCCGACAACTCTCTTATATCCGGGTTACACTGTATATACAGTGTAATCCGGATATAAGAGAAACCCGGATTTTCTCTGGTCCCAAATTAGAGCCTGTGTTAATGTATATATAATAGACCAAACACGGATATAAGAGAAACCCGGATATAAGAGACTTATTCTCCGGTCCGACGACTCTCTTATATCCGGGTTACACTGTATATAATAAATCAGAAATTCAGCAAAATACATAGACATAAGTATTTAATAAAAATAGTATTTTGAAAATATATTTTTTAAATGAATCCATTTAAATATCCACGAACACATCAAAGTCGGAGCCATCACATTCTAAAATTAACAATATGAATTATTATTATCTATATAATACTACAAATCTGCGTGCGTGCTTGCGTGGTGCGTCGTCCGTCCGACGCATAATGATTTAAGTTAACCTAATTTAAGTGAATAAGATTTAAAAATACGAGTTGTTTATACAGTAAGTATTTTTATTTTACCTTTCTTCAAACAGACATTTTTAATTAAAATATTTTAAAGTTAAAGACAGACACAAAGAGATCCCGCTTTGCTGTTTTGTCCAGTTGTTTGTCGAGTAATTATTTATATTTCAGCTTTCTTTAATGTTATGGGAACTTACCTATAGCGACATAATGAACTCTTCCTGACTCTATAAATACTGCGCCTCTCAAGAGAGACGGGAACGAGTCGAGCCAATAGTAGTTCACTCCAAACCAGACTGACAGTCATACTAACACCTTCAACATCTTGTATTATTATTATTATTCTGTCTAATATATATTTGTTATTTCTACTCTTGTGTTCGTGTTGTTCTTCCTTGGTTCTAACCTTGGACCATAACAGTGGCAACGAGGATATTGGACCATAACATTTAAATAAACCTTATTTTAAATATTTAAAAAAATATTTTTTGGCATATTTCAAAAGTTAAAATTAAAAGTTTATCCCGGATGTTCTATTCCTATTAAAGGCTATAAACAATCAGTAAAACGTTAAACATGAAATTGTAAACCAGAATAATGATGACACAAACGAATTGAAATATTTAACTGAATCATAATAAAAATTAACCTTCATTTCAATTGAATATTGAAATCAAGTTAAATGTTTTATAACCTGAACCGTCAGTGACCCCACGGGTCACGGGTAGTCTACTTAATAATAATTTAATTCAATTAATAATATAGTTTCGCGCATTTTACTGCTGAAATTTGTTTAATTTATTTCAATTTTACAGTTGGTTTTCCTGCGTGAGTGAAATACATTTTTATAGGGAGAATTGCGTTCAATTTACCAATCTTAAAATATACAAGATGCAGAAGAAATTCCTCCTACATAATGGTAAGAAAATAGTTAGATGAAGACAGTATTTCCACTAATGTCTTACCATTATGTTGGAGGTATTTCTGAAAGGTACACGTTGGAGGTATTTGTGCTGCACCCAGTAAAATATCGGTTTCAGTATTGCTATATTATTGGTCAACTACTAACCACGTTTTTTTTAATTTATTTAGATGTTATCGAATATGACGTAATGTTAGATTTATTGCTGATTGACTTTTTTTTTTAGATCATTTCACCCTAAACAAAGCAATAAAGCCCTAAGATGATAGGGGTTACTGGGTGTGAAAGAATGAGAACAAGATAAAAAAAGAAGGCATTATTAAGGGGAGAGACCAATAAAAGAACAGGAATTAAGAAGACAGACGATAACGATTGATATTGCATTTAAATTTTTGAAGATCAAAGTTGACTGTGAAGCAAGAAGCCGAAAGAGGTTTCCACAAGTGAGAAGTGTGAATAAAGAAACTGTCCGCATAGAACTTATAGGGGATAAGGGAAGGCTGATCTTCAAACTGCCTGATCTTAAACTTAGCTAGCCACGATTACTGACCAAACATACCTTACAACCAAACAATACATTCTTACCATTCTTACTACAGTCACCATAATACCTCAAGGTCTCTATGTAGTCCTAACTAGTTCCCCTATGTACAATTTGTCTGTGGGGTTAAAAATTCAAAAATGGAGAAAAATTCATCAGAACATGAAAGTATTTATAGAAAAAGCACAGGGAAGCTACGTTATGGGAGAGTGACTGAAGCCAAGATACCAGATCAAGTCCAATAACATTGCAAATTAGTTGAATTTTATAAAGAATTTCTAAATATATAGCAGGAGCGCCAGACCAGATGTGGCAGCAATATTCAAAGCATGGACGAACGATAGACATATATATATGTAAAATAGATTCTGGTGAATCTAACATATATATTATAACATTATAATATAAGACTTTTATAATATAATATTAGACATTATAACAGTTCAGTTCTACGTTACAACTAATGAGAATTTTTTAGACAAATATTTATAGCCATTTTTTTGTCAAGCAAGATCAAGAAAATAAAAGATCTGTATAAATTTATTTATTTTTATTTTAATAACGTATTTAAAGCAGGATTTAGATTTTCAAGTCAAATTCTTTGGATAGACCTAAATGTCATCCGCAGATATCACGAGCCACACTATCATCTTGAAACTTGCTGCCGCCCACTCTATAAACTATCTGCCCACGCATTTTCCTAGGATACCCTTTCAGCTAGGGTGGCAAGGTAATCCCTGTTGCAGACGTCCACTCAGACACATCCGTGCTTCTTCACGCTTATAGCTGAACGGACCTTAGCCACAGTTTCTGGGAGTGAGCGCACAATTTGGCGTGATCAAAGGCACTACTCTCAAAACCTTCGTACTAGCATAGCCATCAACGGATTTCAAACAATTTCATGTACCAAATATCAGTCACAAAGCTTGGGTTAACCCGAGCTATGGTTTTCAGGAATTTTCCTAACAATTTGGAAAGCTGGGATCGTCTCTTCAAGTCAATGTTATCATAGTTACCGCTGATAAATCAACTACTCGAACCAGAGTGGAAGGTCGGAACAAATATTTTCTAACCACTTGACAATTTTCTTTGCTTTCTTTGCTTTCTTTGCTACAATCCAGCAAACTTGAGTTTGGGGTCGTCACAAAACTTTGACATTCAGTGAGAATTGAAATAATTAAACAGACGGCCATTTTGCGAATCAAATCACGACAATTGATGTCTTAATAAAAGTTTATGGATGCATGATTTATAATTGGTTTGATTCTTAGATACAGATGATGAGCAAATACGCGCGTAGCAAAACTTAGATATAAATATACTGTTCTTAATTGTGTGCTGAAAAGTTCACACTCTTCAAAAACAAATGATTCTCTATTTTATTATTTTTTATTTGATTTTACTTTTTTGTTGTTATTGTTGTTGCGGGAAGGATTATTATTCGACCTTGGAACATTATTTAATTTTTTTTCTTTGTCTGCGAGGGATTCTTGGTCGAGTTGCTAAATTTTTTTTTTTGGCTGGCGCAGGTATTCTTAGTCGATTGAGAACGTTTATTTATGTTTTTTATTAATTTGGGTAGGGATTCTTGGTCGAGTTAAGAGCTTAATTCAAGCTTTTTCTTTGTGGGATTCTTGATTGAGTTGGAACATTTACATTCTGAAGGCGGGATTCGGGATCGAGTTGGAACATTTACATTCTGAAGTCGGGATTCGGGATCGAGTTGGAACATTTACATTCTGAATGCGGGATTCGGGATCGAGTTGGGACATTTACATTCTGAAGTCGTGATTCGGGATCGAGATGGAACATTTACATTCTGAAGTCGGGATTCGGGATCGAGTTGGAACATTTACATTCTGAAGGCGGTATTCGGGATCGAGTTGGAACATTTACATTCTGAAGGCGGGATTCGGGATCGAGTTGGAACATTTACATTCTGAAGGCGAGATTCGGGATCGAGATGGAACATTTACATTCTGAAGGCGGGATTCGGGATCGAGTTGGGACATTTACATTCTGAAGGCGGGATTCGGGATCGAGTTGGAACATTTACATTCTGAAGGCGGGATTCGGGATCGAGTTGGGACATTTACATTCTGAAGGCGGGATTCGGGATCGAGTTGGAACATTTACATTCTGAAGGCGGGATTCGGGATCGAGTTGGGACATTTACATTCTGAAGGCGGGATTCGGGATCGAGTTGGAACATTTACATTCTGAAGGCGTGATTCGGGATCGAGTTGGAACATTTACATTCTGAAGTCGGGATTCGGGATCGAGTTGGAACATTTACATTCTGAAGGCGGGATTCGGGATCGAGATGGAACATTTACATTCTGAAGTCGGGATTCGGGATCGAGATGGAACATTTACATTCTGAAGGCGTGATTCGGGATCGAGATGGAACATTTACATTCTGAAGTCGGGATTCGGGATCGAGTTGGAACATTTACATTCTGAAGGCGTGATTCGGGATCGAGTTGGAACATTTACATTCTGAAGGCGGGATTCGGGATCGAGTTGGGACATTTTCATTCTGAATGCGTGATTCGGGATCGAGTTGGAACATTTACATTCTGAAGGCGGGATTCGGGATCGAGTTGGGACATTTACATTCTGAAGGCGGGATTCGGGATCGAGTTGGAACATTTACATTCTGAAGGCGGGATTCGGGATCGAGTTGGGACATTTACATTCTGAAGGCGGGATTCGGGATCGAGTTGGAACATTTACATTCTGAAGGCGGGATTCGGGATCGAGTTGGGACATTTACATTCTGAAGGCGGGATTCGGGATCGAGTTGGAACATTTACATTCTGAAGGCGTGATTCGGGATCGAGATGGAACTTTTACATTCTGAAGGCGGGATTCGGGATCGAGATGGAATATTTACACTCTGAAGGCGTGATTCGGGATCGAGTTGAAACATTTACATTCTGAAGTCGGGATTCGGGATCGAGATGGAACATTTACATTCTGAAGTCGGGATTCGGGATCGAGATGGAACATTTACATTCTGAAGGCGTGATTCGGGATCGAGATGGAACATTTACATTCTGAAGTCGGGATTCGGGATCGAGATGGAACATTTACATTCTGAAGGCGTGATTCGGGATCGAGTTGGAACATTTACATTCTGAAGGCGTGATTCGGGATCGAGTTGGAACATTTACATTCTGAAGGCGTGATTCGGGATCGAGATGGAACATTTACATTCTGAAGTCGGGATTCGGGATCGAGTTGGAACATTTACATTCTGAAGGCGTGATTCGGGATCGAGTTGGGACATTTACATTCTGAAGTCGGGATTCGGGATCGAGTTGGAACATTTACATTCTGAAGGCGTGATTCGGGATCGAGTTGGGACATTTACATTCTGAAGTCGGGATTCGGGATATCGAGTTGGAACATTTACATTCTGAAGGCGGGATTCTGGATCGAGTTGCGGTCGTTATTTAACTTATTTAATTTTTGTTTGGGGTGTGATTCTTGGTCGAATTAGGAAATTTTAGCTCTCTCTCGTAGACGCCAAATTTCCAGCTGCCATCTTGTACATAGATTAAGTAAATCTTTGAGACTTCTTTGAAAGCCTTTCTTGCTTTTACAGTCAACTGTAGGTACGTCATTTAAAAGCCTTCAGAAGAAATCAGAAGGTAGGGCAAATGGATTACACATTAAAAACGAACATCGGTCAGCATTTAAAACACTTGCTTATTTTATTTTATTTTTTTTTGCTCGTTACTGAAAAATTCTATTAGACATGTCATCCATTGGTTATAAAAACGAAAACAAAAAAATCGTTGTTAAATTTACAATTGTCTTTAATCCCAGCTTAAACAAATTTTACTGCTTTTGAAAATTTATCTGCGTTTTAGCGGAAATATGATTTATTGCGAATTGATGCGAATTAAATAAACTATTCCTTCAATGAGCAATTGGCTCGTCGTTTGAATGACGCAAAGAATTTGATCGGTGATTTTACTGCATGACAATGCTCATTCTCTTGCTGGAAAGGAAGCGCAATAAAAATTAATGGGGGTAGATTGTGAAGTTCTTGGTTATGTTTTGTTAGTTAATTCGATTATATATAATTTCTCCTTTGGGTTAATTAATATTTAATATAAGTTTTATGGGACACGTTTCCCACTGAATTGACAAAATGGTAGAAATATATCCGGTTTAACGCTAAAGTCACAATGGTAAACATATGAGCAGTTTACACAGGAGTCAAAATGTAGACATATACCAGGTTTATATTGGAGTAAAAAAAAATAGACAAGGATTCACTTTATATTTATTAGTATAAAAAAAAAATAGACAAGGACCTGGTTTACACGAGAGTCAAAACAGGGCAGATATATATCTGGCTTCCAATTGAATCAAAATGGTAACCATAAGTCCGGTTTGTGCTTGACTTAAAACGGTGGACATGAATCCAGATTCAACTATATAAGAAAAGGTTGATATGGGTCCAGTTTAGACTAGAATGAAAAAGGTAGACATCGGACTGATTTACATTTGTTTTAAGCAATTTGCCCCAAGCAAGCCAGGAGTGCCACTAGCATGAAAAGGCTTACAGAGAGTGAGAGTAAGAGTAAAGAGGAGTGGTTGGGGAAAAGGATAAAGAGAAGGACAGGGATCAAGGTCAAGGCATCAGAAGACGTCGATTGACATTACATTTGAATATTTGAAGATTATAGCTATCAGGGAAGCAGGTGATAGGAAGGGAGTTCCTCTGACGGGGGGTACGAGATAAGAAGCTGTTGGAGTAGAAGAGATGGCTACATTTAGTCGTTTCAAGAGTGAAAGGGTGGCATCGAGATGCCAACCTAGTAGCACGCTTAAACTCATGCAATTTGGGAACCAGTGAAAGTAGCTCGTCGGAGCAAATACCATGAAAGTACTTGTAGAGAAGGCAGAGGGAAGCCACAGTACGTCTGTGAGATAGCGATTGCAGACGGGATACCAGATCAGGACCAACCACGTCGCATATCCGTCTCTGGATTTTGTCTAGGACCTCGAGATGAACAACGGGAGCATCAGACCATATACGGCAGCAGTATTCCAAAGTTTAAAAAATTACAGAAGTATACGGTTTATACTAGAGGATAGGTTCGATAGGGTCACACTCCTATCCCGTTTTCTGCACAGGAGTAGAGGTCCATTGTTTCCTGTTCAAGATTAGATTCCCGGTTCCTTCAAATGTTTTTTTTTTCATTTTCTTTCACCCGCCTCCTAATAACCTTTTGTGTTTTAGTGCATTATCGTCTTGCTTGAGGTGAAATGATAAGAAAATGTCTAAAACGTAGATATGGGTCCGATTTACAGTGAGGTCAAAACAAGTAGACATGGGACTGGTTTACAACTAAGTCTGCAAGAATTTATCCGGAAGGTGGTGCTATTGGTCGGGCTTTCTACCCCTCTGAATGTGACGCTGTCGGTATATTCTAAGTCTGAAGAGCACAGGTTCGTCTCCGTGTGACACAGTTACAAGAACTCTAAAATCAATTGTTTTGCTTTTAGTGATTCCAGCAAATTCAAGGGAGCTTAAGATTTCTCGAAGATTATTGCTAATCAAAATTCTTCGAAGATTATCAAAACCGGAATCGTTCTTTTATGCTAAAATACATAGATTATTTGAAAGGAAGCTAACAGAATATTAGGGAAAACACTTTGATTACTGAATAATGATGCGATGAATTTATAAGAGATTTAGTTAAAATAAAAATGGGTGGAATCTTTGCATCCGCCTAATATTTTCTCGTTCTCAGTTCGAATTGAAGGACAGGTTGACAGGGAAAAATTGGTGGCGTTGTACAGTAGGCACCGCAACATGAAGTAATCATTTTTCTCAAATTTTCTCATTTTACTTTCGATTAAACGCTCCAGACCACGAATATACAAAAATAACATTTTATTTGTTTATTTTTGTTTTTTTTTATGCTTAAATTGCGTGCCTTTATTTAAACCTTTGAAACAAAAAATCGACTAAAAGTTTACCCTTTCAATAAACTTATAGTACAATAATTAAAATAATTAATAATAACAAAACAAAAGTCATTGAAACAAAGCAAGTTCAGTCGACCAATGATGACAATTCCAGAACAACGTAACTATAAACAATTTTTTTTTCTATCCTCTGCCAGCCGCTATGATGGAGAAAGCATTACCTCGAACCGTCGCCAGTGAGACACGCTGCAAGAGCCACTCCGTTTCGCGAGGTTCGTTCCTTAATCGAGACGCAATCGCTCCAATCCTCCGAAGGAACACCATCGAACGAGGGCCAATAACCCATGAAGTCTCCACTGCCACAGGAGTAAAAAAAAATCTATCAGCAAGAGAATATTTAGCTATTTTTTTATCTCTGCGTCTCGGGCGACGAACCCCGGCTCAACCGCGGACCTGATCAAATTACCGACCGAAAATGTATCTGCACAGGTCGCATCCCATTTTATTTAAATTAACTTTTGTAAATGTAATAGTGAGTTTCAGTTTGCTATGTAAATTAATTGTAAATTGGCCTCCCTCACTACGTTAGCGAAAATGCACATACCACGTCATTTTTTACAATTTGAATTATTTTTTTAAATACCGAAATCTGGAGTGCTTAATTGATAGTAATACATGAACCCCAGGTTACAATTTTCAAGAATCAGATCGTATGAGGATTTTTATTTTTGGCTCACGTATGGGGCATCAGTTTACAGTACAATTGCAAATGGATCCCCATCTCTTAACTTATACGAAATTCAATTAAAAATTGTTTTTATATTTGTAATCTAGAGTGTATAATCTTTAATAATGACAGAAAGTCTTGAAAAAAAAATTATTTCTGGTCGCAATGCCTATTGTACAACGTGACCGAAATATTTATTAACATAAAATACCGAATCAAATACTTTTAATGATCGAAATTTTCCGCTAGTGTTTCATTTGCACGGACGAACCAATAGACATGGCCAGCGAAAACAAATCAAAAATGGCAGCTATTCTAAGAAACGAAGTCGAAACACAAACGACTCATTCTGGCGACCAATTATGCGTCGGCAACATATTACTTTTTATTTATACCCTGGGAAATAATTCAACCCAAGAAAGAAGGAAATGAATATAAATAGTCTAGTCTTCACCAATATAGATCTTTGAGTAGCAAATTAATAAGTGAGTTTTTTTGTCAGTAGAAATAATATATATATATATATATATATATATATATATATATATATATTATTATTATTATTATTATTATTATTATTATTACTTTTGAAAGCAGATGTTTGCGTCAACTGAAATGCAGATACAGTGTAACCCGGATATAAGAGACCCGGAATAAGATAAACCCGGATATAAGAGCTATTTTCTCTGGTCCCAAATTAGAGCCTGTGTTAACAAAACAAAATAGACCAAACCCGGATATAAGAGACTTATTCTCCGGTCTCGACAACTCTCTTATATCCGGGTTACACTGTACTATTCCGATAATAGGACATCTAAATAAAATGGAAGATGAAAATAAACGCATTTTTCTTCGCTAGGTACGCCTATTACCCGGTTCGGACTAATCTCCGGTTTTTTGAACAGGAGTAGAGGTTTATCCCTTGTTTCCTCTTGATTGAGTTTTGGTTCCTTCTTTTTAGGATTGGGTTTCCACTTCCTTCGTTGCATTTAAGTTGTTTTCATTCTCCTTCACTTCCGGAAGTCCCTTGTATCATAATGGCATTACTGGCTTACTTGGAGTGAATTGTTTTTTGTTTTTTTTAAATGTTATGTGCAATATTGCTTTTGAGCTGCTTGTGAACCATCGTAAATTAATTAATTTAGACATGTAAACCTTTTGAGCTGAGTGGATCCTAGAAGAAATCACTTCATGTTAATTTGTTTCGGGCATTACCTGATTGCAAACTTGCTCCAAGGAAATGAGCAAGAACGTTTTCCGTGATACAATGGCTTGTGGATTGTTTTTGTCCATTCTCAGCGAGTTGTTGTTTTATCTCAGTTTTGTCCACAAATATTTACCCCATTTCTATAAAAATTTTTTTTTTTTACTCAGAGTTCAAGTAGTGTTAGCCAGTTACTTTCGCAAGTTATAGTTACTGAATTCAAACCACACAAGGTTGCTTCGGCTAAGTAGATAATTTTATCCGTGGCTCTACTCCAACTCAGTCAGTGAGTTATGTACCATGTGTGATACACGCGCAGGCAATCATGCATCTTTCGATACATGAATGATGAGGCAGATTTATTCCCGCAGTAGATTGCCATTTCTTTCTGCGGTAGACTAGTTGTCATCCAAGCTGGGAGGAGAAGAGGATTCATACCATTCCCAAGGGTATTAGCACGTAAGTGAATGTAATGGATTCGACTGAAATTCGAACTCTCCGATTCCTCAATCCAAGCCGCTATCCATTACTCTACCGGGCCAAAGATAAAAATGGCTAATAGCTTCTCAGTGTTTCCTTTTTAGGGTGTCTCAAGCCCCAGGGATTAACCCTAGCTTTTTCCCGTGAGCGAGGTATTAGAGGAAAGATGTATAACAAAGCGGAAAATGTTTTCCTGCGACTCGTTCTGTCCCTTAGGACTTCACCGGACTAGGATTGTTTACGTTGATGCAACTACACATGCGCATGAACGAGAGACGCTGGGAACTTTAAATTTAGAAATATATTTTTTTTATATGTGTTTGGAGTATGTAATCTAGCCAATTTTATTTAGATTCTTTTTCTTTTCCTTTTTATCGTCTTTGTTTTTAAATATCCCACATTGTGATAAAAGAAAATCTGCCAAGAATGGTGAAACAATTTAACAACCTGGACATAAATTTACTGTGGATGAACCAGTGATTAAAGCACTTTCTATAGAAAGTGCTTTGATCACAGTAAATTTTCGTCTTGGTGAATTATTTTCTCTTTTATTTTGAGTAGCATTTTTATTTCAAAATTGTGGTGAGTCTCGTTACAGTGTGAATTTTTTTTAAATGTCTTTTTTTATATTCATCTAATATTTTATTTAATATGTTGGTATAATCCAAGTGGATCCTAGTTATATAATATACAAAAA
>OZ038483.1:51196180-51223680 GCA_964036315.1 Acanthosepion esculentum
TCTAACTACACTGATGAGCTATGATACAGTGAAACAATCTGTTTGTGAATGACAAGATATGTATGTATATATATATATATATATATATATATATATATTGTCATTCACAATATACAAATATACATTAAATATATACTTTATATATATATAATAGATAGATATATATAATATGCATTATATATATATATATATATATATATATATATATATATATATATATATATATATATATATATATATACCTATGTATGTATACATATATATATATATAAAGTAGCAACTTTTCTTTCAAACATGTTTCGTTGAAAATTGGAAGGACATTTGAAGAAAAATTTGATGAATCAAATCATGCCAACAAATTTTCCTGCTATATTCAAAGAAACATACGCGCGTTCGCGCGCACACACACACACACACACACACACACACACACACACACACACACACACACACACACACACACTTACCTGTTTGGGTTTAAACATTAGTCAATAGGACCCGGAGTTGGAAATCGTCAACCCATTCAAACGTAACGTGTTGTTGTAATATTACATGTTGGTATCAATTGACCTCCGTCACGTGAATGTTATAATATTACAAAATAGATACCTTCAGTAATTTTGAAAAGAATCATTATCATTTCAAGAGCTGTTTGAACTATTAAGTTCATTATTAAGTCCGGTTTTAGATAGCATATTAATGAGGCAAACATCATTATTATTTCAAAAGTTGTTCAGACTACTGAATACGTTCTTTTTTGTTGCTTCTGCTGCTACCACAACAGCCTTTTCCACTGATACAATCCATAATGTAAATTGCAGCGTCTCTATTTACGGAAAATTAAAGCAAAAAGGAAGGAAACTTTGGCAAATATACTGACTCGAATTAATTGGCCTTAATGAGCATATTTGTTACAACTACATTTCTGTTTACTTCTATTTACTGGAAAAAGAGGACACGCTCCCTCCCACACGAATTGTACATTTGAAAAAGGTTGTGGAATAAATCGGCCGAAACACTGTGGTGACAACCAAAGCAACAAAAAAGAAGGACCTGCTCCTTAATGGTTTAAGAAGACTTTTGACTGGATTGGTCTATATGGGCCTAAAAAAGTATTCTTGCGAGTGGGCCGATTCAGGGACTCAAACAAAGAGAGTGACTTCAAGAACGATAAGTCTTGCTTTTTAATTTCAGTTAGAAGTTTGATATGAAATTCCCGGATTAAAATGTGACTTTGAAATTGGAGGGCGCTGGAAAATATTTGGACTGGCCAACTTCCTAAAATCTTACCAAAACAGCCAAGCGTCAGAAATTATTTTGGAGTGCTCTTCTTGGTCTGACAATGAACTTTTCCATTCCATCATCATATTATTCCATTCCATCATCACAAATCGTAGAACATACGGGCCACCGCAGATTGCATTTCAAAACAGCTGCTGCCTCTTCAAGCGAATCATGAATATTCATCAACCGATTGCTTTTGAGCATGCGCACTTTTCGTATTGCAAATCGTTGTCTACATGCAAAGCGCACGAAGCATCGTACTCGTTTTGCTTCAGCTAATTCATCACAAAAGCAACCGGCAGAGGGAGTTCTATAATCTGAACAACTCTTGATAACTACTCCTATTTATAATATATATTATATTATTACAAGACGCCTCACCTTAGAGTAATGCTTAGCAACCAGAGCCTACTTTCCCTTTTTTACTTGGAAGCGAGTTTGATTCTCACTGAGTCCCCATACAAAAATTCGACATCAAATAACCCAAGCGTTGCTACTTCATTAACTTAAGCAACCAGATCTATATGATTTAAAATTATTATTATTATTATTATTATTATTATTATTATTATTATTATTATTATTATTATTCTATTAGTTGAAAGCACAACACGAATAATGAGCGAAATAGTGTGTATAAGTTTGGAGAGTATATAATAGTTTCAGGTAAGTTTTAAACGCGCATAGATTAAGTGCAGTTTTTTCCAGCGAAAAAACAGATTTCAACTCTATATTAAATCTCTAGTTTTCAAAAACGAGCAATGGGACCTTTTACACTCACCTAGTGTAATATCGTGTAATATCGTGTGTGTAAAATAGAAGAGAATAAGACAATTAAATTAAAAAGATCCCTTAATTAGTAAACAGTCACGCATGTTCTTGGAAATATATCGTATTTCTGAAACATGATATATTTAATAAGATTAGCTGACGGCCACAAGTCACGCAAAAAAAAAGACGATTGAAGAAGAAACAGAATTTGGCGGTGCCTTTTCATTGGCCCATGAATTGATGACTCAGCAACTAGCGAGGAAGTGAGAATTTTTGGTTAAAAAAGTGTTTCTCCTTTCAAAATTCTTCAGAACGAATCTTCTCTGCGTAGGGTATATGTCTACAATGCTAGGATAGAAGGGTTTCTTTTACTTACTGCACTTTCTACGTCACTAACAAGAATTCGACAAAATTTCCTTAATGGGGACAATAAAATTAGTCAATACATATCATATATGCAGTGCTATTTATTACTACAAGAAAACTTTTCTCTTGGAGAAAAGATGGCTAATTTGACACTTAGTAAGACACAGACATTGCGACTTTGGTATATTGACCTCAAAGGCAGCCATGGAGACTAACACAGCGACACGAACGAGACGGCTAACTAGGGAACAACGACTATATTCGCCAAACACCATTTCGAGTCACATATGACGTGACAATATCGCACTAATATTATCCGGAAGTATGAATGGAACGAAACATAAGAATTATTATGGAGAAATTATAATCTGTCAAATAAAATCTTTAATAAAAAAAAATATTGCTAAATCGTTCCCATCGATTATGATTCTCGGGAGTATAACAAAAACTGAATCTTCTTAATAGTCTTCCATACATGGGCGATTATGGCTCTCCACGACTTACTAACCTTTGTAGCTCTAAGTAACGTTTTTATCTCTACTATCCTTCCTAATACCTGGTTTTCGCCATCCATTTGCACAAGCTCGTTAGGGAAGCTGTTTGCTGTGTCCCTTTGATAATCTTGCCCTCAGTATGTCTCCCGAATGTCAAATTCTCCCTGTTTGCTTTCCTTATCATAGATCCTAGAAATTTCGACTGTCTCTTTCTGATTCTAAGTACGTCATTTTTGTTACCATTTTCCGTAAAACATTTTGTTACCATTTTCCATAAAACTTCTTCGTTACTCATATACCCCGTCCATAGTATTCTCAATATCCTTATATTTAGAATCGCATCTCTGTTGCCTCAAGTCTCCTTTTCCTGTGTGAGAAAATTGACATAACAATATATGATATTACATAACAGTCTAGCATCATTTTCTTCGTTTCTAACTATATATTTCCTGTTTCTTGATATTTTAAGGAATCAAAAATATATCCAGAAAACATAGTTGCAATGATACATGTTTTGCTAATATTTGTTTATTCACAAGATTTTCTCCTGGTTGATAGTTTTTACATAATTATGTTTCTTTTAGCATGTCTCATACTCATGAGCCAATGTTTACCCTATTGACTTAGCGTCAGATATTTACACGAACATGTTTTCCTTCGAAGCTAGTGTTTTCTTCATATAAAGTGTATATATATATATATATATATATATATATATATATATATATATATATATATATATATATATATATATATATATATATGGTATATGAAGGGTGTTCCAATAATTTGGACCAATTTTAAATGTGAATTAAATATAAGCGTTTTTTTTTTTTGTTTTTCAATCAGATTTTACAATTTAAGTCTTTGGCAATTTCAACCATGAAAATATTAATCAAACAACGTGTTAAAGTTTCAAGAATGCAATTGGAAAATTGTTCGTAAATTCAAACAAACTGGGTCAATGGCAGATGTGAAAACACCATTGTGTGCTCGTTTAACTTTAATACGTTGTTTGATTGCTAATCTTTCCATCAGTGAAATTGCCAAAGACTCAAGTTGTTAAATCTGAAAGAAAAAGAAAAAAAAATCATTAGGCGCTTAAACTTAATTTACATTTAAAATCGGTTCAAGTTATTGGAACACCCTTTACAAGTACAGATGAAGAGATGGGCACTGATCATTTAAGCATTCTATAGTGTTGTCTGAGGATAAAGTGTCGTTGCCGACACTGGAGTTTGAACACAGATCACCAGTGATTCCATTTCTAATAAGTAGACCACGTGATCGTAAAGGAAAGGTATATATGGGAATTATGTTAAAGTTATCGAAGCCTATTACGAAAATAGACGTTCAAACAAAAATGCATTTCGCCCTGTTCGCGATTTTTTTTTGGTCAACATAATCGACCAACCGAGAGTGCAATTGGAAACGATGAAACGTTGTTATGGAGAGGTTCAATTCCTGCGCGCCATGATGAATAGAGGCATCTGGATTTTCGGCCATATTCTCATGTGGTTTGATTGTTAATCCTTCCATGGTTGAAACTGCCAAAGACTTCAGTTGTTAAATCTGAAAGAAAAAAAATCATTAGACGCCTAAACTTAATTCATATTTAAAATCGGTTATTAGAACACTCTGTATATAGCATGTCCCTATTTGTGCAGGTAGTGTGGCGGTTATTGGCGTAGAAAATAGAATCGGTCGGCATTGCGTTCATGACTGTAAGAAAACTTCAAAATGAATCTGTTTTCGAGTCTGATTTTCTGTGGTCAATTCATTCATTCTTGTCGAAAGTCCCGATGAGTGATTGTCCCATCTTCGCATTCAGCTACACGCAAATACCATTGGTTAAAGTATAAATCCACCTTTTCTTCCAGCTATGGGTTAAAAATGGGAGTTGTGTCTGGAAAAATCAGTGTAATCTCCCAAATTTTTCATGCAATTGTTAAAGAAAAATTGTTACAATCCAAAATATGTCCCGACTTTGACTAACCCTCAGTCCATAGATATCAACAGGGTTGATAAGCTGTAAAATCAAATCAATCAAATATGTCCCGTGAGTGTAAAATTTTCCAAGGTTTCTTTTTTCATTATGTGTCCTAGAAATTTCAACTGTCTCATTCTGGTTTTAAGTATACTTGTCATTTTTGTTTCCATTTTCCTTAAAACTTCCTCATTGCTCACATGCTTCGTTCATGGTATTCCCAGCATCCTTCTGTAGAACCATATCTCTATTCTCTCAAGTCACCTCTCCATCTGAGAAGAAATTGTACAATGTTTACTGCCATATAGGTGAACTGATATTACATGGCACTATAGCAGTCTTTTGTTTCATACAAGATGTTTTGTTTTGTTTTTTAATTCCTTAAGAGACAAAAACAAAATAAAACATCTAAAAACATAGTCGCAATGCGGAATGTTAATATTTGTTTATTCACATTATTTCATCCTATTTACACGAACTTTTTCCTTCGAAGCTAATGTTTACGTTTTTTGCGAGCCAGATTCAAATTTCAACCGAGTCTCTTAGAAAGAAATCACTACAGATCTACGCTGTTAATACTGAGTGCGTGGCAAAACGATTAGGTTAGAGGTTTGACTATGAAACACGGGTTCATGGTCAATTTGTTAAGAAACCGACCTTGATAATATCTGCCTCTGGAGACTATACCAGCAGGCAGTACTGTCGAGAAATACTCGAAAACCACACCATGCGTTGGCTCTAACCTGGTGAGTGAAATTGGGTAGAAGGACCAGTTCGAAGGGTGTCGATAGTTGTGTTTGAATGAAGCCACATGTCATCGTAACCGAGTCTTTGAGTATACTAACCTTGTTCAACTACTGATGTCGCCAGATTATGGACTCTCCTGTTGTAATTATAACGCCCGTTCAGCATAGTTAAACCACAGGTTTATTGTTGAAGAAACATTAGATTGTTCCATAAATACGTTTTATGATTTATTTTAATACTTATTATTTTAATGGTTCTTTTCTTTGTTTCATATTCACATAAAGACACCATTTTTCGTATCCGGTGATAATACACCCTTGTGCAAATCAATTGAAACAAAACGAATAATTCTGTTATTATTTACTTTTTCATATTTTTCCAATGAAACATGACCCAGTGCACATGTTAGTACTTCATGTTAGCCTTTATTTTTTAGAAGCTCTTTGATGTGATTTGGCATGGAATCCATTAATTTGGAGCAGTCATTATTGAGTTGGGGTTTACGATACCATAATAGCCGTCACGGACTTATCTTTCGTCGTACAGTCCGCGATCTCTCTGTAAGTCTTGCCAGTGTGTTCGTGCAGCGTTACAATTTTTGTATGTTTCCTTGAAGTAACGTCTATCGCAGGACAACTAATCGTCGACCAAGACAATAGTGTCTGGGCGTGATAAATATCTGATGCAATCACGGATGACGAAATATTTTTCAAGGCCAAACAAATTTCATCATACACCCCGAAAATAGATTCACATTACTGCACACCACTGCAAATGACCTAATCTGAGGAAAAAATAGAAATCGATTACACCCTGTCACTCCAGTAGGTGTAAAACTGACCGTATAGTGAAAAAAAGGAAACTAAATTGGTTGTTTCAATTACAAGGGTGTACAATAAATGAATCTTTCTTTGAATCCATGAGTAGCTTGGTGTCGAGAGAGTAAATTGGTGGCAATGGAGAGGCGCTAGATTTTGTTTCTCTTGCTCAATGAAGGTGGCACTCATGCACCGTGTTTCTGGACTTTAGTTATTGTGTGAAGATGATGAGCGAAAATAACACGAGAGATTGGCATCTGAGCCAATTCCCTAGTCGTCTGGCGCGGTATTTCTTTAATCAGCGTGTGAATTGGTTCTCATCAAAACTGAACAGGTCGGCCGGAATGCGGAGAGTCTATCAGTTCAAACTTCTCCTCCTCGAAACGGGAAAACGATTTCTGTACCATTCTGTTTGCAATGAAGTCATCTGCGTACACAGTACAAATGTCTCCAGCAACTTTGACGGCTTTAAAAGCAAAGAGTAGAAGATGTCGAACATGCTGATTATTGTCTACTTGGCGTTGCATCTCAAAGGGTTAGCTAATCTGAAATAAAATTACAGTAATATTAGACAACACTTTCACAGTGTTACCAAGAAGCAAAAAATGCTGCGAAAGATTGTTACTTGAGATCATTCGCAGGACGTCAGAAAAAAAACGAACTAATATATAATTACAACGTAATAAAGGCGCGTAAGCATGTCCAACGATGAGTAACTAGAAGGGCATGCTCGAAACGACAGCCAATCATTATTTACTTGAACTGATAATATAGTTTTGCGAAACAAGAAATACTTTAGTCAATAATATATTAATAATAATAGCATATCTGTGCTGCGATTTTTAGCAAGATAGTCAAGAAGCCCATTAGTCGTGTAATGACTTCAATCCTCACTGGGTACCCCAAAAATCTAACGTCGTGCCTGACTGAGCAAGCATAATAATCATATAATAATTGTGCGTGTCCCTCCCTTCGTTAGTTCACGCGACCGTTACTCCCTGCCAATAACTCGTAAATAATGGACTATTCCGTTTTGGTCGCGTGAAAAGACAAAAGACATATCAGAGACGCTACTTGGTTTAAGTGAAAAAGAAAGAAAGAAAGAAAGAAAGAAAGAAAGAAAGAAAGAAAGATAGAGGTCTTTAACGTCTCTTGCTAATACCTCATAAAGGACTATTCCGTTTTGGTTGCGTGAGAAGACAAAACACATATCAAAGACGCGACTTCGTTTCAGTGAGAAGAATAAAGAAAAAAATGGAAAATAGAAGTGTTTAACGACTGTTTCAGTGGAAATGGAAAAAGAATTTATTTCATTTGTACCCACTTCGATATGACCTATGAGTGTAAAATATCAGGACAGACCGAGAAGGAAACTCTGAATTTAAAACCACCTTCTGCTTTGCAGATCCTGCCTCTTTAGGCAAAGACTAGAAGGCAACTTCAAAACAAATCCAAAATCTATGATTGTTATTGCAATATTTTGTTAAAGTTATTAAGCTCAAATATTTAACGATGTGATAGGGGAATTTCTACGGATATTTCATTACCGTAGAACTCGCCATGAGCTTATTCAATCATTAACTGAAGAATTAAGATTCATCAGAAATTTCACATTAGTTTGCTTCGAGTAACGATTAGCAAGTTGGTTTAGCAAGCCGTTGCAAATGAATTTCAATCCTCACTGATTCGCTCACACACTTGGGGCCTTGTGGCAGATGAAGTTAAACTTCACTTAATAAATATTTATGGTGCGCTTCAACAATGTGTAATGATTAGCCTGCTTGTTTAGCATTTAGCACTGTATAGTAAAGGGTAATCGACTATATGTGATTATACGTCTTTTTCTATGTGCCGTGTCGATTCAGGAGAATGTCTCCACGGCTTCCTATTCTTTGTAGCTCCAAGTAACATTTTATTTTCATCATCTCTCCTTATCCCTGTTCCAACAAACGTTCACACAGACGCTACTTAACCCTGTCTCTTTTGCCTTCGATATGTCCTATGAGTGTCAAATTTTCCAAGCTTCTTTTCCTCATTATGCGTCTCGGAAATTACAACTGTCTCTTTTTGATTCTGTGTGTCCTTTTGTTTCCATTTTCCTTAAGACTTCCTCGTTGTTTATGCGTTCCGTCCAGAGT
The DNA here is from genome assembly GCA_964036315.1 of Acanthosepion esculentum. Lineage (NCBI taxonomy): Eukaryota > Metazoa > Mollusca > Cephalopoda > Sepiida > Sepiidae > Acanthosepion > Acanthosepion esculentum. The sequence goes on from OZ038483.1 coordinate 51,204,786, forward strand.
ATTCTCAGTATCCTTCTGTAGAACCACATTTCTGTTGCCCCAGGTTGATTGCTTGGCTGATTTTCTTTAGAGCAATAGCGTCCTCTTTGGGTTATTTAATGCTAAAATATACATATTTTGAACACAATTGTATGCCTTCAACTACAAATAAAATGTACTGTTGCTCATTATTTTACTATAAATAGGTATTGTTGGTCATTTTATTATAAATAAGAATTGTTAACAGCATATCTATCTAAATATTTTGTATGTAATTTCATGCTTTCAACTACAAGTATTTTATACATAATTTTATACTTTTAAGCTAAAGGTATGTATTTTTAGATATATAGTCTGTAGATCATAAAATGTATTGTTCGATAATTTTACTATAAAAATGTATTTTTATATCTTTTAATTGTTTCATTGTTTCTCATTTTGCTATAAAAAGGTATTGTTGCTCATTTTATAAAAAATGTACTGTTGATTTTTGTTTGGGGGTTCAGTACCCCGAGTCTGGATAGACCGGGGAACAACAACAGTTATGGTTCCACGCTTCTCAAAACCTCCAAAAATAAAACAGCTCTTCATAAAAAGTGAAGTTCATGCTGAAGCGAGTTCGGGAAATATAGGAAATTTCCGGCGACACACAGGTGTTGGTTAATTTTGTTTAGCGGTATATCAACCTATATGGATTGTTTAATGCCGAAATCTAAATATTTTCTAATTTTATGCTTTCAACTACAGATATTTTGTACATATTTTTTTTACTTTCAGGCTAAAGGTATGTATTTTTAGATATATAATCTGTAGATCATAAAATGTATTGTTAGCAAATTTACTATACAAATATATTTTTATCATTTTGCCATAAAAATTTATTAGTCATTTTATTATAAATATTTACTGTTGTTTTTTGTTAGGGGGTCCACTATTTGCTCATCGCTGGGACTCTAGCATGTACTACCACGCCGGATCAGGTGAACCTGGGAACAACTTCAATTAAGAGTTGGTTCCACACCTCTCAAAACCTCCAGTCTCTTGATCAGACGCCTTGCTGCCGGATGTAGTTTATCTTCATACCCAGGACGCTGTTGTCCCAAGTCTCCTCTTCATCCTTGAGAAAATTGTCTAGATTCACCGTCATTTAAGAAGATTAATATTGCATAGCAGTTCACAACTCTTTTCTTTGTTTCTAACAAAACTTTCTTGTCTCTTAATACTTTGCTTACATTTTGCAAGACCAAAAGCTAATTTTAAAAACCTATACAATATATGTCTTCAAACTATTTTCCATGGTATCCCTTAAGCATGAAGCAACGATATCTTTACACTTAACAGATTTATTGCGACTTCTTTTCACCCTTTTTGCCGCAGGACAAGCACGGTGGTGTAATGACTAGCGGCTAGGATTGAGGAAGCCTAGAGCTGAGTTTGAATTCCAGTCAAGTTCATTAGAGTCACTTACGTGCTAATACTTTTTAAACAGGTGTGAATATATCTCTTCTCCTCCCAACTATGGGTAAAATATCAGGACAGACCGAGAAAGAAACTCTGAATTTAAAACCACCTTCTGCTTTGCAGATCCTGCCTCTTTAGGCAAAGACTAGAAGGTAACTTCAAAACAAATCCAACTCTGAGAGGAGAGATGGAGTGACCTCAACATTATCGATGCAAAAGGAAGCGGCTAGTCATTGCACTATTTTGCTTTGAATGTCACCATGAACTACAATTGTGAGATGGGCAGGAGAGACGACCAAAATGGCGACGATGTTCTAATTGAATGAATGATGATGACAAGCAATTGCAGGAATAGTAAATTGCCTATTTATTCAGTGACTCTCCCAACAACAACAAAAAAGAAAAAATATGGTTAAAGTATCATGCAGGGAACATTAGATTCATGCCTTCTATAAAGATATTAACGTGACTCAGACATAAGAACTTAAATCGCAGTTCTCCGATTCAGGTTTTCAAAGTAGCTAACCATTAATTTCTTTCGATTAATAATCTTATGAACCTTCTAGAAATAAATAAACTATATGCAAGGTGAACACACTACACGAAATTCCTTTGGTATATGCATTTTGAACTACGAAAGATCGATTATTGATCATATTGAGTAACTCCATGCAAAACTACATTTGGGTGGTGGCCATGCTTTTAAGTCGTGGAAGTTTTTTCTCTCTTTTTAACTAAACATATTTTTGGCTTGATTTTTATTTGATTATCTCCCTTTGGTTTGCTTTCCTTTCGATTGTTCAACCTTTAAAATGTCGGCAAAGTTTAACAGACCTACTCGCAAAAAATAAATCAATGAAATAAAATAGAATAAATGTCTTTTTTTTCTTGACACCGCCATTACTGTATATTCCCACGGCAATTTTTATTTTTTTAAAAGCTATTTTTAGAATTTTAATAAAACCTAAATATATGAAACTAGATTTATACATTTTCTTTTTTCAATCAACTGCGATTATCAAAAATTTAAATGCAACGTCAATCGTCATCTTTTGTTTCCGAAAAACCTGTTCTTTTATAGTCTTCTCTGCTTCTTTCACTCTTAGTACGTCACATTTGGTTTTATTACCTTGCTTGGGATGAAATTATTAAAACAATAATAATACTGCTAGATATCCGTTTATCTGGTGAAATACAGGTAGCAGTCTTTTGGTGGGGAAACTGAAGTGACCTCTCCAGGGCACAGGCCTGGGTGATGGTATATGAAAGCCGTGTCCTGCCCAGACTACATTCCCACCCCACTTGGCCGTACCCACAAAATCTAAAGAAATACAGAGCATGATATTTGGACCCGGCTTACCTGCAGGATTTACCGGAAAGTTGTCAGTGTTGACAACCAACCGTCTTCGGGGCTCCAATCCGAGTTTTCTTCCTGGATTTACTTCCATAACCTTCTCTGTGTTTTGCTGGATATGACCATAAGGCAGCGGGGGTTTAAAATCAGGGTTTTTCTTCCCCTACATAGACTGCCTTCTTGGGCTGTCGAGCTCCATTTACCCCCGAAGCAGCTGGTTATGAAGCCCCAGTTGTCCGTCTTCACCCATTTTCCGGTATGGTGCTGGGTTTGATCGGCTATTAAGAGATGTATGCCACAGAAACACTTTATAGACTATAGGAGTTTGTCCCCACCATCAGCCCCGGTTTGACAGCCTTTGGGCATTAATAGGTTATAGGTAAAACAAAAAAAAAAAAAACTATAATTAATACGAGATTTTTATAACTGGAAAAACAAAAACTATAATTATTGGGTTGGAAGTCAAGTCTGTAGCATTTTTCGATAATTGATTTCCGAACATATGATTTCGTTTCACACGTGACTGAAATCTATATCATATACATATACTGAAGATGATATTTCAATACGGTTTTATATGCGATTCGTATGTGGATTGTGAATCTGTATATTTTTTTAAAGTTAAAAATCAAAATGGAAGAAAATAAGATGCATTTTTTGTCATTTCATGACAAAACGCTGCACAAAAGCAAAAAGATATGTGCAATTTTTGCAGTGGGTGCCATAGCTGAGAGTACTGATCGTAAATAATTCGCCAGGTTCAGAAGTGTAAATTTTGGTCTTGAATGCCGAGAACGTTCCGGCAAGTTATAAGTATAAGTTTCCGTGTATTTCCTAATTTCCTTAAAACTTCCTCATTGTTTAAATGCTCTGACTAAGGTATACTTAGCATCCATCGATAGATTGTTCGGCATTTACTGCCACATAAGCGATTAGAAATTACATAGCAATTCAATTAGATTTTTTTAAACTTCCTGTTAGCAAACTGAACAAAGCTCGAATGTAAAGTGGCAAATCAAGAAGAACCTTCAAGAAAGGCGACCTTCTTGTAAATAGAAAGTGGAAACATGTTGAATCTAACTGTCAAAGAGGAAAAAAGATTCCCAAGGCTCAAGAGCCACTCGTGGTAGAGGGTTACTAAATGTAAGAGAAGTTAGGCAGAGCTAGAAGAAAGCGAAGATTATAGTGATAAGAAGGATATATAATAACTGACCCTTGACAGAGAGATAAGATTGTAGTGCTCAGGAAAGCATCTACGCAGGAGTTTGTACCACAGAGTAGCAGTTCTCTGGGAAAATAGAATAGAATACAAAAGAAATTATAACGATTCGCCCCCGTGAAAGTAGTCTGGAGTGCTCATATTGTAAACGTAGAACTACTGGAACTGAAGAATAGAGCTCATCTGAACATTTGTCATTGAAATAGCGAGAGAGTGCCGACCGGCTTGCAAGATTGTGTTTATGGAAAAGAGTGGAGAATAAGTCTTCCCCACAAGGTCGGATAAAAGATTTTGAACACTGTGACAACTGGAAATTGAGGATTGAGTAGCTCCTGACCAGATGTAACAGCGATAATCTTTTGTCTTAATCCGATTTTTGTAGAGATAAAGCATGAATGATAAAGCCAGGTACTTTTTTGAGCAATCAATTTTCTCGCATCTTTAGCAGTAAAAATTATCTTAAGCGGCCAGCTTTTCGGTTAGAATTTATCATAGAGCAGTGGTCCCCCATTTTCCCCCTGGGCTGCATTTCGGAATTAAAATTCGCCCACGCAGCACCAAATTTTACGTGATAAAAAAATACATTTAAAAATAAAAAAGGGTTAAATTAAATAACCGTGAAGGGTTAAAGGGAAATAACCGTCAGAACATTATCATTGATAACTATCTCCTCCAATTTGCGGAGCCTACAGTATCTGTCTATATTTCTGAGATGACGTATTATTTACACTATTTACATTATTCGGACTATTGTCCTCATCTTTGTTGCCATATTTATCACAACGTTTCGGCCGTTGTACGCTCCGGCCTTCTTCAGGTGGTTGGAATGTCGGACTGAACCCTTTATTTCGCTTGCTGGGGTAGACTGTTCTAGTTCCACGTACAATTTCTAATGGATATCAGTTATCTCCTATTAATTCACCTCTCCAAGTTCTCCACTGCCTCAGCCAGGTATTGAACTCACAACACTTTGGGTCCTGTCACTGGATTTAAGCAAAGCCTTTATCCACTGTGCTTAAGGACACATGACACAGTGGATAAAAGCGTTGGTTACATCCAGTGACAGGAACCAAATAGTTGTGAGTTCAATACCTGGCTAAGGCAGTGGAGAACTTGGAGAAGTGAATTAACAGGAGATAACTGATAACTGATATCCATTAAACATGACACGTGGAACTAGAACCGTCTACCCCAGCGAGCGAAATAAAGGGTTCCGTTCGACATCCCAACCACCTGAAGAAGGCCGGAGCGTACAACGACCGGAGCGTACAAAGGCCGAAACGTTGTGATAAATATGGCAACAAAGATGAGGAAAATAGTCCGAATAATGTAAATATTGCGGACCCTAGTTACTATATTCTTAATACTTGATATAATACAAAAACATCACAGTGATAAAATTGGTCAATAATTATTTATAACTATTTATACTGGGACTCATGCATGCAATTACAAGTAATCCATAATAATATTTTACATTTTGAAATCATATTTATTTTTGGCATATGAATTTTTTTAAACTGTTTTTAAATCTTGTCTTTCAATCATTCCGCCTCATCTGCTATCCTCTTCCGCCGAAACTATGTGGCACTCCGCGCCGTATGGAATCTACTTTCATAGCGTATCAGCGAATTTCAACAAGCTTCAGCTTCTCCAAGCTATATTCAAGTTTTGTATCATTAAGAAATTGTTTAAATATGCAATATAAAGTTTACTGTTTTCAGACTAAAGTCGACAGCGAAGGTAAAACTAATTTTCCGATTAATCATTCAACCTCCCGACCAGGACAGATATTTAAAATGGCGTTCACTATTATCAAATTATCGACTCCGATCAGAAATGAACAACAGGCTCTGGTCAAAAACTTTTCTTTTCTTTTTTTTAATCCGGTTTCTTTCAAATAATTACATTCACAAAATAAACAGAACTCTTAACCTTTGAACATTGCTAGCAATTTATTTTGTTTAGTAAAGAAAATTAATTCCTAGTGTTTTCAATTCAGTCTAATCAACGTATCTTTGAAATTTCTAACTAGAGTCATTCAGCAAACAGCCATTACCCCTCGATATGAATACCTTCATTATTTACAGATGGAAGAATAATAGCGGGGGTTGTAAGAATGGCATCAAAGAGAGATACTATGAATATGAGACATCAACTCTCACGTTGAAAACGATGAATCTACTATTCTCTAAGACATGGCAATCCAAATTGATAAATAAAATAAGGCCAGAAGACCTGATATATTAGGGAAGGACAAAATGGAAAGACATTGTCTGATCAGTGCATGTCACTGAGCAGACAATCCATGCTGGAAAAAACTCAGGAGTTGAAAGGATGCGATGCATGCAGACTGACAAAACCAGAGTTATTAGGTGTTTCCATCTGATCAAATTGAGTTTAGGAAAGAGAAAGAAAGGTGGAGCTACGTCTGGTAAGTAAGGGGGATGAGGTAACAATTCAAAGCCAGAGTTGGCTGCTTCAGCTACTGAAACCTGAGCAGTGTGAACGGGCGCGTTATCCTGGATCCAGAGCACACCTGCCCGGGCAGGTGTGCTCTGGACGCCCTCAGCTTCCCCCTGCGTTTCGACTTGATTGATTCCTTCATTTGTCTTAATTCCGACGCATAGTTTCCCCCTTTTCGCTGCCTGCTTGAACTTCTTCGGTGGCGGGGAACCAGAGTGTTCCCACTGCTTTGAATCTTTGATTCAGGTTCGAAGTGGTGAACCAGGGTTTCATTTCGAGTTACAAATCTTCGGTGGGAATTCGCAGGGTCAGCCTAGAAACGAGTCAGAAGTGTTCTGGAAATGTCAACCCTTTTCAGCTTCTGCTCTGGTGTCAGCATTCTTGCGATCCATCTTGCAGAAAGCTTGCTTATTCCCGAGATCTCAGTTAAAACAGTATGGACTGAACCAGAACTAATGTCTATGGACTTAGGTATCTGCTGGACAGTAAGACGTCTGTCATCCAAAACCATACGTTGAATGACATCAAATTCAACATCAGTGGTTGAGTCTTTTGGATGACCTGACCGAGAGTCATCTTCTGTGCTGTCCGGGGTCCGCTTGAATTCTGTAGCCTACTTGTCCACAGTTGCATAGGAAAGGGATTCCTCAGCAAGTGTCTATATACCATGTCCTCATGGATTTCCTTGGGTATCATACATTTCTTTTGCAGATATTTTAGGACTGATCGTGCATCTGTTTTGTTCATCTTTAGATTTGTCGCACGCCTCTCACCTTTGCGTGGGTTTCACATGCGCAGAAATTAAGACAGAAATCTGAATTATTTTTTTCTAGGTTTATAAGAAGAGGTAGTGTGTTGCCAAAACACAAATGTTCAGCTATGGCTCTTCTTTCTGGATAGGTTGTAGAACTTTTTGAACGGCCCTCGAGTAGTAATAGCAGAGAGTTGATATACCTAATGTCAACAGTGACAAGAGCGATAAGTGATTTTCAAACCCTCAGTTGAAAGAAATGACAATGTTTGTTTTTATCATTTCCCCTTTCACAAAAAGAAAAAAAAATCTAATGCAACGGTGAAGTGGCCTTATAACTAGTGTTCTGTTCCTTACACAGAACACTTAATATCAGACCACTTTTTATTCACTAGCCTACTCGAAGAGAAAGACGAATCTGTAGTTAGAATCTACCGGAGATTATTAATGGATGTTAGAGTTCTACGAACAGCAATACCTTAGCAGATTATGTCAATTTTAAAGATTTTCTTTTCCTAATCCAATATTATTTCAGGTGGATGTAAATAAAATTAATATTTTTTTAAAAATCTTTCTTCACTTCAATACAGAGCCAGTTATTCTGCTTTGAAGCCTTTACCCATTTTCGGACATTTTGTCCTGCTTTTATTGTCTCTCTTCGCGTCTATAACCTCTTCTCTTTTCATTCTATACTTTTTTGTCTCTTTATCTGTAAATGTTCCTTTGTCTTATTGTATTCTGACTCACTTTCTGACTTTCTTTCGATCTCTCTCTATCGTTGTCTTTTCTCACTCTAAATGTGTGGTCTCTTTGATGCTGTCTACTTTCCATTTTCATGTCTTCTCTCTGTGATATTGTCTTCTGTCTTTTTTTCTGTTTCTTCTATTTCTCTCTTTCTTCTTTCTTTGTTGCTGGCTTCAAAGTCTCGTCGTCTACTCCTCTCTGTTTCTCAGCCTCTTAGCTGTTTTCTCTTTAATATTGTGTACTTTCTTATTGTTTCACCTTTCTTTCTGTCTACCTCCCTCCATGTTTTATTCTCTCTGCGTTATTGTTCTCCCTCTCTCTGTTGCCCGTCTTCTCTCTATCTTAAATATCATTGTCTTCTTGTTTTCTGTCGTTTTATGCTTCCCTTTTTCTTCCTTTCTCTTTATCACCCTTTCTCTCTCTCTCCTCATATTGTGTTATGTTACCGCCCCTTCTCTCTGTCGCATTGTGTACACTCTCCGTCTCTTAGCTGCCCCCTTTCCGGTTTCACTAATATCGTCTACTCTTTTATTATTTCCTCTCTTTCTTCGTCCACTCTCTCTCCGTGTTTTCTCTATCTTTGTTGGTTGCTCCTCTCTCTTATTAACCACTCTCTCTCTCTCTCTCTCTCTCTCTCTCTCTCTCTCTCTCAATATATATCTGTCTTCTTCCTCACTCTAACTCTCGTTTGTTAGTTCTATGTTTTTGTCACGCCCCTCTTTCTATCTTTTCTTGACTTTATTCTCTTTCTATTTCTCTCTCTCGCTCTCTCTCTCCCAAACCCTCTCAGTTTATCTTAATGTATTCTCTCACTGTTAGTATCTCTTCTCTTTTTACCTTTGCTATCTCCTTTCTGTCTTATTGTCATTTCTCAAAATATTGTCTTCTCTCTTATTATTCCCCCTCTCACTCTCGTTCGCTTGGCCTCTCTCTACCCCGCCCTGTCTATCTTGTACACTCTCTTTATCTCACTGCATTTTTTCTCTATTTTTGCTGTTTGTTTCTATCTCTCTTATTAGCCACCCCCTCTCTCTCAAACTCTATCTCTATCTTCTGCACTCTTTCTTTTTCATTGCCTTATTAATTCCTTGTTTTTAACGCGGCTCTCTTTCTACGTTTATTGACATTATTGTCTCTCCTCTCTTTCTCTCTCTCTCACTCGCTCTGTTTTAAGTGCACTCTCTCTCTCTCTCTCTCTCTATCTGTGTTACTATCTACTCTCTTTGTACCTTTGTTACCACCTCTCTGTCTTATTGTCATGTCGCTAATATCGTCTGCTCTCTTCTTATTTTTTTCTCTCTCTACTTTCCCCTCTTTGTAGTTTTCTTATTTCCCTCCCTCTCTCTTTCTCTCTCTGCCCTCTGTATTCTCTATAACTTACTTTACTCTAATGTCGACTGCTCTCTACTTTTCTGTCATCCTTTCTCTTTCTCTTTCTATCTCTCACTCTCTCTTCTTCTCTCACCTCTTATCTTCTCTCGACCTAACTGTTTCTGTTTCTCTATCTTAATGACACCTCTCTCTATTATTCCCATTTCTCGATGTTATTGTCTCCCTGTCTCTCTTTCCGTCCTATTGTCTCCTTTCTCTGTTATTCGGTTTCTTATATCTTATTGTCTCATTTTTGACTTCATTGTTTCCCCTCTTTCTTCCGTCTTTCTGGCTGTTTTTCAAGTTCATATGGCAGCTGAACCGACAGAATGATTTGCTAAGTCAGCTGATTTGAACGGCGTCCTAAGGCAATAAATGACATCAAGTTGACTTCAAAGGTCAGTATCGTTCTGCTGGCTTCTGAGTTTTACTTTGTTGCTATTTGTTTTAGATGGAAATATGGCTTTAGCAGATTCATTGCTTCACTTACTAAAGTGAATAGATTCATAACAAATCAAACTTTCTAGCCGAGGCTCATTTTAATACCAACCAATTGTATACAGAATTGTTTGCGCCTTTTGTAGCACTCTGGTTTGATGAAAGTTTGTCAATTATTCGAACTGGCTTAAAGCCATTGGAACAGGAGATTTGTATCAACAAGAACTGGACCCAGAAGAAAAGAAAAACAGTTCAGTTCAATCCAACGACTATCATTCTTGGTTTTTCGTCTTGCAATTTCTCTCTTCGAATTTTGTACACACAGAGCGTTTTATATGCTCTTTTTTACTAATGTTAATCCAATAGAAGGCCTAAGAGCCATTCAAGGTAGAGGGTTATTGTGTGGAGTTTATATTAGCGTGGAAAAGAACAAGAGTTAGGGGTATAGGGCTGAAGTAGACTTTGGAAGGAACTGGAAACGCAATCCTAAACAGGAAAAAAGGTATAAACCTCTGCTCCTATTTAAAAGACAGGGAAGGAGTGTGAACCGGACGATAGGCGAACCTATCTACTCTTATTAATATATAAATGCTTACAGCACCTGGTATTTTCAACCGGTCACCCATCTAAGTACTGACCAGGTACGATCTTGCTTAACTTCGGTGATCGGACGCAAACCGGTGTTTTCAGTGTTATATAGCAGTAAGGTTCGACCCTCTTTCTTGGTGGAGATGAGACTATATCGTGAATTATACATACTAGTCAAATACCATCCTTCGATCAGAGAAAAAGTAAGTTGGCATAGAAATTATTTTATGTTATGGTCCAATATCCTCGCACCACGGTTATGGTCCAAGGTAGAACCAAGAAAGAACAACACAAACACAAGAGTAGTAAATAACAAAGATATATTACAACAGAAATATAATACAAGAAGTTGAAGGTGTTAGTATTAACTGTCAGTCTGGTTTAGAGTGAAATAATATGTCTTGACTCGTTAGGTCTCAACTCATTCCTCCTCCTTCTCTCTCAGAGAGGCGCAGTATTTATAGAGTCAGGAAGAGTCCATTATCGTTATAGATAAGTTCCCATAACATTTTATATCTTGTAGTATTGTATGCAAATTAGATAGACAAGTATAAATAGAGAACAACTGGCGAACATGGGTGACTATGCCTAGCAAAGCCAGTTGCTATTCAGGACACGGAGAACTGTACTACATTACTACTACCACGCAGAGAGGTATGCAAAACATATCTCTAAAATGTCTGTATAAACATTTTCAGCAAAACACCTAAAGTGTTAAGTTCACTTGAATTTACTCATTTGAACAAAATTTCATAGTCTCTATGAGAAAAATCTGAATAATTTCGGATCTTAATTCCCCCTCCCCCAAATATTAATTCACCCCAAAATAAAAAGAATTTATATTTACTAAAATTCACATTAATTTCTCTAAGAGCGAGCCCCTTCCACTGCACTCCAGTTGGGTTGATCTTTGCGATCGCTCAAAATGGCGGCGACTCGGAGGCGCTATTTCTAAGTGAGGGCATCTACGTTCACACCCACCTCGATAAACAAGCCCAAAACAGATCTTTTTTCTTTTTTTTTAAACTGTAAAAAACTCCTTGTAAGCACCTACACTATCAACCGCACTTACGAAATGGAAGTCCTTGATTTTTGGTAAATTTTCATTATGAGAGTTGGAGGATTTGCGAGGAAAGCTAAACAATTTAAAATTTATAATTTTAAAAGAGTACCAAAAATTTAATAAAAAACAAACTTTTATTTTAAATTTACAATTTCTTGGGGCGAATTAATATTTGCGATAAATAACTTTATATTATTTAGGGTTACTTAACAGAAAAGATCCATGATTTCCTAATGCTTCTAATAATAAAACTAATAATAATTAACTAATTAATTCAGTAAACAGACTTATTTTTCACATCTTTAACCCTGAGTCAGTCTCCTCGGATTTCCGAAAATGAATAGTCCCCCGGAATGTTTACACACCCCAATGCAAAAATGCTTATAGTGTTACAATTATGTAAAATATTGTCGAACTGGTGAAAAAAACTAAAAGAAAAACCAAGCAATTTCCGTTACAAAATACATTAAGAACTGAAGATATAATTATTTATTGAAATGAAAATCATAATTTTTTTTTGCATAAACGTATGTTGTAAAATGTAAATTGTAGGCGAAACACACCAATACAATAATATAGAAAGGTTTTATTCATAAAAAATAACCTCAGTTGTAAACAATATTATCAATGAATGAAGCAAATTGGATCTAAAGGATTATAAAGACAAGGATGATAAAAACAAACACGTCAGCATAGAGGTAGTGAATCTCTTTGAAAATTACTTCATATACGAAAATATCCACTTTCCCAAAATAAATAATGAAATATGTTAAATTTATAAAGTCTTTCCTACTTGTTCCTCATTTAACCATTTTGTCTAATTTAAACTTCAACTCATACACATGTTTAGGCAGCAGTGAGACATATTTTATTAAACAGAAAGGAAGATGTCTGTCTGTTGCTCCTTTGTGTGAGTGCCTTCTTCTGTCGAATAAGTCAATTAATATCAGATGGAAACTTGCAAAGGAACCTACCGACATGATGCGTTACTATATTGGATACTTTCAACCCTCTTTTGTTGTTTTCCAAGAAAGATGACTTAAAATCGAGCAATAACCAGTATGGAGTTTGCTGAGTCTTCTAGTGCCACGCAGCTCTGTCCTCTCGGTAACTCCGATCATGCTGTAGTGTCTGTTAGCATCTCCTTCAAGCCCACCCCCTGCAAAGAGCCTCCTACCACCAGAACCTCATTCTGCTACCAACGAGCTGACTGGGACTCGTTCCGTGATTTCCTCCGCGATGTCCCCTGGGATGCTGTATTTAAGCTCCCCGTTCAAGAATGTGCTTTAGAGGTCTCTTCCTGGGTTAAAGCTGGAAATGACGCTTTCATCCCCTCAAGGAAATTTAAGGTCAAACCGCGCTCCTCCCCTTGGTTCTCAGCTGCATGCTCAGCCGCCATTGCCCATAGGAACCACTTTTTCCACCTATTTCGTAGCGATATGTCCGACTACAATATTTGCCTCTGTCCGTAACGAGTGTAAGCGTGTCCTCAATGAAGCTAAGTCACTATTTGCTGCTCGGATGAAGGAACGTATTGCATCTCGCAAATTCGGCTCCAAGGATTATTGGCGTCTCTGCAAGAGCGTTCTGAACAATAGCAAACCTTCCATTCCTCCCCTGTTCAATCAGTTTGAGGTCCTGACCATCTCTGCCGACAAGGCTGAATGCTTTGCTCGGAAGTTTTCTTCCAATTCAACGCTTGACACTCCCAGAACTGAGGACCTTTTGAGCGGATTGCACATATCCCCGTCATTGGTATTGGGCATTATCTCTAACTTAGATCACCACAAGGCTACTGGTGAAGATGGGATACCAGCCATTGTTCTGAAGAAATGGGCGCCTGAATTGGCGCTTGCCTCTCTAAATTACACAACTACTGCCTCAAGGAGTCTTGTTTTCCTGAATGCTGGAAGTCCTCATCCATTGTTCCTGTCTTTAAGAACTCTGGTGACCCCTCCAACCATTCTAATTACCATCCTATCAGTCTCATACCCCTCTTCGGCAAAGTCTTCGAAGCCCTTATCAACACCGAAGTGATTAATCACCTTATATCCCATGATCTGCTCTCAGACAATCAGTATGGTTTCCGCTTTGCCCGATCTACAGCCGATGTGCTTACGGCCATCACTGAATTTGTCTACGAAGCTATTCATTATAACGGTGAAGCTCGTGCCGTGGCCCTAGACATCAAAGCGTTTGATAGTGTTTGGCATGCCGGCCTTATTCGCAAGCCTCAGGATTATGGTATCACAGGTCGATTGTTTGACCTAATAAAATCATTCCTGTCAAATCGTGAATTGAAGATCGTTCTCAATGGGTTCATCTCCAGCTCCTATCCCACTAACGCAGGTGTTCTTCAAGGCTCCATCCTAGGCCCTACTCTGTTCCTTATATTCATAAATGATCTTCCTGACGCCATAGGTTCCCAAGTCGGCATCTACGCGGATGACACCACAATTTATTCCTGCCTCAAAAACAAATCTAGTGATGATGACAAAGTTAACTTGGTATTTAGTCTCGAACAGGACCTACAATCGGTTGTGAACTGGGGCAAGAATTGGTTGGTTAACTTTAACGCCTCTAAAACAAAACTGCTCTCTATTAACCACCACAGGGATCCATCCCTGCATCCCATTAGAATGTCTGAAGACCAACTTCTCGAGAGCTCCTCTCTGCGGCTGCTCGGTCTCACGCTGTCCGCTGACCTGAGATGGAACAAATACATCGAGTCAATTGCTTCATCCAACGCAAGGAAAGTTGGCTCCGTGTGCCGGGCCAGGAAATCTATAAATCAACCATTCGCCCTTGCATGGAGTATTGCTGCCATATATGGTCTGGAGCCCCTGCTGTTTGCCTCAGGGTTCTTGATAAGATCCAGAGACGGATATGCAATGTAATTGGCCCTGATCTGTCATCTCATCTGCAGTCGCTCTCTCACAGAAGCGCCATTGCCTCGCTCTGTCTTTTTTACAAATACTTTCACGGTAATTGCCCCCATGAGTTGCTTTCGCTGGTTCCCAGGCCTCATGAATTTAAGCGTCCTACGAGGCTGGCATCCCGTTCCCACCCCTTCACCGTTGAAACTGTTAGATGTAGACGTCTCTTCTACTCTAATAGATTCATGTCTCGCACATCTCGCCTGTGGAACTCCCTTCCTTATTCCTGTTTCCATGACAAATATAATCTCCAACTATTTAAGTGTAACGTCAATCGACATCTCTAGTTGCATTGATCTATCCACTTCCCTTCTCCATATCCTTTCCCCTTTCATTCCTATCTGCTCTCGCTCCAAATCTTCTGTAACCTCCTTGCCTTGATCGATCCACTATCTTTCTCCACATCCTCTCCTTTACCACTCCTATCTGCTCTTCCTCCAAACCTTCTGTAACCCCTTGCGTGCTAGTGGCTTCCAGCCTTGCTTGGGGTGAAAAGATTAATGAAAAAAAAATTGTATTGTTATTAGTTCCAATGAGTGTTGATTCACGGGCTATGACTATGAAATAGAAATTAACCATACGTAGCAAAAGATACTTTACTGTTTCAAGGCCTTTTAACAATTGAGCACCTGTACTGAAACAAACTTTATTGATACTGAGTTACTTTCTTTTAATGTAACGGTCCGCCATGATTTAGAATCGTTTTCTGCTGGTCGAGTGGCAAACGATTTTAGGCTTCATGGTGATAAAAGTACAGACCAAAGAAAACAGAAAGTATAGTGAGATAGAAAACGAGTTGATATAAATTAGGAAGTTACTATATCAGCGCGCCAGCCACCCGAGAGGGAAAAGACAGGGAGTTTCTCGTACCCACGGGAGAAAAAGAATCCAGGTTCGGAGAAAATCACCAAAGTCACATACTCATTCGATATTAATCGACGAATTCTGCAGTGAATAAATATTTTTACGTATGAGAGATTTAGCCACATATTCTTTTATTAAGCTGTACACCGGTAACAGTACACTGAATTCGATTCTCACTAGATGCCCACTTCTTGGAGCCTATTGCCAAACTAAGTTAATTTTAGCAAATAATAATCGCTACCTCGTCATTCATTCTTTGTGCTTGAAAACGGCTGATTACTCCCACGGGAAAAAGTCTTTATCACTCGAAAGTAAACTGTGACAGTTGTAGTCGTTAGAATTGCTATAAGGAGTTTCTATTTTCAGCCCCAAAATACACGGCATTTAAGTTCGAAACTCACAGAGAAAAAGGAGACAAAACGGAAACTCTCAGAGAAAATTATAAAAATTGGTGATTCCATTTTTTATTGACTGTAATCTTAAAATTGTGGTCACATCAGTCCTCTTTATTAGTTCTACGTTGCCCGCACCACTAAGATGAGTTGCTTTCCCTAAATATACGTCTTGTGCTTTTACAGAAATACAAAACGCCTGTAGTTCCAGATTACTTGAATGGCCTAATCAATATTCAACCAAGTGCTATCGTGGTTGTTGTTGTGGTTGTTTTTAGTAAAAACAGACAAGAATGTGCTCGAATTTGACCCAGGGGTATTGGGTCGACGAGGGTGACTGTGTAAATTTTGATTAGAAAAATTTGTTTGGCTTTGCGGACATGTCTTTCAACAGTATTAGCTGTTATAGCCGCCTGCGAGAACGACTCTTCTCTGTTTAGAGATGCGTTTCGTCAACCCAAATAAGTGGATATTACGCTGCTTTCAACAAAGTAACAACCGTATAGGCGCATGCGCAAAAATGTTAGATTTGCTTTAAAAAATAAAATACAAGTCTTTTTTTGCGGGGGTTTATACGCATGGATAAAACCATAATTTATTAATTGATTCTTTTTAGAATTGGAATGTGAGTTTTGTTTTGAAGGATTGTTTGTATTGGTTAACATGCACGCGCATTATATATATATATATATATATATATATATATATATATATATATATATATATATCCTGTAAATTGAGAACAAATGGAGTATAATTCAACTGTACGTAACATTTAATTTAAAAGACGGCTCATTACAGAGTAGCTAAATATTATTTATTTTAGGATATTAAAACATGTTAAAAATCGCTACATAATAGCAATTATGTTTCAACACTACAAATATGTCTTCTACTGGCGATTGAAAGATAAATTTAATTTCAAAAGCAGAATACTTAAAAAAAAATTGGCTTGTGAGCTTTGCCGTGATTAACCAATCGAATGTGACTTACGCTAAATTCAAAATCACTTGAAAAAAAAATGTTTTTAATATAGGTCATGACACGAAGTTGTCTGCATATAAATCATAGTTAACATTATGTTAAATTACCTCTCCACCTCTTTCGTTTTTAATTCTTGGGAAACTTGAACGTCAAACTTCGATACATCTTACGAAATAATGTAACAACTTTTATCTGCCCGTAAGGAAATTGTCCAAGATTTATATAGAAGGAAAACTTAGCCGACGCATTTCAACCTCTGACGGACTTTATCAAGAAAAATGTGAGGATTTTATTTTGGAACAAGTATTTATAAACAAAAGGAAAAATATTGCTAGTTTTTTCAAAATTTTTAAGTTTAAGAGACGCTTACAAATAGTCATCAGGTTAACTGAAAAGTCTAGGTAAATTATGGAGGATGCTAAGTGACATAATTTAATTCCAATAAAAGAAAGTGAGCAAATGTTATATGTTTTTAATATTTAAATTATTTTAGTATGGGGTATATTCATTTATTATAGGAGGAGGTTATGAATTTAACCGTTTTCTTTGAATTCTTTAACATTTTTATAGTTATCTATGTTGGCTTGGGATAGAGGTAATTCTTTCAGGAATTGAGATATTTGGAAAAATCCGGGGTACAGATTTAAATTTGGATAAGATTCGATAGCGCGACTCTCGAGGATTTTATATCTAATTAAGTTTCTCTTTTAATATAAGTGTGGCATTCTTTAGATGAAAAATGTTGCTGAATTTATTTCTATGTATGATTAATACATTTAATAAATTGTATATAGGATCCTTTTTTTTTTTCAGTATCTTCCTAAAGTCAGGTAGTTCTTTTTCATACATTTTTTCAAGACAGAAATTAGTTTAAATATTAACACAATAAGATAGGAAGATGAGTAATTTTACTATGTTGATCTAAGTTCTGAAAAAAAAGAAAGAAATGTATGACAAACACATAGGTGACTTTTAGAAAATCCTGTATATGAAGTGGAATTAAATATGGCCCCAAATCCAACAGAATGATGGAATAAAGATAAAATAGAAACTTTTATAAATTTACCCTGTTTCGCTTTTATTTAACCTTCAGCAGAAATGTTGGGAAATGAGTTACGGAAAAATTTCGGTTTTTTTAATTCTGTGTTGTTTGTTTTTGAATTAATCAAAAAATTTCAGTTTTTTGAGTTCTGTGTTGTTTGTTTTTGAATTAATTAAAAAATTCCATTTTTTAAAATTCTGTGTTGTTTTCGAATTAATCAAAAAATTCCAATTTTTTGAGTTCTGTGTTTTTGTTTTTTAATTAATTAAAAATTTCCGTTTTTTTTTATTTCTGTGTTGTTTGTTTTAGAATTAATAAAAAAATTCCGGTTTTTTGAGTTGTGTGTTGTTTGTTTTTCATTTATCAGGAAGACTTCACGTGTTTTTGTTTTGCGGTGTTAGTGTGTACGTCTGTGTGTGTGTGTGTGTGTGTGTGTGTGTGTGTGTGCGTGTATGTGTGTGGATACTAGTGAGCATATTTGTGTCTGTCTGGTAAAGTCCATGAGCTTAATTCCTGAAGAAGGCAGTAGTAGGAAGACGGGAAATTAATGTCAAATGTTTCCTCATAAGGAAACGACTAATATTACCATTACGGTTTAATAGACTCCACTAAGAATATTTTATTGATATAAATCCCACCGCTCAGCCTGATTAGAAGATATAATATGCACGCACGCATTTTTTAACATTGCGCCCCCCCACACACACACAACACACACACACACACTCTTGCTCACATACACAAAATCAAAAAACTGATTCTTTTTAAATGCAACGTCCACGGAGTTGATTCATCCTTATTCCTTACATATTTCATTGATAAGGTAACGGAGTTATCTCCTCCTAAATTCCGACACCACCACTTGGGAGAGCTATCCCTAAACTATATATACTTGAGACCCTGTTTCGTTCTTTCTCTCTCTCTCTCTCTTTCATTTTCAGCGAACTGCGACCATGTAAAGCTCTCGCAGGAGATACGCGCTCCCACTTGTCGGAAGACGCCATGAACATTATACACACACGCACACACGTACGTACGAACATTCATCGAAACACAAATTTTCAAGTTCAAATTCCTGTTGGGTTCGGTACATGAACTGATGCGCAAACACTTACTTTGGGAAATGTATGAATCCATCACTTCTCTCCATACAACTATGGGTAAATAGAAGGGCAGGCTGGGCCCTAAATCGTTAGTTGGCAGGAGGATGTCTTATTTTAGGGTGGAGTTATGTTCTTTTGCG
>OZ038483.1:51228680-51233680 GCA_964036315.1 Acanthosepion esculentum
TGTAGGGGACCGTGGGGGTGAAGAAGTGAAGAGATATCAGAAGGTTAAACTTTCCTGCTGGCCGGTCCTGCTACATGAGAATGTCGGACATTAAGTCCAAAGAAGACAAACAAGACCGATATATATGGGTAAACAAATATATATTAATAACGAGTTACACAAACACATGAAAAGTTACATAGTGTTTGTATGGAGAAATTATGTGTGTGTATTGTAAGTGTTCGTACGTACGTGTATTGTTATTAGCGCGTTCCCGGAATTTTGGAAACGCTGTGTCTGTGAGAGGTCACATATTGGTGTAAGTGGAAAAAGAACGATTTTACCTCGTCTCTGTGCGAGGTAGTGGCCCAAGGCCTGAGTCGGAAAAGAAAGAGAGAGAGAGAAGGGTAAGCCAGTATTTATAGCCAGGGGAGAGACCCCTGTTGAAGTTATTAAAGAACTGAGGAGGACCTAACTCCGATAGACTCATTGAAGATATTCCTGGTAGCCCATGCCTTAAAGAAATACAAAAAATTGTTTTTTTTTTGGGGGGGGGGGTAAAAAAATGTCAGTGGAAAATGTCATGAAACCATTTCTGACCTTAGGTCTCTGGGTGGGACCTGGAAGGAAATGTGTATGTAACAGAAATCAAAGAAAATAATAATAATAATAATAATAATAATAATAATAATAATGGAATCATAAATTTCAGATATACAGTGTAACCCGGATATAAGAGAAACCCGGATGTAAGAGAAACCCGGATATAAGAGAGATTGTCTCTGGTCCCAAATTAGAGCCTCTGTTAATGTATATAAATAGACCAAACCCGGATATAAGAGAAACCCGGATATAAGATACTTCTCCGGTCCCGACATCTCTCTTATATCCGGGTTAAACTGTATACATAAAATAAGCTTTCGACTAAACGTTTGTAAAAAAAAATCACGAAAATACTTTTGATACAGCATAATTTTATTCCCCCTTAGCAGTTTAGCTGCATGAACCAGTTTGATGTTTTGCCTGAAATCTTTAACGAAAAGGAAAAAAACGTTTGAAGTTGGATTTATTCAGTTGGATTGTAGTCTGCCAACAACGAACTTTGTTTTGGTAACAAGTTTGCTGTAAGAGGAAAGTTTCAAATAACTGTGTTCGACGCAAGAAGAATAGCCGATGTCACTGTGGAAAGGCTGTGGATTTTCAGTTCACTGACCTACTGACATGGAATGTGAAATATTTCCGAGGCCTCAACTTAGTGATGAGAGAGACACATGTTTCGGGGTCTGTCAATTTATTAATGTTTACCAGAATATGGAAAATTTTGGCTTACTGATGCCATCCTTGGCGTAGAAATGGCTTTAATTATTCCATTAACTAGTCAAATTAGTTTTAATTATTGCGTTTTAGTCAGGTACGATCTGCGGGCTTTCTGGTTTTGTTTGAATATCTGAAATTCGCTTAGGCTATTATTTAACGAATGATGCAAATTCTCATGGTATTTACTGCAAGAATTCGCGTAATGATTTTTTAGTGGCTGTGGGGAGGGACATCCATAAGTTGAGATTTCCTGTTCAGTTTATAGAAGGGGTGTTGAAAGGTTCTCGGCCTGATCAAGTAAAAATTAAGAATAAATACTGATACGTGATTATTTGATCAGACTGTGGAAAGTAGACCAGGCTGATAAACTTTTCAGATCCTCATATATATATACATATATATATATATATATATATATATATATATATATATATATATATATATATATATAGATAGATAGATAGATAGATAGATGAAGAGAGCTCAAGGTATTTATATACAGAGCAATATGATATATATATATATATATATATATATATATATATATATATATATATATATATATATATATATATATATATATATATACAGTTGCGGCCAAAATGTTCAGAACGGCATTGTTTTCGTCAGAAAAGTAGGTATACGTTTTTTATCAAAGTTGTTTTATATTCTATAATTTTCACAGACAGTAAATACGATATTAATTGTTATTGTCTGAGATTTTGGTGTAATTTGAGAGGATAATACAAAAGTTATGGATGATTTAGTGATTTACTGCAAAACCCATGGCGGCCAAAATGATCAGAACGGTTGCTTTTACTCCGTGTTTTAGTATATTTAACTGACGAACTCTAATTTTTTAAATTTGTTTACGTGACGGTTCTTCAAATAAAATATTAAAATTAAAAATTAATATTATTCGCATTGATAGAATGGTTAAGGTATTTTGTCCCCGCATTTCTCTATATGGTAGCTAAGGTGTATTTTTCTGGTGTGGGGATCCCTTATTTGTTGGCGATGAACTGTCATCCTCTGCGGCAACTAGCGGAGGGAAGTTGTGACCCTACACTCCAGGTTGAATTCTACAGGTTTGTTTTTTTTTTTTAATCATTTCATATATTCGATAATGCCACTAAGACGCAAAGGGTTAGTGTGAGTGAAAGAGAATGACAAGACGTTAGATGTTTCCCAAGGCTATTTGCTTGTAAGTGAATATAACGAACCCAATGAAGACGTTAGTTGAGGAGAGGACAATAAAAAAATAGGTATTAAAAATACAGAAGATGGCGATTGATGTTACTTTTAGACTTTTTGAAGATTGTAGTTGGCAGGGAAGCAAGAAATCAGAAGGGATTTCTACAGGTGAGAAGTGCGTGAAAAGAAACTATTAGAAACTATTTGGAAACCTTGTCAAAGTTTATCGTATAATTAAGCTTTAATTAAAATCTTTAATTATCGAGGTTATCGTATAATTATTCTTTGACTAAAATCTTTCATTATGAAGGTTATCGTATAATTAATCTTTAATTATTAAGGTTATCGTATAATTAATTTTTAATTAAAATCTTTAATTATCAATGTTATCGTATAATTAATCTTTAATTATCAAAGTTATCTCATAATTAATCTTTAATTAAAATCTTTATCATAGAATTAATCTTTAATTAAAATCTTCAATTATCGGTGTTATTGTATAATTAATATTTAATAAAAATCTGTCATTATCAAGGTTATCACATAATTAATCTTTAATTAAATATTTAATTATCAAGATTATCGTATACTTAATCTTTAATGAAAATCTTTAATTATCAAAGTTATCGTATAATTAATCTTTAATTATCAAGGTTATCGTATAATTAATCTTTGACTAAAATCTTTCATTATGAAGGTTATCGTATAATTAATCTTTGATTATTAAGGTTATCGCATAATTAATTTTTAATTAAAATCTTTAATTATCAATGTTATCGTATAATTAATCTTTAATTATCAAGGTTATCTCATAATTAATCTTTAATTAAAATCTTTATCATAGAATTAATCTTTAATTAAAATCTTCAATTATCGGTGTTATTGTATAATTAATATTTAATAAAAATCTGTCATTATCAAGGTTATCATATAATTAATCTTTAATTAAATATTTAATTATCAAGATTATCGTATACTTAATCTTTAATGAAAATCTTTAATTATCAAAGTTATCGTATAATTAATCTTTAATTATCAAGGTTATCGTATAATTAATCTTTGACTAAAATATTTCATTATGAAGGTTATCGTATAATTAATCTTTGATTATTAAGGTTATCGCATAATTAATTTTTAATTAAAATCTTTAATTATCAATGTTATCGTATAATTAATCTTTAATTATCAAGGTTATCTCATAATTAATCTTTAATTAAAATCTTTATCATAGAATTAATCTTTAATTAAAATCTTCAATTATCGGCGTTATTGTATAATTAATATTTAATAAAAATCTGTCATTATCAAGGTTATCATATAATTAATCTTTAATTAAATATTTAATTATCAAGATTATCGTATACTTAATCTTTAATGAAAATCTTTAATTATCAAAGTTATCGTATAATTAATCTTTAATTATCAAGGTTATCGTATAATTAATCTTTGACTAAAATCTTTCATTATGAAGGTTATCGTATAATTAATCTTTAATTATCAAGGTTATCATATAATTAACGCTGACTGATTCGTTTAAGGCACTGGTTTATAAAAGAAACGAAATAAATGCGGTCGTGTAAGCAGGAAATTGAAGCATTAATATTTGCGTGTGCATGTGACGTGTTTCCAGATGCAAGCCCTGCATACCATTTCAGCATTCCCCTCTGTGCATATTCAGTGCAAATAGTTTAAATGTCTTCGGAGAGCCAAATGCAGTCGTGTCAGAAAATGCCAAAGATATTACATTCATCTACTGCACCTACAAAAATTAGATGCACGTGGTTCATCATTTTTCTGTTAACAGATGGCAAAACACTATTTAATATGGACAAAGGTAAAAGCACACTTTATTTCTACTGGAGATCTGAAAAACTCTTCTTAATCTGGACACCGGTTCAGGTCATCCTAGAAATGAATCGCTGTGTAAAAATTAGGCATACCGTCTACTTATCAAATGGCACATTCTATTGAATAGACTGTGATAATTACTATAAAAAGATTTATTATTTAGTAGTATGGGTTCTTCGTTTGTCTATTTATTGGGTGCACCTCTTTTTTTCTAAAAATAATTTCTTCTTAATTTCATCATTTTTTTTCTTTCGTGATTTGAAAAATTGTATTGTACGTTTTATTTACAGTCAATCATTGCTATAATTTTGTTACGTTATCTTGCCCTGTTCTTAATAAGGCGCATGAAAAGAAATTTTTGAACAGGCCTTTTTTTGTAAAATTTGTACTTTGCTATATTGTTTTATGTCTGTAAAATAAATCTTTGTGACTTTTAAATTTCCTGAAATAATTTCGAGTCTTGTTTGTTACTGTATGCGCCTTTTTAATATTCAGGATACGCGAGGTGACGGTTGTCTTCCAGGAAAAAAATTATTTTATTTTGCACAAAAAAAAAGGTTTTATAAAATATTTCTTTTTTATATTTTTGGCTATTGTAAAATTATTTTTTATACTACTTCAAAAACCATAAAAGTTTTTCTACAAAACAAAATAATAATTTA
>OZ038483.1:51238680-51241180 GCA_964036315.1 Acanthosepion esculentum
CCGGCTAGCTGAGACGTCCAAAAAGGACTGTCGCTGCTTACACTATGTTTAACAACACGCCCACGTGTGTCGAATGTGGCACAAGGCCGGTTTAATGTGGGCTTTCCGAGCCTACGGGCTCGGGCAAAAATTGCCCGTAGAACCCGTATAAACGGGATCGGGGTGGTCAACCTCCCCGAACGAGGCTCTGCCCTTCGGCGGAACCTCATCCGGGTTCCTCCCCGCCCAAAGGCAGAGAGTTCCCCTCTGCCTCAGAGGCAGAGAGTTCGACCGGCTAGCTGAGACGTCCAAAAAGGACTGTCGCTGCTTACACACCGGGTAGGTATTACTGGCACTATATATATAGTGAGAACCGGTGTAATTCCCTTGTGTTAGAGAGGTCGGTGTAACAGTAATGAAATAAGAAGATTAATCAACTATGATAATAAGAAGCATCTCTGAGTTTTGCAGTATACTCAACTAGCCAATTGTTCAAGATCGGCAGAAAAGACATAATAACTAACTTATCGAAATTCCAACTATCGGGTACACAATTAGAAGCCCTCAGATTTGGTCAAAGATTTGCCATCGAAATACCAAAATATGGCACGACCGATGCATAATTAAAAATCCACACCGCAACGACTATGATTTTACCAAAGATTTCTTTCTTTTTATGTGTCGTATCCTTTCAGAATGTATGCGATCATGGCTCTCCACTTCTTCCTATCCCTTGTAGCTCTCAATAAGTTTCGTACCTCTGCCAACTCCCCCTTCTGCCATCCACTTGCTTAAGCCGGCCAGGTCTGTCATGCGTTGCTTTTCTTTGTTTCTTTCCCTCTCTATTCGACCTGTGAGTATCAGATTCTCCAGGCCTCCTTTCTCATTATGTTACCCAGAAATTTCATCTGCCTCTTCGTTGTGTTAAGTAGAACCACATCTCCGCTGCCTCGAGTCTCTTCTTCAGCTTTGAGGAGACCGTCCAACATTCGCTGTCGTACAGGAGGGCAGATGTCAGGTAGCAGCTCAGTACTCTTACCTTTGTCACCAAAGAAATCCTCCTGTCTCGCAGTACTCTGCTCAGTTTTTGGAATCCATCCTTGGCCATCTCAATCCGTCTTCGGATCTACAAGACCGAATCACAGCTACATACATAAAAAAACGAACGACATTGCACTTCCTCGAGGATACTTGAAAGACCTAAAAGTATTAGCAAACAATAAGAACATCCACATATTTACTTCTGATAAGAGCGGGGTAATTGTAGTCACGGGTAAAGACATTTACCAACAGAAAATGAGAGAAATTATTAACGATGATAACATCTATGAAAAAGTAAACGAAAACAACCTATAACAGAAATACAAAAATTCACAAGCAACATCAAAAAGCTACTAAAATATGAAGACTCCTCCTACATAAAAACTTATTGAATACAATCCAAAAACACCCACATTATACTGACTACCAAAAGCACATAAACCGAACATACCAATGAGACCTATCATATCAGGAATAGACAGCGCTCCATATAAACCAGCCGGCATATTAAGCAAAATCTTAGCCCCACTCCTCGGCACTATTAGTCCATCAACATAAAAAATCCAGGTGACCTCCCAAACAAATTAAATAACATAGACATTAAAAACAAATATATGACTAGTTTAGACACAAAATCTCTATAAACAAACGTCCATATAGAGAAATGCCTAAATCTACTAAAAACACACCTAACAAAAATTAAATTACCTCTACCGATACATAAAATCATAAAAATATGACAGCTTATCATCAGGCAATGTTTCTTTACTTTTGATAACCAACTCTACAGACACAAATTTGGTTTACCTATGAGATCCCCTCTTGGCGAGGTTTTTGCTTGTCAATTTTTAGAATTTCTAGAAAATAACCCATTCAAAAAAAATTCTACCTCCAAACTCTTCCTATTTCAGTTACATAGACGACTCACTACTAATATATCCACAAAATACTAATTTAACAAATTTTGTCAACCAACGTGACACCATTGAACCTACAACAGACTTCAAATTTAAAACTGAAACCAACTACACTCTTTCTTTACTAGATGTTACACAAAAACAATAACGAACATAATTTTGACGTTTATAGAAAAGCTACCAACAAAAACGACCAGGGAAGTTTCTAATCAAACGCTCCTCTAAAATTAAATCTGGAATATTTATTGGTTTCTATTTAAGAGCATTAAGAATTTGCAGACCCCGATATTTACTCAAAGAAGAAGTATACATAGAAAAACATTAAAAGAAACTGCAATACCCATATCAATACATCCACAACGAAAGAAGAATAGCATACAAAATATACAACCGCAACAAAACATATATAAATATACAACCGCATCATCATCCATAATAAAAATTGTACAAGAACCGATACATAACGCTACCGACCAACTCCGTCACGTTCACTATACAGAACAACCTATCCCATCTAAACAACATCCAAATATTCACAAACACTTCCAAAACCATTATGGATA
>OZ038483.1:51246180-51256180 GCA_964036315.1 Acanthosepion esculentum
TTCTAGATCTGGACACATTACTCCACACGACCAAGCTTGCCTGTTTACACTTCTTTGTTTTTTGTCTGACATCATTTAAGAAATCTTACAAAAATAGTAATTTATTAGGTTGAGTCATAAGTAATTTCCGTTTTTATTTATGAACTTTATTCTTCAAAATATAAAGTACAATTATATTTTAGTCAATTAATATATATATATATGTGTGTGTGTGTGTGTGTGTGTGTGTGTGTGTGTGTATTTAGGCAGCAATCCTTCTTTCATGCACATTTCATTAAAAACGACTGACAAGGTGCTTTTATTTAGTTTTTTATATAATTTCTCGTGCGATCTAATAAAGTTTTTCTTTTCAGAGGATAAATTATATAAAAACTGTCCGAATGTTCTTTTTATCCGAGCTCTTTCGGCTATACATTTAGCCATTTTCAAGGATTATATTTCAACTGTTAGAATTAGAAATAGAAATAGTTTGTTTAAAAAAAAATGAATCACTTTATAAAACATACATATAACAAACTATTTCTATTTCTAATTCTAGTGTATCCGATATAGATATTTGATTTGTGGCACGAAACACAGTCTTGTACTGGGCAAAGAAATTGATATACTATATTGGTCATTGCTAGTTTAGATTTGATGGGGTTATTTTGATTATTGACCACAAGGTTTTCAGTCTTCCATTTCATGTAATATATAAATTTTACATGTTTTTCGATAATTACAGCAGAAATATGATATTTAATAATTCTTCGTATAGTGAATTCGTCATGTTTATAATTATTGTGCATCTGGTTACAGTAAAATATGCTGATATTTTGTGTGTGTGTGTGTGTGGCATTCAAAAATATGGTGTCGTGAATTTTTTGTAAGTATAATTTTATTTGTTTATCAATGTAGTCAGGAACATTATTGTTGGCTAATGTTTGTTTTATGAGTTTTAGTTCGCTCAGAAATATTCTTTGAGAAGAGAAATTTTTTAGATGCCCTATATAAGATGTT
Organism: Acanthosepion esculentum; assembly: GCA_964036315.1. NCBI lineage: Eukaryota > Metazoa > Mollusca > Cephalopoda > Sepiida > Sepiidae > Acanthosepion > Acanthosepion esculentum. The sequence continues at coordinate 51,247,180 of OZ038483.1, forward strand.
TTTATATCTTTCCGGGCATTGGCTAACATAGTTTAAAAGACAAAAGTTCGTACCTGTTGTTTTTTTTATATGGGTAAATACTTTGGATTTTAGTTCTATATCAACATCAAGGAATAGGATCTTGTTATTAACCATGTGCTCTGTTCATATGTAAATTTTAGCGTTGAATTTCTTTTCAAAAGTTGATTTTAGATTTATAATTTCGTCCTTCTTTTTTAACAAAACAAAAATGTCATCAACGTACCTTGTGTAGATTTTGTGGTTTCTCAATTGTTTTAAACACTTTGTTTTCAATATAAGACATGTAAAAGTTAGCACGACCTAAAGGATTTTCCATAGTGACACCATTAGTTTGGATGTAGGTGTTGTCATTATGGAGCTTTCGTAGTACAGGCAAGGAGTAGTTTCCGAAGATTTGCTGGTCGAATTGAAGGAGAAGGAATTGAAGGGTGTTTGTAGACGGAGTCAATAATTACGATGATTGTTTCTTCAACTGGGATGCTGGTAAAAAGATTTTCAACATGAAGCAAAGCTAGAGTATTACCGATATAATTTGTTGCTTTTAAGATATGGAGAAATTCATTTGTTCATGCAATGTTGTGATTGTTGGGTGTGTATAGAGAAATTATGTGATTGAGGGTTTTTGATAGTTGATATATAGGTGTAGGTATTTGTGATATGATAGGTCGGAGAGGAAAAGCAGGTTTATGGGGTTTTACTTTACCATACATATATCCTAGTTGGTAAGCACAAACAATTTTCTTGATCTTTTTAAACTATCAACCACAGAGTTGTTCGCTATGATAAATTAATTTTAAGTACATTTTAAATGAATCTGTGGGATTTTTCCTTAATATAGGGAATTTTATTGAGTCATGTACGATAGATTATAATTTTTCGTTATAATCTTGTCGGTTGAGAACTACACACACACACACACACACACACACACACACACACATATATATATATATATTTGTCATCCACAGACAGACTGTTTCGCTGTTTCACAGCTCATCAGTGTGGCTAGACGTCCGGTTGCCTCTGGCTAGGATCGAAACCCGACTGAATTGGCGTCAGTCGGAACTTCTACCACTAAGCCGTCGGCGCACGGCAGAGATGAAGGTGAATTTTAGCGTGTTTATTTTTAGATTTAGATAAACACACAGTGACTGACAGTGACTCATATTCCCCATCTTTTGAAGTGACTTGTTTCCACTTACCAGACAGTTCTTCGATAAGTTTAGAGTAGCATTCCGCAGGTTTTAACATGAAAGATTTCTCGACGGACTCCTGAATCTGGTTTTCATTAGAGAAACCTTTTCCCCATCAAAATGTTTTCCAGGGACCGAAAAATGTAATAATTGGATGCTGCTTGGTCAGGTGAATATGGTGACTGGAGTAGAACAAACTAACCGAGTTCCCAATTTTTGTTTTAATGTATTATTTTTGCTTACGACCAAACCTTTATGGACATCTTGCAACTGCTGGACGTATAAATGTGCATTTAACATCCCATTGAGTTTTAAGAACTCTAAATGAATAATACCCCGACTATCCTGCCACACACACAACATTACCTTTCTTCCATGGAACTCAGCTTATATCCTTTGTTCATATAGCTAATGATTAGGCCTTTCTTCTCACTTTCCTTTATTACATTGTCTAGGAATTTCTGCAGTTTCCCTAATGAGTTTTACCATCAGCACACTTTCATTGTCATATCTTATATTCTTGACATTGGTATCACCGTTATCACTATTTCCAGTATTGATGAGGGCTTCCTTCTGAAACATTTCTTTGATTATTTTTAAAATTCATTCATCCCAAGCAAGGCGATAATGCCACTAAAACGCAAGGGTAAAGTAGAAGGAACCGCAAACCCAAAGCCTGAACAGGAAATAAAGAATAAAACTCTACCTGTTCAAAAGAACGAAGAGGAGTGTGAACTGAACGATAGGTGACTTGGTTAAATCATTATTTTCCCGCGTCCTGGGTATGACGATAAACTACATCCTCGTCCTGGGTAAGACGATGAACTACGTCCAACAGCGGGAACTCTGGTGGGGAGGTTTTGGGGAGCGTGGAGCCACCTCTTGATTTCTAGTGTTCCTCGGTCCGCCCAAGCTCGGGATGGGGATCAGATGTGGGCGGGTGGTTGGTCCCCGAACTGGTGTCAAAACGCTGTAAAGGAGTGGAGGTGGGTTTTGATACCAGAAATAGTTTGTGAAAAATTATTGTCAGCTATGCGTTTTTGAGGAGAAAATGTTGCCTGGGATGGGATTTTAAAGAAAACGTATTACCAGAAATGCATTTTTGAGAAAAAAGAATATTACCAACAATAAAAATTTTGTCGGTATTAAATAATCCATTGAGATTGATACGTCATAAAACAAACCAAAACAAAACAAACATACATTATTTTCCCATTGATTTCAATGTGATGTCCATTTCAGTTGTTGCTGTTGTTGTAAATCCTCAAATTATGTAGTTTCTGTTATTTGGTACAATTCTCTGTCTGTGATTATGTAGCGCCAGTCCACAATGTTCGAGGTAAAGTAGCCTTTACCAAGATCCATAGGCTTCACTCACTCAAAGCCGTTTTTTTAACTATTGATTTTAGAAAGTTGTTGTATACAGCTAACAGTTTAGATATTTCTGAACGAGTTTGGCCTCATGCATCGTAGGCATATGAAAGCCTCGATCTGACAAAGCTATTTAAGAACGTCTTTTGGGGTTTTAGAATTCTCATTATAAGCTTAGTCTTGTGGCACATTAAGCTGATTGTCCGATTACATTATCTTTTGTTTAATCTGATTACGAGCCAAGTTACTCTGTATATTATAGTGTCGAAACTTTGTTCGCAATGCCAGTATTGATTAAAAATTCTTTACCACGAAACTTCCTTTCCCTTTATAATTAAGGAGATAATTACTTACTTTCAACTCTAAGAGATTCTTTCCTTTCTTGTGAGTTTCACTGAATATCTACCACATACCAAGAGTTTCGTTCCCTCATTAGTCGGTTGGTTCATTTTATAGTCTTCACCTCAGCTTTGATATGTGAGATTTCCTTTAATGTCTAAGTCTTTGTCACGTTTAGACAGGGTCGGTGGCTTGCTGCCTACAGACACATGACATTGGATTTCCTATATACAGGCTGTGTCATTTTTTTTTACTCTTGTTCCCAAGGCCACTCAAATTAGAGCCTTACTGAATGAAGTTGCTGAAAGTAGATAACAGTTGACGGGACAATTGACGAAGTTAAGATTGTAGTGATCGAGGAAGCATTCTCTCCCGAGTCAGTTCCATAATGTGGCGCTTCGTGGGAAAAATCTTTTTTAATAATGGAATACGGATATGATTATACATGACATAGCAGGTCTTAGCTTCAAATCTGTTAAGTCTACCATTCGTTCTTGCTTTGAATATTGCTGCCACATATGACCTGGTGCTCCTGCTATATATTTAGAGATTCTTTATAAAATCCAAAGAAGAATCTGAAACGTTATTGGTTCCGACCTGGCATCTCAGCATTAGTCACTTTCCCACCGTCCTAACGTAGTTCCCCTGTGCCTTTTCTATAAATACTTTCATACTTTATGCCGTTGTACGCTCCGGCCTTCTTTCAGGTGGTTGGAATGTCGAACTGAACCCTTTATTTCGCTCACCGTTCTAGTTCCACGTGCCGTGTTTAATGGATGCCAGTTATCAGGTAATTCCCCTCTGAAAGTTCTCCACTGCCTTAACCGGGTATTGAACTCACACTACTTGGGTCCTGTCACTGGCTCTAACTAACGCCTTTACCCACTGTGCCATGTGTCCTTGTGGACCTCTGTGTATGAATTTCTGGGTATTATAAACCTAATGTCTTCCGCAATCATTTTTTATTTTTTATTGCAATTTTTTGTTGTTATTATCGCTTTTCTCTGGCACTCCATATTGTATTTCTATGCTTGGTCGGCTCAGGAGATTTTTGTAGCCTAGCATATGTGCTGATTCCTTAAGTTTAAAAAATCTCCTGAGCCGACCAAGCATAGAAAGGAATACAATATGGGAACCAGTAATAAGGAGTTCCAGAGAAAAGCGATAATATCAACAAAAAATTGCAATATGAGCTCTGGTAAAAACATGTGTGATAACAGCAAAAAAAATTGCAATATGAACACTGGTAAGAAATGGTTGCTGAAGACATTAGGTTTATAATACCCAGAAATTCATACACAGAGGTTCTCAAGGGCACATGGTACAGTGGATAAAGGCGTTAGTTAGATCCAGTGACAGGACTCAAAAAGTGTGAGTTAAAAGTGTTAACCAGACGGTGGAGAACTTGGAGAGGGGAATTAACAGGAGATAGCTGATAACTGACATCCATTAGACATGGCACGTGGGACTAGAACAGTCTACCCAAGTGAGCGAAATGAAAGGTTCAGTTCTACATTCCAACCACCTGAAGAAGGCCGGAACGTACAACGGCCGAAACGTTGTAATAAATATGGCGACAAAGATGATGACAATAATGTAAATAGTGTACATAATACCTCATCTCAGAAATATAGACAAATACTTTCATGGTAATTGTTCTGATGAACTTTCCTCTATGGTACCTAGACTTTATGAATTTAAGGACAGTGCTAGGTGGTCAACTAGATCTCATCATTTTACAGTTAAAATGGTTAGATGTAACCGTAACTCCTATGCTAATAGTTTCTTCTCACGCACCTTTTGCTTGTGGAACTCTATTTCGGCTTCTTGCTTTCCAGTCAACTTTGATCTTCAAAAATGTAAATGCAATGTCAATCATTATCTTCTATCTTCTTAATTCCTGTTCTTTTATTGTTCTCGTTCTTTCATATCGTTTTTCTCATATTCTTTCACACTCAGTTACCCCTGCGTCTTAGTGGCTTTGTAGCCTTGATTGGGGTGAAATGATTAAAAAAATAGCACGCTTTTTTTTCTGGTTCATTTGCCTCTTCTGTTTTACATATTTTTGGTACTATATAAACTAGGTCATGACTACACTTTTGAATCTATACGAATTTAAGCGCAGTACTCGATTTACGACACGGTTTCATTTTTTACATTTGAAATGGCTTGATATAACCGTGAGTTTTATGCTAACAGTTTCTTCTCTCGTACTTCTCGCTAGTGGAACTCTATTTCGGCTTTTCAGACAACTTTAATCTTCAAAAATTTTAATGCAATGTCAATCGTTATCTTCTGTCATCATAATTTCCGTTCTCTCCCCTTATTAATGTTTTTTTTTATCATATTCTGCAACACTTAATAACCACTTGCGTCTTAGTGGCTGTATTGCTTTGCTTGGGGTGAAATGAATATTAAAAAAATTACTGAACTGGTAGAAGTAATGAATGTAGCTCGCCAGAACATTTTTCATGGAAATTGTCATAGAGCAGTGAGAGATTCGCGATGTTTTGTCTGTGAAAATGGATTTGTAGGGTGGAAAATAATTTCATCCCTCACAAAGCCAGGTAGATGATTTAAAATCTGTCAAGCAGCTCTAAACCAGATATGGCAGCAATACTCCAATAGCCCCCGATTTTTTTTTTTTTCGCGGGTGACTGTTTATCTTTTGTATTACAGTATACAAAAAGACAGAAATCAATGAAAGACATGTTTATTTAACTATTTATTCCATGACGGAGGCGGGGGGTGGTGGAATTATTAAGGAACTGCACGTGGGTGTTTTACTTGCAATGTATAAAGTACCCTCCCTCGTTTTCAATTCGCAAATGCCACCAATCAACAACACGGGCTCGAAGAGTTTGATATCAATGCAACAATTTGAACCTTCCATTTCTGATTCGTACGAGGCATTTTTTACGATAGACAATGTCTTTCATGAGCCCCAAAGAAAAAAAATCTGGAGCTTCATTCGTTTTCCGGTAAAGTTCGCATCAAGATACTGACGAAACGAAATGAATTAACTAAACCATTACATTCACTTACGTGCTAATACCCTTAGGAAAGGTATGAATCCTCTTCTTCTCCCCCCAACTAGGGATAAATAGCAGGACAGACTGGATGACAACTAGTCTACCGTAGAAAGAAATGGGAACCTACTGCGGGAAAAAATCTGCCTTGTCAGTCATGTATCAAAAGATACATGATCGCCTAAGTGTGCATCACGCATGGGACATAACTGACTGAAGAAAATGAATAGTCTCCTTGCAGATTATTAATTTTCTTAGTTAATTCTTTATCAAAAAATATATATTCACATTAGGGTACCTAATTTCACTCACACGACATTGCAAAGGTACTGTGATCAAGAAGTAATTTCGATGAATAAATCGAACATACGTCTGAAGGTCCGTAAGCGAACGTTCTGACCACTCGTCCACTCATTAATACCGTATATATTATCTAACCGTACATAACATGCGTGTGTGTGCGTGTTTTGTTTTTCTTTATTCATATGGAATAATAACTGAAAGTCATCTTTGATCTGTAAGCAGAGGTTTTTTTTTTATTCGTCATAGAGAATATAACAATGGAAAACAGAACCTCTCTCTCCCATGTGGCTTCATCAATCGGATTTGACTGGGCGACAGGAGGATAGTTATTGAAGCAGTGTTTCAGGGAAAATGCTGTACGGTCAAGTAAATATTCCCACATGGCAAAGAAGCATTATATGATAAATACATGCACAAAGAAAGAAAGAAAGAAAGAAAGAAAGAAAGAAAGAAAGAAAGAAAAAAAAACAAGCGAGTGAAGGAAGAGGAATGAAGGGAAAGAAAAGGAAAAAAATAATGACCGTCTCTTGCCTTTTGCCAAATTTGGAAGCGATACGCTTCACGGTCTGGTGGGATGTTCTCTTTCCGAATATCTGTCATTGAAGATTTTCACTTTGAAGATTTTCCGCCCGGTTCTGTATTAAATTCACAAGTTGCTTTGCAAAAGGCCCTTAGCAAGAGAAACCAGGTTTTCCTGTTTTGAACGAGTCTAGAAAACCAAAAATTAATGGCATATCATATGGAAACTGTTTGTTTGAACAATTAATAAAGGCAAAAGGAAAACTTATCTTAGCCAACGCGTTTCGCTCTCCGGGGGACTTCATCAAGGCAAAATTGGAGGATTTTTATTTTGTAACAAGTATCTATATACAAAATAAAATCCTCGCATTTGTCTAGAGGACGAAACGCGTAGGCTAAGAAAAGTTTTCTTTTTTGTCTTTATTCATATTGTCCTTTTACAGATATAATTTATCTGAATTTTTTTTACACACACACACACACATATACATATATATATATATATATATATATATATATATATATATATATATATATATATATATATATATATATATATATATAAAAGATTGCGCTTAAGCATGAAACAGACTGTCGCTGTTGGATGTTGGCCTTAGTGTCCACTTTCTATATTAACAAACGCTCTATCTTCCCTATCTCTGATATTGAGCACTAACCCATTAATACAGCATTCCTTAAAATTATATTTTTATCATATATATATATATATATATATATGTGTGTGTGTGTGTGTCTGTGTGTGTGTGTGTGTGAGAGAGAGAGAGAGAGAGAGAGGTGGGGCGGTATTAATCATTTTTACCGCAAGCAAGGCAATAAATCCACAAAAATGCAATGCTTACTGAGTGTGAAAGAATATGAGAAAAAAAATAACAAAGATAGAGAACAATAAAAGAAGAGGAATTAAGAAGACAGAAGATAACGATTGACATAGCATTTAAAATTTTGAACACCAAAGTTGACCGGAAAGTAACAAGCCGGAGGAGAGTTTCACAAGGAAAAAGAGTGTAATAAAGAAAGTCGATAGCCCATTTTATAGTTGAAATGGCTATATATAATGTATAACCGTATTCCAACAGTTTCTTCCCTTGCACTTCTCGTCTGTATATCAAATTGGTGAGTTAATTTTGGAATATAAGACACTTTTAGGGGGTGGGGAAGTCGCAGAGTTACGTTCTGTTAAAATATGTGTAATTATGAGTCGAAAAACAACTCAAATGTACACAGAAGCACACTCTCAAAATAGAACTCTACAGTAAATAGAAGAGGCAGGACGTCAGATCGATAAGGTGAGACGATTAATCTTTTTTTTTTTTCTTTTAGAAATACCTACCAGGTCCATCCTTACATCAACCACGTCTTTTATTGAAGATTCAGAAAATTTCCTCCAATTTTTAAATTATGATGGCAGCATTCTTGGACAAACTGTTGCATTACAAAAAATTGTAAAAAAAATGTATTAAAAAAATCCAGTCACATTTTTTAATTCTAACCACTACGTTTGTTTGAAATCCAAGTGTCCATCTCTACACAAACATGAATATCCAAAAAGTTTAGAGTAATTGAAACAGTGTCGTATAAAGAATCCAGTAATTGCTTAGAAATATCTATCTATCTATCTATCTATCTATCTATCTATCTATATATATATATATATATATATATATATATATATATATATATATATATATATAAATAGAGAGAGAGAGAGAGAGAGAGAGAGAGAGGTTAATGAATTTTATTAAAAAATGTTTGCGAGAGTGATTCTTGCCATTTATATCATTAACTTCACTATCTGCTTTTTGTATGAATGTGTTATGGTCCAGGTTCCTTGTACCACGGTGATGGCCCAAGGTAGAACCGATGAAGAATAACTCGAACACAGGTATAGAATAACACAGATATATTACAAACAGAATATGTACAAAAGAAGTAGAAGTGTTAGTAATAACAATCAGGTTAGGTTAGAGAGAACTATGTTGTCTCGACCAGTATCACTATTCCAATGTCTTACAGTAATCGTCTGACGCGACTCTGTCTCTGACTGACTGCCACTGACTGACTGACACGATGTTCAGCAACACGCCCACGTGTGTCGAATGTGGCACAAGGCCGGTTTAATGTGGGCTCGCCGAGCCCGTAGGCTCGGCCAAAAAATGCCCGTAGAACCCGTATAAACGGGATCGGGTTGGTCAACCTCCCTGAACG
>OZ038483.1:51261180-51326180 GCA_964036315.1 Acanthosepion esculentum
TCTGCGCTCTGTCCTATCGACAGTTTTCTAGGCAAAATGTTTCGTTACAAGTTTGAGAAAAGTTGGGTATGCATTAGGGCAAACCACTTTCTTCGTAACTAAATTACTTTCCTCAGTAAAAAAAAAAAAAAAGGTTAACAACACAGCCAAATTTGACAGATACTGATTCTTCAGTTATCAACAAAAAATTTGTTTGATCATCCCACCAAAACCATCTCCCAAACGACAAACTATGGATTTCGACCCTCTAGGTGCATTTTTCTCACTTTTCTTTTACTACCATGTCGAGCAGTTCCAACAGTTTCTTTACTACGTCTGCTAACAACACTGTTATTTGCATGTCATATGTTGTGTCCATCAGTAATAAATCATGTTGGAACTTACAGTTCTCTTAGAATCACCTCGCTGAAGAGCTTGAATAAGCCTGGTGAGAAGACACATAGAAAAAGTTGTTTTTTTTTTAAAAAAAAAAAAGGAAAAATATAAGCCCAGCTCTTTAAAGCTAAACAGATCAATCGAAAGAAATTGTTTGGAAATGCGAATTTTATTTTATTTATTTATTTATTTGCATTGGTTTCTTTTTGTCATGTCTATTTACCACTCAGATGTTTCGTTTCGAGAATGTTATCGTCTGGTTGTTTCCAGATTTGATTGCAATCTGATCGCCTTTTATCAAATGTAAATAATTAAACGAATTTTGTACGTTGCTCTGTTGTTATTTTTTTTCTTTTTCATCTCTTAGTTCAAAAGCGTCCATATTCTCTCGGTTGAGTTGAACGGAAATCAGTATTGAAGATGTCAAATTCGCTTTTAAGTCGACATTGTGCCCTGTAAACGACGTTGACGAAAACGTGACGAAATATAATCGATACGATATCAGATATCGGGACTCGCACAAAACGAGGAGTAAGAGAGCAATTATTTCTAATCCTATTTAGGACGTATTCAATTATGGCTCTCCACAGTTTCCATTTTCTATTTAATTTTAACATGACTTCTTAGGAAAGGTAGTAGAATGATTTGCCCGTTGCCTTCTCCACGTTTTTTTTTCCAGTTTTTTGTTGTTGTTCTGAATAGTCCTTTATACTGATTGCCACCCAAGGTTAGAGAGTCCAGTTCACCTTGATATTTAATCCATAGCAGTGTAGTGGATGGGGAAAAGATGGAATCATTTTTTTTTACAACGGAACTTGTGCAAAAATAAAGGAATTTAGCGGAATTTGAACCCGGCTCGCCAATTCCACTTCCGGTACTAATAGCCGTTATGCCTCACGCATATCCTATCAACAGTGATAGCATTGGTGATAGTTATGAGAAGAAAAGCCAAGTAACCTAAAACTGCGTGCATATACTTGTTGGTTTGAAGGTTACATTTTGTCTTGAAAGGACGACCCATCAAAGATTTTAATGCCTATAGAAAATGTGAAGACTGATGAAGGTACGAAGAGTGGTAATGACAAATAAAATGCAGGTTCTTCACCCACGATTTAAATTCACGAACGTTACCATCACCAAAAATGCATGAATTTTAACCTCTCCCGAAAAAAAATTTGCCTTCGTAGTGTATAGTGTATGTAAAGCGACAACAGTCACCAAAAATGTAGTCCTGGATATGACGATAAACTATATACGAAAGCAAGGGCTCTGATCAGGAGATTGGATGTTCAGAGGAACCTGGAACTACCTCTTAATTGCTGTTGTTCCCAAGTACACCCTGACCCTAAATGGTAGCACTTGTTATGGTCCCAGCTATGGGCAAATAGTGAATCCCACAAACAAAAACACTATGAAAGTATAAAAATACATTTTAATAATGTTTTAAAATACCAACAATACATTTTTGTATAAAAAAAAACCCGACAATGAATTTTAACCTCTCCTGAAAAAAATTGCCTTCGTAGTGTATAATGTATGCATAGCGATATCAGTTACCAAAAATGCATGAATTTTAACCTCGTCAAAAATCTCCCGTGTATAATGCGACCTCCTATCTTTTGCTTAAGAAACTGATCATAAAAGCTCGCCCTATACTTGCGTATATACGGCATGTACGTATATATGTGTGTATGTTCGCTTTCTCACTATGAGACCCGGGTTCAAATCTCACCATGGTCTATTTGTCAGGAAGGAGACTTCCTGGTGTTATCGGTCTGGACGGGGACGATCCCAGAGTACGGCACCTTTGGAAAGTGCCTGAAAACCATACCACGGGTTGACCCAAACCATGTGAGTGAAATTGGATAGACGGAACACTTGGGGGCCGTCAATAGCTGTGCTAACACTAAATCACAAATCGTGACCGAGGTTTTGAGAGTGCTGGGCTTGTTCAAATTGTCGATTACGCTAGATAACACGCTCTCTTCCAGAAAGTGTAACTAAGGTCTGCTCAGCAGAGTTGCAGTATAAACCACAGGTGGGCCCTGTGGGTGTTGAATAAACACAAATGCGCCTGAAGGATTGGTTAGCTGCCCGAGTAGACGAATACAGCTATAAAATGTATGTATGTATGTACGTACCTACGTAGATAGGTAGGTAGGTTGGTAGGTAGGTTAACAGCTTTTTCTAAGGGCGGGGTGAAGACAGGAAATCTTCCATAGCAGAAAACTAGGAAGAGGTTTTAAAAATAATCTGATGGATAATCGCAATGCATTTCACAGGGATGTGTGTAGCATTGGTATGAACAGAGGCCCTTTATGAGGAAGACATGTCTCAGGCATACGTTATCTCCGAAATGTGGTGTGTGTGAATGAGTGTATGCTGCTGTTGAGAGGAGGTTATATAAACCATTTGAAAGGTCATCATAACAACCAGGAGCCAGCCAACTATGCAAACCTGCCTCGTTTCCCTGTCAACAATACATGTATTGTTTACAACAAGGCTCGAAGATAAGGCACACGGTCGTCCACAGGAGAGTTGTAGGCCATGCAAATCCAATCAACCCAATCAAGGGTACAAAGTTCATCTGTCATATACAGTATACATGATACGCATGAAATCGAATGCTGGTTTTAAGAATCATCTTAGGGGCCATGGTCTCCGAAACGGGACCGAAGTATTGCAAATTAGGCGGGGGACGTGGAGACGGCTGTCATCCGAGTTGCAATCACCATGTACGTATGTATGGGTGAGTGGTTAGAAATTTCCCTTTTCGACTATGAGATCCGGATTTGAATCTCTCCGTGGTTGACTTATCAGAAAGATAACTTCTTGGTGTTATCAGCCAGGGAAAGCGTCTGAAAACCATTGCCACGTGTTGAGCTAAACATTGTGTGTAAGTTTCGGTAGACGGAACTGTTCAGAGACCATCGATGTTTGTACTAGCAAAAAGTGAAGTCATCATGGCTGAGGATTCGAGCGCGCTGAACTTGTCCAAATTGTTTATCTCGCCAGATGATGTGCTCACTCCCCGAAACTCTAACTAAGGTACGCTCAGCACATTTACAGTATAAACCACAAGTGGGGGCCCTGTGTGTTTTGAACAAACACAAATGCACCTGATCAGGTGTCTGAGACAGGGATTTGCTAGCCATAGCAGGCAGGTGTACTCGGAAAGGAGTAGTCAGCCATTATGTACGTATGTATGTATGTTAACCCAATGTGGAGTAATGGGCTACAGCCTCACTACACTCGGATATAGAAACTCTCTCGCACGATAGCTAGCTGGAGTCCTTGCCTGTTGCTTGAAGCTTCTCAAATGGAAAACTACCTCGTGGGCTGGACTATATTGGGCCTCTGATTCTAAGTACGCGTGTGATACCCTTTTTAAATTTGGCATTGTGCCACAGTCCGTTCGGGTGGGCTTTCGGATAAATACCCTTTCTACAAATTGTCTTGTATTTTACATGAAGTTATTCACTAAACCAGATATCTCTATTCAAATTAAAGATACCTTTATTCAACAAGAAAAGGCCATTCTTCAATATAAAAAGACCCGTATCCATTGAACAGATTCTTTTATTCAGTAGAAAAGTACCTTTATTCAAAATGAGTGATATTCTTATTCAAAGCATTGTGACTATTATTCACAACTAGAAAGATGAAAATTCAAAACAACGAGGCTATTAATGAATCGAAAAACATTCTGGATGCATACTGCAAACTATTTTTGCCCATTTGGGATGTAGGTAAGTAAAATAAAAACTACTTATTTTATTGATACTAAAACAGATGTGTTACAATTTTGGAGCTTTGGCCAAATATCTTTTGTCATCTAATAATAATCGAAATTCATTGCGAAACACTTCAACATCCGAGTATGCTTCTTCCTGAATTGCCCTGTATTACATTAAACTTGAGGATCAGTAGAAAATTTTGCTTTCAAAGAATTGAAAGCCTCTACTATTGGCCTTAACACTGGACTGTGAGATGGCAAAAATCTAACTGACATCCCATTACTTGTAATACACTGGGCATAGTGAAAAACTTTCTTTCAATAGGTGTATCTTTTATTTTGAATAAAATAATATATTAAATGATTAATGGTCTTTTTTTATTTTGAATAACCATCTATTTTTGGATGAAGGTATCTTTACTTTGAATGAAAGTATATTTATTTTGAATAAAAATATATTTAATTTGAATAAAAGTATTTTTAATTTGAATAAAAGTATTTTTAATTTGAATAAAAGTAATTTTAATTTGAATAAAAGTATCTGGCTTAGTGAACAATTCTGTAAAGTATATATCATTTAAACCACCCACATTGAAGTTAGATAAACAAAAATAGGCATTATTTACACGGTAAAAATTTAAGGCGCTATGTGTTATACAGTTTCAAAGTTGTTTTGTTTTGTTTTTTTGTTTTTTTTTTTGGGCGGCCACTTTGTACCGTGAAGCGAGAGATTTGTTTCTTTGAAAAGATTGCGACCTCGTTTTCACTGACTTTAAAGGAATCAGTTCACGTCGCATTAACTTGGCTTGAATTATTAAAAGCTGATGAAAAGAAACGAAGAAAATTGTCATTTTCTTTTAGTTAATTAAATAGAGCAAATGTAGAAAAATAAAAGAAACTAAAAATTAAAATAATTGAAGTGAAATAATAATTGAAGCACGCAGCCAGATGAATTGAAAACGTTTTTTCCACCTCATGCTTCATAACTCTGCATATTTTAAAACGCAATCAGAGAAAAAGAAATTGGATGAAGTTAGATCAATAAGTTAGTATCCTGACAGAGTTATTGGCAGCGTTTTGATCTCTTTTCACGGCATCATATTTAGTTCACGTGAGATTATGTTGAAAATATATATTTTGTTTATTTTGTATTTTTATTTTGTATTTGGGGGGGGGGTTAAAGGGAAAAAGGTGTCCAGTCCGGTACTAGAAGAATTATTAAACCATTTCACCCTAATTAAGGCAATAAAGCCACAAAGATACAAAGGGTTAGTGAGTGTGAAAGAATAAGAAAAAGAAACAGAGTATTAAGGAGGTAGAATGATAAAAGAATAAGAAGCAAAAAGGGAATAACAATTTTCATGTCATTTAAATTTTTGAAGATCGATGTTGGCTGGGAAGTATTCCACAGGCGAGAATTGCGAGAAAAGAAAATGTTAGAAAAGAAATTACGATTACATTTAAACAATTCAATTGTAAAATGATGAGACCTAGCTGTCAATCTAGTACTGCGCTTAAATTCATAAAATCTAGGTACCATAGAGCAAAGTTCATCAGAACGATTACTATGAAAGTATTTATCGAAACGGCACGGGGAAATTGCATTAGGGCGGTGAGAAAATTACTGAAACCGGGATGCCGGGTCCGATTTGAAGATTATTTTTAAAATAAGGGTTTAACGTCTAGCCATTTACCTTCAGCGTCCTATGTACGTAAAAGTTATAAGAATTTAGAAATAATGAAATTATTTTATCATTATTCGACACATTAATTCGGCATAATCTTTCTTCGTTTACGCAACTGATCCCCGTAGTTTGTTTACATTTATTTAGCGTGCAATTTGACTTTGCTTTTAAAAATCACCATTCTTTATGATCCCTTCACATAAAGTCACTCGTAAAAGACATTAGGGAACCCGAGCTATGTAATATTTCGAATACGTCACAGTATGCGTGCTAGAAAAAAAAAACTTATGAGCAACGTGCCGTTTCTCGCTTAAGTTTTTGTTACGGTTTAATTAGACGATACCAATTGCAATTGCGATGAAAAGTGAAATTAAAGTTAAACCTTTAAGAAAGAATTGTTTTTTAAATCTTTCACTCTGTTCGATATTTAAATTTAACTTTAAATGAGTTATTTATTTAATTTTTAATCGCGTGTAACTACAGTGGTTTAAGTGTATTAAATTACATGAGGGGGAAGAAGAGAAGATGAAATCTTTAACTGTTTGACGTTCAAACTCGTTAACGCGTAGAATTTAAAATCTCCATTCCTCATTCATGCTCCGTTTTTATAGTGAAGGCAGATACCATTTCTTGGCAAGGGGGGTAATCATGGATTACTCCACACCTGTTATTTCAGTTTTTTTATGATTCGCCGAGATCGACAAACGGATGGACGGACACACGTACACTGCGGTTTATTATTATAGAAGATATACAAATTTACTCCTAGCATAAAAAAGATGGCGACAGTGAACATACGTAAATAAAATGAAATAAAAAATAAACATTTAAAAATAATTCCGAAAACAAAGCTTTTTTAGTAAATATAATCCCAGTAAAAATATAGGGATTTGCTAAATGTAGCTTAGTTGTGCCACAAGGCCAAAAGTATGGGGCACCCAGTGAGGATCGAACTCACTACTTAATTGTAATTGATCTTGCTAATCATTACACCGCGTAGCTTAGAAGTGGCACAAGGTCAAGAGTGGGGGAACCGAGTGAGGATTGGACTCACTACTCAGTCGTAATTGATCTAACGAAGCAAGCTTGTTAACCATTACACCGCGTTGAAATGACCTAATCCCAGTAACAATACAAGCACTATAAAAAATCGTCACACACTAAATCATAGTGTAACCCTAAAAGTAAATGTCCAATATATTCTTCTTCTGTGTCCTGTGTCCCTTCAGGATATAGGCAATCATGGCTCTCCACAACTTCCTATCCCTTGTGGCCCTTAACATCCCCCTTGCTAAAGTTCGCGACTTCTTGACCATAAAGTGAATTTCGGTAAAAACGGCACATGTAGAATACTACCTGCCTTCCACAAACCTGTAAAATAACAGCTGTTTTTTCAGCATTAGTGTACAAACTTATCTGGCATAAATAAGTAAGGTCACTCAACGACTGCTCCTGGTAACATGTAACCCAATACTATCTATCGTATTGTCGAGTTATCGACGACTAATCTGGTTCCTCTAACAGGCTTTTCTGGTCAGAAGGTTGGCTAGACATCCAGCAAGATTAAAATCAAGACTGTCAAAGGCCTGATGAACCTTTCTTATAGTGTCAACAACCATCTAGCGCAGTGGGGTAGACTAAGATTCGCACATAGACAGTGAGGCGATGACACGGCATCGCTGGGCAGAGTTGTTTCCTAGACTGAAGTCAAAGGACAAGGTGGATGGCTATCTTGATAGAATCAACGACCACGTGTCCGTGACCAAGGCGAGCTTTCAAATTGGAGGACACCAGCTGTCGTTTGACCTAGGGGGCGATGGGCTCAGTCAGGCTTACTTGCCCAAGACACACATGAACGAGTACTTCTCCGGCTTTCAACCCTGATAAGTGGAGGGAACTGGTCAGTTGCTCAGCGGCGTAATGACCATCTTCGGTCAAAGGACTGATGGTGATTAGGAGGAGGGTAATAACGGACTTATTGACGTACCTTAGCACTTAAGATGTATTCCACGTGTGTGCGTGTGTGCGCGTGATTTGTGTGTGTGTGTGATTTGTGTGTGTGCACGCGCATGATGTGTGTGTGTGCGTGATTTGTGTGTGTGTGTGTGTGTGTGTGCGTGCGTGATTTATGTGTGTGTGTGTATGCGTGATTTGTGTGTGTGTGTCCGCGTGATTTGTGTGTGCGTGTACGTGATTTGTTTGTGTATGTGTGTGTGATGTGTGTGTGCGCGCGCGCGGGATTTGTGTGTGTGTGTGTGTGTGTGTGTGTGAGCGCGCGAGATTTGTGTATGTGTGTGTGTGTGTGTGTGCGTGATTTATGTGTGTGTGTACGTGATTTGTGTGTGCGTTTATGTGTGTGTTCAGTTATCGTTTATGCCGGTGTGCTTCCACTCATAACAGCAGCGGGAAAAACTGAGTGACCTTGCATGAAATAAGGCGCCGATTGAAATACAACATTTTTACTTGCAGTTCCTTGTCAACAAGACATGGTAAAAACATGTTGTTTTTGTTATTTTCTTTCTTTTTTCGCAACAGGTAACGGAATAGACTGTTTGAAAAGATTGATACATACAATAATATAAATAGAATCTCATCTCGGCGAAAAATGAAAAACACTTGAACAACGCAGAAGGTGAACACAGTGTGAGTGAGTAGTAGTGTGTCTCTCTTATGAAGACAAACAACCCACTGTCGAGTTTAGCACGAATCTGAATATTTATATCAATCCGACAGACTGAAGAAACAAGTCAGTTCGGCTTACGGCTGACCGATGCGAATACCAGGTTCAGTAAGCATCCATGTGTGGGTCGTGTAATGGATAACGGCTCAGGATTCTTAATCAGAGAGCCGGGTTCCAATTCCAGTTGGGTTCATTATATTAACTTTCGCGCAAATATCCTTAGGAAAGGTATGAATACACCTCGTCCCCCCACCAGCTCTAAAGTAATTAGTAAGACTTGTATCACTAAACCATTACTATCTCCAAAAAAACTCTTACAATCTGCAAAGGGTTGATTAGCCGTAGAAAATGAATCAATTAAACAAGTTATTTCGTCTCTTCGATGATTGGTGAAAGATGTTAATTATTTTCAACCGTAATGGTGAATATTTAACGTTTAGAGAAATAGGAATAGCAAAAGTTGTCTTCCAGAAGCCAAGCAAAGTATTATGACCCAGTGTGGAGTGAGTAGCCATGGTCAAATACAAAATAAATCACAGAACTGTCCAACAAACAGAATTGAAGTTTGTAATAAGCAATAACAAGAAAAAGAAAAGAACAAGGTAAAAATTAATATAAAGCAAGCTAACACTATATGCAAGGCAAATTAACAGTAATAAGGCAAAGCAACAGTAATAAGGCAAAGCAACAGTAATATGGTAAAATGTTCACAAACTGAGATTGGAGTTGACACAAAAGCAAGTTCGGGCAAGCGGGCGTAGCGTCCTGACTTAAAAGACAAGACAAACCAAGACTAAGGTGAAACGGAGAACCGGCCTATTTTATTGGCTATGAAAAAATCCCAGCATGCATTTGTGTGCTTCTGCCTATAAAATGGGGGGGGGGCAAGCGTTTTGCTGTCGTTCCTAACAGAGATTAGAATCAACACACAGGAAAAATATCGTTAGAAATAAAAAAAAGTCTAGTGATATCTAAGCTTCTATATGGCAGTGAATGCGAAAACAATCTCACTAGAGCTGAATAAGAGACTTTAAAGGTGGTTCTACCAACAAATGCCAAGAATACCACGGACAGAACATGCGAAAAAGAAGGAAGTTTAAGGAAATAGGAAGTTATACTTAGAATCAGAAAGAGATAATTAAAGTTCCTGTGACTTTATAATAGGTGCCGGGACGAGAAGCTGACCACACCTCGTCCCGGCACCCAATTACAACTGGTTAGTTTGATGCACCAGATATAACCGGATGGGTCGAGTTTTCGATAACATCAACCAACTACGTCCTACCCGGGAACAAGTGCCAATAAATCCGTAGATTTCTCTGTCTGCTTTGCTTGGACAAAAATTAAGCCTTCCCGGTTCCACCACCTGTATGATGGCAATCGTCAGTAGTTAGACCCAGATTTTGTAGTTGTATCCCAGGAGAAAAATAAGTGAAATCGATCTCTCGCAGAGCGTGGTAACCGTTCACTTCTTGTTGCTGGTTACGGTCGAGTTGTTAGTGGTCGGCTAATGAGGAGGAAAATTTATTTGATGAACTAACCAAACGCATCCTATAAACTCAACAGAATTTAATGTGAAGAGAAAAAAAACAAGTCTACACAATTTAACTTCAACGAAATGACATTTGAGGGTTTTCTCTGTACTCACAGCGAAATGTGAGTGTGTTCGAACCTGGTCCGTTTCTCCCCCTCATGAAAAATGACCGTCACGTGAAATGCGCGCAGGCTTTATATAGGGAAATCTTTTCCGATAAAATGATTAATAACTTCACTTTACCTAGCCAGGGCCCCAGAAAATGACACTTCACAATGCCCATTATTCACATTTCATTATCTTCATATTTCTTGAAATTATCCAGATGGCTCTTCCACTGGTGAAGGATTCCTCGCCAGAAATCCCAAATACGATAATTAGGAAAATTGAAGACTATTAATTTCGCCCTTAACAGTTTTTCAAACTTTGTAACTAACCCTTTTCAAACAACACCTGTGATCACCCAGGTGGAATGCATCAAAAAGATATCCAAGTGACACCTATCAGCGCACCAATCCTGTTATGACTGAGAAGGCGCTTCGCACAAATATCTGTACTTGAAAATACATTAATCTTACTTTATCAGCTATCAAAATGTTCTCATTTTCTTCTTCCAATTTCTGGTCTGGGGGTCGTACTCTCCTTAAGCCAGAGTTGAATTTTTCAAACCACCTTTTAATTTTCTGTTTATTTAAATGTTAACCCTCAAAGGCCGTTTTTACATTTATACTTATAAAACGTCGATATCAGGGTCGTTACCCTGTTACAATTTAATAAGGAAAGAAGACTTGGAGTACATAACACTCGTATGGCATATTGAATACAGAAGATGCAATAAAACACAAGCAACTTATTTAACGAATGGATAGCAAATGGATAGCAAAACAAACACAAAGAGGAACGATAGAGAATTAAAAGTTTCTTTGAGCAACAAAAGATAGGAAATTGTGGAGATCCATGATCGCTCACCTCCTGAAGGGATCCGACACATAAAAAGATAATATCATTTTAGTTATAATTTTTATTTGATTTTTGTAATATAGCTTTCTTCTTTTCACTTAATATTTTTTCTCGTCAAATTGTTCGCAACCGAGTTACTATACATGAAAAATATTTTATGTCTCGATTAGATAATGACAATATATTACATTTATGTAATAAGTGTATATATTAGAAAACAAATGCTTCAGTTTGTCAGCAAAAAAACAAATTTGTTCCGAAAAAAATCCGTCTTGTCTTCCTTTGTATTTCAAATATACAGAGAGTTGATGGCGCGCCACTGTGTCCACTCAGCAGAATAGAGAAACGAGGCTGGAAATAGATGAGTAGAACAAATAAGACAAAACAGTGCTTTTATTTTTCTTTAAAATTTATTCATTTAATTTATAATTTAATTCATAATTTATAATTTAATTTATTTTTTTTTATTTTTGTAATATAGCTTTCTCCTAATATTTTTCTTGTCAAATTGTTCTCAACCGAGTTACTGTGCATGAATAATACTTTGATTATATCGCGATTAGATAATGACATATGTTACATTTATGTGATAAGTGTATGAATTAGAAAAAATGCTTCGATTTGGAAGCTAAAGACAAAACAAAATCGTTCCGAAAAAAATCCGTCTTGTCTTCCTTTGTATTTCAAATATACAGAGAGTTGATGGCGCGCCACTGTGTCCACTCAGCAGAATAGAGAAACAAGGCTGGAAATAGATGAGTAGAACAAATAAGACAAAACGATGCTTTTTTTTTTAAACAAAATAGAAATAAGAGAAGGAAAATGTAAAAAGAAAGCTACTTTCCTTTGTCATTCTGTATTCAACATTGCAAAATGATCCTGTTGCCAATGTTTCCACGTGTTTTGTTTTATTTGTTTTTTTCTATTTCTGTTGCTATGATTTCATGAGTTTTTTTTAACCATGCAATGGAGGCGACATGGATTCTTTAACAGAAAAGCTATTCCTACACACAGCCAACCAGATGTCAGATATCTTGGCTTCTTATTTGTTTCATCGCTCATTTCATTCTATGTATTCTCTCTCTCTCTCTCTCTCTCTCTCTCTCTCTCTCTCTCTCTCTCTCTCTCTCTTTATCTATCTATCTCTCTCTCTATCTATCTATCTATGACTTCAAATCTATCTCAGGCTGTTTATGTATATTCCTCAAGCTATCTCAAATTGTGCATATCTATCTATCTATCTATCTATCTATCTATCTATCTATCTATCTATCTATCTATCTATCTCGTTCTTACTCTAGATACCGATATATATATATATATACATCCAAAAGACACTGAAAAGTTCTCAACCCAACCAAGAAACCCTTACGAAGCAATGTTTGGTCATTTGGTCAGATTTTGGGAAGTGATATCTTCCACTGATATCTTCCACTGATTATATGTAGTAGATTAAAGCGTTGGTTTGTGAATTTGTTGACATAGTAATTGTGAGTTCAATCCATGGGCCGGGTGGTGTAGAATTAGACACAGTGGGAAAAAAAAGGAGATCAATGACTGAGTAGGGCTAAAAAGAAGACGTGATCTCTCTAGACATAGGTAGCGGATCGAAAACACCAATCTCGTGGATTAAATAAATGGTTCCGTTCGAAATTCCCTGAAGGTCCGCCAGTTCGAGAAATACCTGATGAAGACTTGATGGCACAACCGAAACGTCATTATAATAACAACAAAGATGACAATGATTCAAATATAACGCAAAGCTACACGTCTCAGAAATTCGGACAGAAATGAATGAATGAAATGAACATAATGACCAAAAAGTTGAATGCGCAAAACTTTTTTACTGCACGAATTTGAACTTGAAATGAAAGCGGCAGAAGCGGACTAGAGAATATATTTAGCGTTTGGGGAAGGTGGATTTATAAATATTATTTCTTAATATTGGATATTATTTCTCATTTTCAGAATAGGCATTCCAATATTTATTCAGACTATTGAACTCATACTTTGTCATTGAATTCATACAGAACCCAGAATAGGTCGGTTGGCCATTCTGATCACAACGTTAATTTGAAAAACTCTTGAAATTTCCAAAAGTGTTTGAAGACGTTGCTTGAAACTGACTGCAGCCGCTCGGTGTTGACCTCTGTTCCCATATCTATCTATCTATCTATCTATCTATCTATCTATCTATCTATCTATCTATCTATCTATCTATCTATCTCAGTCTTAACTCAGTACCTGAAGATTGCGTTGTGCATGAAGCTCCAAGTCGTGCTGCCAGTGAGAAAAATATGTATATTTATTAATATATAGTTTATAGCTTTGTTATATCGCATCGAGCACTATTTTATTAATATCAACACTCAACGTGCGATATTATATATATTATATATATATATATATATATATATATATATATATATATATATATATATATATATATATATATCGGTCAAAGATTTAGTGCCACCCACTGGTGTTGTGTGTTTTTTTTTTGTTTTTTTTTTCAAAACTAATTTACTATCTCACCTCGAAGCAGAGACATTCTCTTCTTGAAGGGATTTATTACATATTTCATAATAATAATAATAATAATAATAATAATAATAATAATAATAATACGAAGAAGAAGAAGAAGAAGAAGAAGAAGAAGAAGAAGAAGAAGAAGAAGAAGAAGAAGAACAACAACAACAACAACAACAACAACAACAAGGAGAAGAAGAAAATTAACCCGTTACTGCATAAAGTTTCCTTAAAATGTTAACTCTTTTACCCTAATCTACCTTGCTGTTTAAGGGTAATCTTCGCGACGGAGGATTTAAAATTTTAGGCAATCCTATCTCTAAAAGATGGAAAGCCATGCATTAATGGGTTAAACAGATGCAGTATCCTAGCTTAGGAGTTAATTAGAACAAAGAAGGTATGCTGCTTACTAATTATTAAATCCAGAGGGTGGCCTCTTAACTTTTGGTCTATAGTGCATGTCTGTGTGCGCCAACATATATACTGGGTGTCCCCCCAAAATGTATACACACTTTAAATAATTATAAAGTCAGTGCCTTTTAAAATACATTTCATTTTCAAAATTTAATAGAATCTACAGACATTATTTTATTGCTTTGTCAACGCCTGTTTTCAAACAGAAGTCCGTTCTGGTCCAGCCATTGCTGACAACGCGAAGCAATGGAGTCGCAAACATCTCCAAACATTTCGTTTGGTATTTTTCTGCATTCCCGTTCAATGGCTGCTCTCAATTTATCGACTGTTGCAGGTTTCATAGTGTAGACTTTGTCTTTTAAGTATCCGCATAAAAAAAAGTCTTGTGGTGTAAACGCGGAAGGTTTTCTACGAACAGGGCCGGTGCGTCTTATCCCTGAAACCGCGGGTCCGCTTTTTTTCTTTTTTGAGGGGTGGGGAACCGTTGTGGTCGCTGCTATTTTTTTCAGCACTCTTTTATGGCCATCTGCCATTTTTGAATTATTTTTAAACTGACGTTACATTATCAGTCATCAACTAATAATATACATCGTGTATCTGCGTAGCTGGTTAACTGCGTACTACGCAGGAACCCACGACGAGTTTTTCTTTTTGTACATTTTACTTTTTTCTACCTAAGTTATATTGTCAGTCATCAATTATAATAATCAACAGGGCCGGTATTTTCTGCCTCTCAACCGCGTGGCGGGGGGAGCGCCGATGTCTATTGGGGAGGTGGGTAGAAGATCTAATTTCAGTAGCGCTTATTTTTTTTAAATTGTAATTTTCTTTCTAAACATTTTTTTTAAATCAATTAAGTGGGTAATATATCTCAGTAAAATCATTTTTTATTCCGTGATCATGCTTTAAGGAGGATCTCTGATTTTTTTTTTACTAATAATAAAACTAACCAGAAGTCCACGGTTAGAAATTAAAATAAAATTTCTAGTCCCTATTTTATACATTTCTAGAAAAATGAAACCGAGAAAATGATCGCTTAAAAATCAAAATGTTTAAAGATTTCAACACATGAAAAATTTTGCAGAAAACTGAAATGTTGTTCATAAAACAAAATTTTAAAACAATCCCATTTGTGTTGTGTTGGAATCTTTGTAAAAAAAATATTTAGGCGGAGATGTGTCGGTGATTAATCTTTATAGAAATGTCACTGCGACTTAATCATTATTTTCGAGTAGAATTTAACCATGAAAATATTGGTGGTTATTACAAAAATAATAACAATTTTTCAGATTTTTTTTAAAATAAAAAAATCCCTATTTATTATAAAATTAAATAATTAATGAATATGTACCGAAATTTTCATTTAAATTGAATAATTCCCTGCTTTTTGATAATTAAAAAAAAGCTCCGCCCTTTTTCCTCAATTTTTCTTCGAGGGATTGTGGCCTCCAGGTTGTGAAACTTTGAAACGACATGTTGTAAGGGAACGTATCAAAATATTTTGGCGGGTGAGGCCCCGAAATCCTAGCACCAGCCCTGCTTGGCAAGATCTCATCAGGGTAGAATCTAACTCCACTTTTCGGTCTGGATCATAATTATTAATAGCATGGACTAATCTAGGATTTTGGATTATCTAACTCACGACTCGCTTGCCGCACGGATTTTCTTGAACTTTTTTATACGTTTCCAATACACTTTCTTGGGTTGTGGGGCTTAACTATGTCCGTGGTCTTCCGGAACGCTTCTCGTGGACATTCTGAACAGTTCCATCGGCTTCAAACTCACCTCTAATTCGAGTGATGTTAAGTCGCATTGGTGGATTTGTTTTAAACTTCCCACCTAAACTGTCTTTGCACTTCAATTGTGTTTTCACACTTCCAGTAACATTTTAGAATAAATTTCCTTTGTTCAAAGCTTAGTTTATTCTGTAATCATTAATTCTAATAGGTTTAACCAGGTAAGAAAAATCATCAATTAAGCTATCAGCTGTTAAAGTATATATACATTTTTGGTGACACCCTGTATATATATATATATATATATATATATATATATATATATATATATATATATATATATATATATATATATATATATTGGAAAGAGTCTGAAAACAATACCACGGGTTGACCCAAGTCTTGTGAGTGAAATTGCGTAGACGGAACTCGATAGCTGTGCTAGCACGAAGCCACAAGTCATCGTGGCCGAAGGCTTGAGCGCGATGGCCTTGTTCAAATTGTTGATCACGCTAGATAACGCGCTTTCTACAATAAACTGTAATAAGGTCTGCTTAGTATAGTTGCAGTATAAACTACAGGTGGGCTGTGTGGGTGTTGAGAAAACACAAATGTGCCTGAGCGGGCGTCTGCTATAGGGATAGGCTAGTCGCTCTAATAGACGGGAAACCTCGAATACGAGTGACCATCTATTATATATATATATATATATATGTGTGTGTGTGTGTGTGTGTGAGAGAGAGAGAGAGAGAATGAGTGGAGGAGAAAAGAGTGCACAGCCATTTCACTAAAAGTTGTCGGCAGTGTCGACAACGGTGTAAAACTTAGACGAAGATGGTGCATCGATTGAAGGCAATCAGCTTGAGGAAGAAGAATAGAAAAGATTCTTTTGTCGGCAAGAGCTGACGTTGGACAGTCGGTTCGGATTTGGATAATGTACAACTTTCTCCAGCCGATGTTAACATTAGCCGCTCAGACTCCTGACACTGTAATTCGGTCTTTTAATTCAGTATCGATTTCGATCACGTCGATTTCCCAAGGTTTCTCAAGTTCGGCTATCCGAACCATAATATGGTGGGGATCTATAAAGGTCAGTTACTTCAATATCGACTTCGATCTCTTCGATTTCCCAACGTTCCACTAGTTCGGCTATTCGGACCATAATAAGATGCAGATCAAGAAAATTCAGTTACTTCAATATGGACATCGATCTCTTCGATTTCCCAACGTTCCACTAGTTCGGCTATTCGGGCCATAATAAGATGCAGATCAAGAAAATTCAGTTACTTCAATATGGACATCGATCTCTTCGATTTCCCAAAGTTCCACTAGTTCGGCTATTCGGACCATAATAAGATGCAGATCAAGAAAATTCAGTTACTTCAATATGGACATCGATCTCTTCGATTTCCCAACGTTCCACTAGTTCGGCTATTCGGGCCATAATAAGATGCAGATCAAGAAAATTCAGTTACTTCAATATGGACATCGATCTCTTCGATTTCCCAACGTTCCACTAGTTCGGTTATTCGGACTATAATATTGTGGGGATCTTAATATTAAGTTACTTCAATATCGACTTCGATCTCTTCGATTTCCCAACATTTCATTACTTCGGTTATTCGGTTCATTACATGGTGAGGGTGTAGAAAATTCAGTTACTTCAATTTCGACATCGATCTCATCGATTTCAGAAGGTTTCACTAGTTGAATCTAACAAACATTAATGAAGAAACGATTTGGAAATCGTCTGCTCGGGCGGTGTTTTCCCCCTAGAATCAACATTAACCCTAATTCTTGTATCTGTGACTGTCCTTAAATCTGGAGAGAAACAGTTTCATCGTGAGCGTCGACAGTCTGATGCAACTGTCCTTCTCACGACGCTTTAGTGGTACAAACTCTGACTATTTTTCAATCATTTCCGCCAAGAAAATCGATTTTCCGTTTCTTTAAGACCAATGTAGTGTGAAAGGCTGGCATCGAATTTTACTGACTGTCAATTCACTTGCCGTCACAAAATAAGCTATCCCGCGTCTATTGGAACGAATTATACAGAAGCAAAAAAAGTCCATTTTTTTTTATAAGACACACTTTACAAAATTATTCATCAGAAGAAAAGGAGGAAAAGAGAGCCTCAAGCTATTTCCTGGACGATACTCTCCGTATATACAAGCACAGACATGAAGAGATGGGCACTGATCATTTAAGCATTCTATAGTGTTGTATGATGATAAAGCGTATTTGCCGACACTGGAGTTTGAACACAGATTACCAGTGAGCAAGCGCAGGTGATTCCATTTCAAATAAGTAGAGCACGTGATCGTAAAGGAAAGGTATATATGGGAATTAGCGTGGCGTCTAAGTGATCGCGATTCTCTATATTATCTTCTATACTATTTCACTATAGTGATCACTCTTCGGATTACTGTTAGTCGGTTACTACTCGAACAAGTATTACTAGTGCGAATATTATTGAAGGAGTTACTATTAGTATCTGCGATTCCAAAGTCTCGACTCTAACAAGCATCATGAACGTGATAACGAGCATTCGTTGACATCACAAAAGTGACAATGAGTAAGCGTGTGACATCACAAAATATAGCAAACCCAAAGAATTGTTTCTGCTTCCCCTCACCCCGAAGTTATCCTTGAGCACACATGGCACAGTGGATAAAGGCGTTAGTTAGATCCAGTGACAGAACCCAAAGAGTGTGAGTTCAATACCTTGTTAAGGCAGTGGAGAACTTGGAGTGGGAATTAAGCAGGAGATAACTGATAACTGACATCCATTAGACATAGCACGTGGAAGTAAAACAGTCTACCCCAGTGAGCGAAATAAAGGGTTCAGTTCGACATTCCGACCACATGAAGAAGGCCGGAGCGTACAACGACCGAAACGTTGTAATAAATATGGCAACAAAGATGAGGACAATAGTCCGAATAATGTAAATATTGTGCATAGTATCTCATCTCAGAAATATAGACAGATACTAGCAATACATTTTTGAAAAAAAAATATTACCAACAATACATTTTTTGAAAAAATATTACCAACAATAAGAATCTTGACGGCATTAAATAACCGACTGAGGTTGATAAGCCGTAAAACAAACCAAAAACAAACCAAACCTAACGATAACCTAAAAAGTGTCCTCTTTAAATTAAAACATTATATACCTCTTATCTTGAATATGGAAAAAAGGAGAGATGCGTTTACGTTTATTTGCAAAATGCTAAAATTTACAGGCCTTTGTGTAAAGGATTCAGTTGTGATCGGGTAGTACGGATCTAGTTTCTGAAGTTCTGCAGCTGAGTTACGAGTCTTGATATTAAAGGTGGCAGAGGACGTCCATCTGCTATTGGCAGTCAACATCTGAAGACGTTAGTCGAACAAAACCCACGTCAAGCTGTTGGGGAAACGTCTCTGATAATGGGTGTCAGCATTTCAACAATATCGAACCACCTCAAGAATATTGGTAAGGTGAAGAAACTCGATTAATGGGTTCCGCGTGAACTCAGTGAAAGTTAAAGAGTTTGACGTTTTGAAGTGTGTTCGATACATGTGCGAAATTCGAATCTTCTATTTCTTGATCAAATAGTGACTTGTGATAAGAAATGGATCTTTTATGACAATCGTAAATGATCGGTTCAATGGCTTGATCATGACAAAGGAATCTAAAACTTTCCAAAACCGAAATTGCACCAACAGAAGATTATGGTGACTGTCTGGTGGTTTGGTAGTGGCCTTATCCATTACTGTTTTCTGGAATTCAGCCATAGCATCACAGCCGAAGTAAGTGTATTGCCAGCAACAGTATATAATACACATTCAATTAAACAAAATGTGATCGGCACTAGTTAGTCGTCAAGGTCCAACTCTGTGCAATGACAATGCTTAGACATATGTTGACAATTCTCAAGTATCTTGACAATTTTTCAAGCCTTTTTTCATTTCAAGCATCTTGACAATTTTTAAAGCGTCTGGACAATTTTCAAGAATCTTGGCAATTTTCAAGCATTTTACCAATTTCAAGCATCTTGGCAATTTTCCAAGCATTTTGACACTTTTTTAAGACAACAGATATTCCGTTTCAAAGAAGATTCAATAACTGCATTGAAAGATTTCTTGGCGTCTTTTTATCGTCATGGTATACATAACGTTGAAACTCGATGGCACAAATGTATAAATGTTCAGGGATCCTATTTTGACTGATTTAAACACTATTTACATACATTGGTTTAGGTATAGAAGTTTGATTCTAAATTGGACATTATTTTCGGAACAACCTAATATTACTGATCTGCTTTTTAGCAATGAACACTATCTTAAACTGCCGTTTTTATTGAAACAATATTGTCGTTTTGAAACAAGAATTTTTGCAACTCGATGACGCGTATTGAAATCCTTGTTGAATTTATCGCTAACATTTTTGTCGAGATTTAAAAACTCTACGTAAACCAATCGATGAAAATTGAATAAGCTGATTTGTTTGAAAAATATTTTGACAAAACCCAACTTCACAGTGTAATTATTTCTTTAATTTAATTTTATAGATGTTTATGGTAAACAATATTTTTGAAAACTTTTTTCTTTTTAACAATAAAGAATAAATTATTAGGATTTCTTAATCTTGAACATGCAACATACAATGGGTCATGTGTAAATATCTATTTTTTGAGCCAAATTCACCCCCTTATTTATTTGCATTTCTCTCGAAAATTTGTTTTTGGTCGGTCAATATATGGTTATTTTAGAGGTTGTGACGGACGATCTAATACAAGTCACATAATTTTATATATAGATATAGATAGCGATGATGGGCATTTCGGGAAATTTAACATGATATATATATATATATATATATATATATATATATATATGTCTTTAAATAATTGTCGGACTTTGTCCATTTTATAATGTGTGACGTCATTTGTTTACATTTGATACGCCATGAGCAGTTATCAATGTACGTGAAAGATTCATGGAAGATTGAAGTTTATAAGCAGTAAATTCGACCTTGCCAAAAGTGGCCGAATCGGTTAAGACACGTCAGGCTATATGACGGTTCCGTATAGGATACAGGTTCGAATCCTGTCAGAGGACGAATATTTTCTATGAAATTTCTCGAACATTCAGGCCGGCAAATGTTATTTAATACTGTTTATTATAAACAGAGCATTTATTTAAATACTTGTATCTATATAAAAAATGTTAAACATAAAAATGTCTTTATATATATATATATATATATATATATATATTACAAATTGTTAGTTTCTCGTCATTCAAGCTTTCGATGTAGACATTATTTCTCTCTTTGAGTTGTAGCTGCATCTGTTGCCATGGAAAACGTAGAAATTCATTCTCTTTCCTGGCTTATGCCACGCCAGGAAACCAATAAATCATTGTCTGCTGTCCCAGAGGAAAGACTTGGTCAAATATAAAATCTACATTAGCAAAGGTCTTGCGGTTCTGTGCCATAAATTCCCAACGATTCGTAAACACCTACTTCATCTGGATTTGCTTTAACTGTCACGAATTTTCTTCTTCCCGTCCCGTCCCATTCCAAAACAGTTCCGTTCATCCTATTCGAGGTTGGATCAACAAGTTCCTTGCTTGATACGCAGTTTTTTTTTTGTTTTTTTTTTAATTTAATCGGTATAATTTAATGCAAGACAGTAAAGCCACTAATGCACAAGGGGTTATAGTGGAAAAATTAGTAACCGAAACATTAATAAAGAAGAGAAAATAGTAATCAGTAGGAGAGTAGATAGTGATTGACATTGCATTTAAATTTTTACTGGAAGTTGTCTGGAAAACGTGGAACCGGAAGGGGGTTCCACAAGCGAGTAAAGAAACTGTTAGCATAGAACTTACGGTTACATCTCGCCATCTCAGGTGAAAATGGATGAGATCTCTACGTCAGTCTAATACTGCGATTAAAGTCAAAAAGTCTAGGTACCCTAGCGAAAAGCTGATCTGAACAATTATCATAAAAGTATTTACAGAAAAAGCACAGCGAGGCAACCTTACGGCAGAAAAAGAAAATGACTGAAGCCGAGCCGCCAGATCAGGACCGATAATATTGCTGATTCTTTGGATTTTATCAAGGGGCTCAAGGTAAATAGCAGAGGGACCAGATCATATGTGAC
The DNA here is from genome assembly GCA_964036315.1 of Acanthosepion esculentum. Lineage (NCBI taxonomy): Eukaryota > Metazoa > Mollusca > Cephalopoda > Sepiida > Sepiidae > Acanthosepion > Acanthosepion esculentum. The sequence continues at coordinate 51,282,983 of OZ038483.1, forward strand.
AGAAATGTTCTAAGCATGGGCGAAAGATAGACTCATAGATGTCTATGACAGATTCAGGAGAGAATAACTACTGAGACATAAGGAGTTACAGGGTGTGGAAGAATTAAGAACAGAAACATTAATAATGAGTGAGAAGAGAAAAGAGTAACCAATACGACAGTATATAGCGATTGACATTGCATTTACATTTTTGCAGATTAAGGTTGGTTGGAAAGCTTGGAGTCAGAAGGGAGTCAGAAGGGAGTTCCACAAGCGAAAAGCGTGAATAAGAAATGTTAGCTACATCTTGCCCGCTCAACTGTAAGTTGATAAGATCTCGACTACTACTGCGCTTAAATTCAATAAGTTTAGGTACCATAGCGAGGAGCTTATCCAAACAATTACCATGAAGAGAGACAGAGGCAACCTTACGGCGGTGGGAGAGTGACTGAAGTCGAGCCACCAGATCATGAATAATAATAATGCTGAATCATCTTTGTATTTTTATCACGGAGTTTAAGGTAAATAGCAAGGGCACCGGACCATATGTGGCAGCAATATTCTAAGCATGGACGAATGGTAGACTAATAGATATGTAAGATATATTCCGGAAAGAAAAATTGTCAGGAAATTTTTATCTGAATATATGTACAATATTCGGGCTATATGATGAATTTCCCCGTTTAATTAAGAGCACTGCTAAAGAAGGGAATTATAAGGAAAAGAGATATTTGTTATGCAAAATAAATGGCTTTTCATCATTATGCTACGAACTTATTGATCTATCCCTATATATATATATATATATATAGAGAGAGAGAGAGAGAGAGAGACAATATTAGTGGTGAATATACACATACATATGCAATTATACACATACATATATGTATAAAAATAATTCCCAGAGGATATGATCCAGGTAGAACTCGATGTCCAGGACAGAGTAAGGATATAATAAAAAGACTTAAACACTAATATTCCATGGTCATAATTTATTCCATTGGAATCGTAAGAACGATCCAATTCATCAGACCTACAGATTCAAAAAGAAAACAGAACAACAACTCCTGGAAAAATTGGTGAGAGTATGTGTGAGAGTGTGGAGGGACCTGTGATCTATATAGAGGGGTAACAGGGAGGTCCGAAGGTGGAGAGGGCATTAAAATCTAACAGAGGGAAGATTTAAAGAGGGGTTTCAGTGAGAAAAGGGTGCGTATTTCCAAACGTCCGAAGATATACCGGAAGAGTGTACATTTCTTGGCGACACACACACCCCATAGGCGATAAAATCTTATACTCCCGCCCAGACCCCTACAACGCATACGTACACACACACTATATATATATATATATATATATATATATATATATATATATATATATATATATATATATATATATATACGCATACGTACACACAATATATATATATATATATATATATATATATATATATATATATTGTGGGGACCTACCTACAAATGGACTCTTCCTCACCTATATAATATGGCTACCCACTCTGAGTAAGGTCGGTCACCAAGTGAGGGTCACCGAGTAGTAGCCACAGAGTGAGTGAGTGAGTGAGTGAATGAGTGAGTCGGGACACCTGTGAGAGAAAGTACTCTCCAGTCCGCATTTACCTTTGTACTACTATTTAACCTATATCCGAGTCCGTGTTATCTTTCTATGGTTTTACACCATAACAATATATATATATGAATTCTTATATTCTTTAGGAATTTAATTTATACATGAACCATTTAGAAAACAATGTGTTTAATAATTTCAACAAGCCAGATATATTGATGGCATTTTCATATTAACGGAAAACATAGATGAACTAAAAACCTTTAAAGAGTCATTTGGCAGCAAATCAGTCCTACAATTCATTTATGAACTCAACATTAAAGATAGAACCCCTCTCCAGAAAGTTCTATTAATATAATTCTCAGTAATATTTAATCACCTCAAAAATCTACCCTTTGTTGAAAGAATGTTGATTATGAATTCTTATGTCCTTTGGGAATCTACTTTCTACATGAACCATGTAACAAACAAGACCTTTAATATTTCCAACAATATGAATTTAAGCAAAATACTAGACTGGCAGCAAGGTCTCATCATTTTACAGTTATTTCTAAAATATTACCGTAATAACCGTTTCTATGCTAACAATTCCTTCTATCGAAAGTCTCACTTCTCCGGCTTCTGGCTTTCCAGTTAATTTTGATCTTAAAAAATTAAATGCAATGTTAATCGTTATCTAATGTCTTCTCAATACTTGTTCTTTTAATTGTCTCTCTTTTTAATGGTGTTTTTTTCTCATTTTCTCTCACAGTAATTCCTTGCGTCTTACTGGCTTTATTGACTTACCTGGGGTGGAATGAATAGAAAATAGTCATTTCGACGACATTTTTACACACACACACACACACACACACACACACACACACATATATATATATATATATATATATATATATATATATATATATATATACTCGTATGCGGGACAAGCAGATAGGTTCCTAGGAACCGACAGCCCAGACACCAGCACATATGATTTGATTATAGTGGTGAAGGCTTGTGCGCAGAACCAACCACACCTTTTTGAAGTGCCGAATACAGAGACAAGGTCCCCAAACGATACCCCGCAGATTTTTAATTCAGAATTGTCCTTCTCCTAGACCAGTTGTCATCCAAGGCTATAGAACCCAGTCTGTCCTGCTAATTACCCGTAGCTGGACAGAGATGAAGAGGACTCATACCTTTCCCAAGAATATTAGCACGTAAGTGAATGTAATGGATTCCACCCGGGTCTCCGATTCCTAAATCCAAGCCGCTAACACTTACCCAACATGCCTCCTCTGCATATATATATATATATATATATATATATATATATATATATATATATATATATATATATATATATAACCATTACCCAACATGCTTCCTCTGCATATATATATATATATATATATGAAGAAATATAGTCTTAAAGTGTGCTATATTTATGGGATAAAGTACTCAATATCAGAGATAGAGCGTGTGTAAATATAAAAGTGAACATAGAAGTCAACACTTAGAGGCGACAGTCTGTTTCATGCTAAATGCAATCATCAAGACAAGTGGCTTGACGATTGCATCTAGCATGAAACAGTCTGTCGCCTCTAAGTGTTGACTTCTATGTTCATTTTTATATTTATTTATATATATATATATATATATATATATATATGTGTGTGTGTGTGTGTGTGTGTGTGTATGTGTGTGTATGTGTGTGTGTATACATGTATATGTGTATGTGGATTCGAGTGTTTGTGTGTTTACGTGTTTATGAGTTTCTGCGCGTTCGTGTGTGTGTCTGTGTGTCTATGTAAATTTCGGTGAGGTGCGGAATTCTCGACACAATATAATTTAAACAAGAATATTTATTCTCTTTCAAGGGTATATATGGTCAGATAATTCTGTTCAAATTTAGAAGTCGGCCGATCAGATTAGCAAATTTGGTCAAAAATTTCAGACTTAGTATTTGTGCAAACGATAATTATTTTTTTTTTTGGTTTAACATGAACAGACGTCTTATCACTTAAAGAGAAATTATCGATTGTATTTCCTTAATTTCCCCAAAGACTATTGATTCACCTTGGGCTGATGCTTTGAAAGGAAAGATTTCTCACCAAATTTTAGATTAGCTCCTCGGGAGCTATTTACAGTTTTGCAAAGAACCGTCCACTAAAGACAAAAGTCAGTGGAAAAAAAACTAATAAAAGGTATTCGATACTACATACTCAAAGCTTATTGGGGCCAACCTGCCTGGTAGAAGTCATATTTCCAATATCATCAAAGGGGGGGCATACTTCACAAAATATCTGTATACAGTAAAACCTCGATTTAACCACCCGATTTAAGGAATATCAGATTTAATGACCTACTCGTTGATAACATAAGATATTAATTATTTTCGGCTAGTGCATTTTTTTTCAACTAAATTGTGGGAAAAAAATCAGTCAGATTTAACTGGAAACAGTTAATTTAGTAATCCTATCTATGATTTATGGGAGGCACGGTGGAGTAATGGATAAATGGATTGAAGAATCGGAGAGCCGATTTCGAATTCCAGTCGAATCCATTACATTCACTTACGTGATAATACCCTTGGGAAAGGTATGAATCCTCCTCTTCTCCCTCATAGTTATGGGTAAATAGCAGGATAGACTGGGTTCTATAACTTCGGATGGCAACCGATCTAGGAGAAGGAAAAGCTTCCTGGAGAGGGCTGGATTTCACGAGATAAAAAAATCTATAATTTATCGGATTTTATCTATCATTCACTGAACCCACCAAAGTTTTTTTTTTTTTTTTGATTTTTAGAAGATCACAAAATGAATTTGATGCAAATTGTTTCATCATTGTTTCATCATTGTTTCTCTATGGATTTAAGTAAATTAAAAACTGAGAAGTACTTTGGATAATTAAATATTGTTAGTAAGAAATAAAAGCATCCCAGTCCCAGTGCTGACAACCCTGTTAGCATAGTACCCGTAAAAACTGATAGGAATACTTACGTATGAAGCTTACAACATTTAGACAGTTTAAATGCATGAATCTGCTTAATGGGCTTCTTCACAAAATGGGATATTTATCGGATTTAAGGATTAAACTCTACCCCCAAGTCGTTCGTTAAATTGTTGTTCTAATGTGTACATAAATTTCAAGGACGAATTGTGCCGAGGATTTTTCGAATATTTAATAAAGAGGAAGAATTTGACTTTCAACCAAAAATAGCGCGTTATTGTTAGTTCGGGATTTATTTTTCGTTAGCTTCCGGTAAAATGAATCAAGCCAAATGTTCTCGAATCAGGTACGGGAGATAATTTCAAGGGGTAGAGTATCAAGTCTCCCATCCGTTTTGTGTTTCTTTTTTTAAAGGATAGTAGTCGTAGTATCGTTTCGAGACCATCCTAGTGCTTGCAGTCGTCTGTCTTGGCGCCTTTTTGGTCTTAAATCAAAAGTTAAGCAGAGGCGACCGATCACTATCAGAATTCCACTGGGTTCAAATTACCGCCACTGAGTTCGGGTCGTCAGAGTTCTAACCAGTAGTTTGCCATTTCTGGCCAGCCTGTGCATTCTGTAACGCACACCCAGGCCCGAAAGATCATTGTATTTGATCTTATAATACGGAACATCGGACGTGTAACACAAATTACAACACAAAGAACTTCGGATTATTAACCTAACGGTTCTTTCTTATTTTTCTATATATTTGCACGCGCACCCCCCCCATATATATATATATATATATATATATATATATATATATATTTATATATACGAGGGGGGACCCAAAAGTAACCGGATTCGTTTTCTGTGTGACAAGCCTGTAGTAGTTCAGGTTTCTACCGCGAGATGCCACTTGAGGCAACCCTCAGGCATCAGTGTGCGAACTGGTGTCATCGTGGGAAGACGTACAGCTCCTTGGTTCAAGCCTTTTCGTCTATTTTTACCATGGCTGAAAGGATGGCTGTCGTAAACTGAAAGAACATTTGGAAGTTGATCCAGACCTTTTTTCGAAGGTCATCACTGGTGACGAAAGCTGGTGCTATGGCTACGACCCGGAAACGAAGCAGCAATCAATTCAGTGGAAGCATCCAACGTCACCACGACCCCCAAAAGCGCGTCAAGTGAAGTCCAATGTCAAGACGATGCTGATTTGTTTCTTTGATCTGAAAGGAATTCTCCACAAAAAATTTGTTCCTCCAGGTCAAACTATTAACCAGGCTTTTTACTTGGAAGTCATGAAGCATTTGCGAGACGAAGTGAGACGAAAACGCCCTGACCTTTGGCAAAGTGGTGGGTGGTGGTTGCATCACGACAATGCGCCAGTGCACACCGCCTTGAGTGTGAGACAGTTTCTGACCAAGAATGGCATGACCCCCACCTCCCCATTCACCCGATCTTGCATCCTGTGACTTATTTTTGTTCCCCGAATGAAGAAAGTCCTCAAAGGAAAACGTTTTGAAGATGTGGAAGAGGTTATATTGAAATTATTACGGAGTCGCTAACTGGGTGCCCTGTGATTGGATGAAAAACAACCAATCACAGGCTACCTTTTTAGATCTTCACCAAACCTTGACGAGAGCGGGTTTTACGAACCCTCTTCCTCTTTTGCTTGTTGGGACCTTCAGAGACAAGACGTTCCCCGTCTGCACTCTCCGTCATCTAAATACCATGACGTGTGAGGATTTGGACAGCAACTGCAGCACAGAAGTCAAGGATCTATTTCTTCAACCCAGCCAAAACGACACAGGAAATGTAAAACTGTTAAAAGGACGCATCTTTCAGATAAGTTCCGCAAACCCGACTGTTTGCAAGAAACTTTCCTCTCTTTTCCTACAATACAAGTATTTTCAAACATTTTCATGTGTTTGTGTTCCTTTCTTCTTGCCGGCGTCACAATATTTTCGTTACCAAATATAATTGGGAAAATCCCAATAGTTAAGAAGAAAACGACGACGTCATTAGAAAACATAACTTCACAAGAGTTCCAGGAGTGCTTTGAACAGTGGAAAACACGTCTGGACCGGTGCATTGCTTCAAATCGAGAATACTTTGAAGGTGATAAGAATATAAACATGCAACAATAAATGAATAAAATTATATGATACAATTCCTGTTACTTTTGGGTCCCCCTCGTATATATATATATATATATATATATATACATTTTTTTTACAAAAATATATAAAAGTGGGTAACCCGCAAAAATCAAATAAAAGGTGAAATTAAACAATTTAAAAGCAATTAAAACTGTGTTACTAAGGTACCGTCCACCCCACAAAAATAAGAATGGTCTCTGTGTTTGGCCGTCAGACAGAATCAAGAAGCTTGGTGGTGAGACAGAGGCAAAAAAAAATGGATTGGAAAAGTGTAAAATGCGTGTCCAATTAAGATTTTTAAAATGTTTTTTTAAAAAAAACAGAGATAAAAAAAGCAGGGGTGTAGGGCATCTAGAAACACACTACAATAAAAGAGGCAACCGGCAACGACAGACACATTAACTAAAAGAACAAGGAGATTATTTTAACCAGGACTAGAGTCCGCCGTTGTGACCTGAAGATACTAAAAAGGACACTAAATTTGTCCTGTTACACGCGAACCAGGCTACCAACATAAAATCTACCAAAACCAAACGCTGAAATCTGCCAAAACCAAACGCTGAAATCTGTCCAAACCAAACACTGAAATCTGCCAAAACCAAACGCTGAAATCTGTCAAAACCAAACGCTGAAATCTGCCAAAACCAAACGTTTTCTCTCAGTACTGATCTACACCTTGAGTTGACGCCTAAAGAATCCAATCAGATCCAGTGCCTATGGTTGTAAATGTCAAAAACAATTTGACGGTAATGCTTTTAAAAATTAATTTATTCATGAGTAGATATTATCTTTTTTACTTTTGTCAATAAAATGAATGCTTAAGTAATCACAAGACGACAGTAGTAAGGACGGAACTCATTCAAATTATGAACTGCTTTGCGAGTCGTGTTTACTAAACTACGATGTGCGTGCTACGCAACTGCATTCATTCCACGTCAAAATAACATAATTTATGAATGAACGTCTTACTTAAACATCTTTGGATATAGTTGGGGAGGATAAAATTATTCATTGGTTGTTATATTAATTTAGAAAACGCACACCTTCCTTGAGTGACTGATTGATTCCTTATCTACAGCTTATTAACCTTTTACATGTTATTTAAAGCCAGATAATATTTTTAGACTGAAGGAATCTTTTGGGGGGGATTTTATAGCTGGGGGTAGAAGATGTGGATCTATATCTTGCCCAAGGGTATTTGCGCGGAAGTGTATATAACGAACACAACGGCAATAGGAACTCAGCTTTCTAATTTACAATTCCGAGCCATTATCCATTACACCACCTGGACATCCAAGCTTTAGCATCTGAGATTACCCAAGCTGTCACCCATCTAGGTACTGACCGATCTCGACGTTGCTTAACTTCGGTGATCGAATATGGCTGTAAGCCAACACGCCTGGAATATAAATGTAAATTATATACAATATTTTATTAACGTGCAACGCAAACGCAATATAAGGAACTGGAGAACTGGTCGGTTCATTTTACCGTTCCAGTAAGTATCTGACTCCTCATCTGTTCCGTCCTGGGTAAGACGATAAACTACATCCGCGTCCTGGGTAAGACAATAAACTACGTCCAAACAGCAAGGCCTCTGATCAGGAGGCTTTGAGGAGCGTGGAACCACCTCTGAATTGCTGGTGTTCCCAGGTCCACCCTGACCCGAGGTTGTAGCACCTGTTAGGGTCCCAGCTATGGGCCATTAGTTAACTCCCAAACTGGGTTCTAAACACTATGAAAGTGTAAAAAAAAATAGGTTTTAATACCAGAAATACCTTGTAAAAAATTTATTACCAGCAATAAGTTTTTGAAGAAAAAAATTATTATACTATACTTTTTTGAAAAAAAAAATTTTTGAAGAAAAAATATTACCAAAAATAGATTTTTGAAGTGAAATAATTTTGCCAGCAAATCATTTGATAAAAAAAAAATTACCAGCAATAAAAATTTTGTCGGCATTAAATAACCCATTGAGGCTGATATGCCGTAAACCAAACCAAACCTGCTATATTCAATCTATACAAGAGTCAGATCAGAGCAAAAATGGAGTATTGCTGCCATATCTGGGCTGGAGGTGCCCAATCCTCCCTTTCCAGCTTGTATCACTTTAAAAAGGACCTGATTTCTTATGCCCTGCTCTTTCTTTGCAAGAGTCAGATCAGAGCAAAAATGGTGTATTGCTGCCATATTTAGACTGGCGCTGTATTGTATATAAATACTACATTTATGAAAATTTAGATGTAGTAGAGTTGGGGGCCTCACATCATCGATTCGATGGGGAGGGGACGAGAGCCTTGCACCGGTTTTGCCAAAGAGGAAAGCTCATCGGGACAACTGCCATGAAAAATACTTATAGAAAAGATAGAAGGAAGTATTTAAAGTATCTAATAACTTCTTTTTTTTTTTTTGTTTAATTTTATTTATTTATTTTTCTTTTTAGTTGCTTAAGACCAAGTATTGGAGTTGCTTCAGATTTAGTCAAATTTGGGTACTGGTGTTTATTAATGTATAAATACTTTTAAAAATCGTACAATCTAAAACGGCAGAAACGCAACCATTGCAAAAATAATGTCGAGCCTTATAAATATAATAAATACGAAAGCAAATTTTATCTCTAGAATGTTGACAAAATAGACACAATCTTTGCAAATTTAAAAAAAAAACACGAACAAAATGCATCGACGGTAAAATATTTTTTCCCTAAGGGTCGATAGTTTTACGCTAAAATTTTGTAAAAATGACAACTTTTTCTTCTTAACGCCAAGAAACGGGCAGGGAGACGCTCGAAGAAAATGGGAAAATAAATAGTTAAGAGATTTTTGAAAAAAGGAAAACAGTCGCTTAATTGATCACAAAATAACATCAGATCGGTTTGTTTTGTTGTTCTTTCAAGTGATTTTTTTTATTTCTTCATTTACAAAATGTACGTGTCGACAGAGACTTGCAGAAGTAGGTTAATGCTTTTGCAGGATTTTTTTCTTAATTCGTTTTAAAACTTTTCTTTTACAGCATCTACAATAAATCATAGTTTCTTCTGTCGGAATAGTCATGTAGAGTAAAAACAGATTCTAAATTTTTCGCAGGTTAAATTATCATTTATTGAACTAAAGCAAATCAAGATTAAGGTCACACATGCACATCGATTTAATATAACTAACACGATGATTTAATTGGAGTAGATAGGTTCGCTTAATGTCTGATTGACCCTCGTCTTCAGTCCTTTTAAACAGTAGACGCTTATCTCAATTTTTCCTGTTTAGAATTTGGTTTCTGGTTCCTTCTAAAGTCTGCTTCAACTCTATACTTCTAACGTCTCCGCCGGAACTTTGAAATTTTATTTACCTTTTTTTTCCTCAATAGGAGTAGATAGGTTCGCCTATCGTCTGGTTCACTCTCCTCCTCGGTCTTCTGAACTGGGGTTGAGGTTTATCCCTTGTTTCCTGTTTAGGACTGGGTTTCCGGTTCCTTCTTAAGGCTTTTCAGTCTCATTCACTTACAGTAGCCCCCGCGCGTCTTAGTGGCGTTAACGCCTTCCTTGGTGGTGAATTGATTAAAAAATACAGAAGATAAACAAAATGTTCTTACGGATGACGAGACTTGATGCAAGAGAAATGGGGTTTTAGGGAAAATTGAAACCAAAAGGACATTTATACTTAGAATCGGAAAGGGATAATTCAAACTTATAGGACGCATAACGAGGAAAGGAGGCTTGGAGAATTTAACTCACAGGACATATTGAAGGCAAGAAGGTTAGATAGAAACAGCAAATAACATCTCTAACGAGCCTATGTCAATGGTTGACAGAAGATGGACTGGGAGCGATAGTAAGGGAACAAATTTGCTTATAGTTAAAAAGGATAGGAAGTTATGGAGAGTCATAACCACCCACATCTGAAGAAAAAGAATATTGTTTCCTTGTGCCAGACTAATCTGAGATTAGTACATATTTGAGTGCTTTTTACTGAATCCGTCACGTATTTCCCACTAGTTCCAAAACCAGGATTTCTGATTTTCTTTGTAGACAAAGCTGGTGCAACACATTCTTCTCTATGCAATCGACGTTTTATTCTTAGTTAAATTTGATAAATATCGCTAATGTTTTCAATGCCTTATTTCATAAAACTCAGTTGTTTCTAATATTTCAATTCTTATGCATCTGGAAGGGGACACCCGTATTTGAAATAGACGCCCCGGTATTTTTTATTTTATTTTAAACGGTGTATATTACGTCTATTGACCTGCACACTCGAGAAGACTTGATAAAAAAAATTGCTCAAGCGCACAGGCCGGTAGAGGTAATTGCCCGTGTTTAAAATAAAATTTTAAAATAAAAAACCTGGCTTCTATTTCAAACACGGATATCCTCTAAAAACAAAAACGTTTGGTTGGAGTAATAAATGTCGAATTAAAAATAAGTCCATCAATTCTTTAGAAATCTGTAAGCGCAAAAATCTGACACAGAGAAGCGACACATAATCAACTGTGAAAGTTTCCATTCTATTTTTAAGCATTTCACCATCTTGCAATGTGTCGGCACTTCTAAGCCATCTATCCGCCAATAACTCGAATTGATTCCAGGTGGAAAAATACCCAACCTTTTTCTTTTCCCCCCAATTACTCTTGACTTGTACGGACAGACCCACTTGTTTCCGGCTAAATAAATAAATAAGTTGAGTATAAAATGGAGGAAAAAAAACTGCTATGTCCTTCCCCAACGACAAACAGTATGCAAACTGTCTAGAGCTAGACAAAGAAGGATTCGTCTGTAAACAAGTTATAGTGATGATACTGTTTTAAATAGTTTGCAGTATATTGATACTGATGTTCCAAACGAAGAATTGGAAAAATCTAGAAATATAACCATTTTAATGGTGAGAGTAACAGTTTCCATACAGGAAACTTTCGTTTTTCACTTATCGAACAATTAGCGTTACAGTCAGTTTAAATTTATAAAACTACCCAAGCGCCACTCAAGGTAGACGCTTACTAAATGAGGATGTTATAAGGGTGTACGGGGAGATGAATGATAGCATATTATAAGAATATATAGGATACACAACGGTTGACCGTCGACTTGAAGAAGTTAAGATCAACGAAACATCCTCATTGCAACAGTTCTAGAGAAGATGATGTCTGGGTGAAACTTACTCCTCACCAGTGGAATATGAAGGGATGATTCGACCTTATGTACGTGGGATGACGTGACCTTGCTGTGAAGGTCTGAACTGGTGGAAACAAAGAATGTAATTATGCCGAAAATATTTTTCTCTTAAAACAGTTTTTCGGGAAAATGTTTCCCGATTCTACTAAGTGTTACCGCTAAAGTATTAACGGAGGTTTCCTTCCTAACCTTTTATTTAAGTTAGAGTGTAAAGTTAACATTTTGAATATATCTTTATTTTCCCCTTCTAGATATGAGTGGTATTTGTTTTAGTTGATGTTGCTGTGGGAAGTGTTCGATGATATAGTTATCGCTATTTGCTAAAGCTCTTTGTTATTCTGTAGCGCCAGACTGGAGAATTTGATGAAGTGTTGTCTTTTTAAGACCTAAAGAATTCATTCTCTTGAAGCTGTATAGGACTACCAATAACGATCGAGCACATTTGTGCGGGGTTCGTTCAAGACATAGGCAATCGTGGATCTCCACAAATTTCTACCTTTTGTTGACTGACAGAGGTCCATTATGAAATCGGACTTAAAAGGTCAAGTTTATAATAGCCAGTTTAGGCAAATAAAAAAAAATGTTATGAATTGATTTATAGCTTGAACTGCAGTCTTTAAATTGTTTTCAGATTGACAGTACCACTGCGAAATTTGTAAAATGTATCTTGGGGATCAATGAACAAATAACACAAAATGTTCAAGAATGAATGGCGAAACACAGCATTATTTAGACCAGTGGTTCTCAGCTGGAGTCTATATGGATCCTGGAGGATCCATGTAACATTACTGAGGGTCCACACAAAAAATAGTTTTCTCTTAGTTAGCAATCAATGTGTTAAGTAACTTTTGTTTCTTTATTACAGAGCCGGTGCGTACTACCCTCGAACCCCTGACTGAGGTTCCAAACATGATTGGGGCCCCGAGTAGTGCTTTGTGACTCTCGTTATCTTATCAACTTTTTTTCCTACCTACATTTATATAAGTTACAAATTGAACTAAGCACACCTATCAGAGGAGAAACCTTCGCGTCATTCTGTGGTAATTTGTGTGTGTGTGTGTGTTCAAATCAGTGAATTTGTTTTGCTCATGGTAAGTCTTCAGAAAACACTTTATAAAATTTACTATTTTTCATTCATAATGTAAAATATGTTTTAATTTTTTAAAAAGATCAAAGACAAAATTTAAGAACTACGAAGGATAGGAAATTTTTGAGAGCCACGGTCGCGTACGTCCTGAAAGAACACGACATATAGAAGAAGGAAAAAGCACAGTTTTAAACTTGGTAACCCGTATATAAGAGAGTTGTCGGGACCGGAGAAGAAGTATCTTATATCCGGGTTTCTCTTATATCCGGGTTTGGTCTATTTTGTTCTATTAACACAGGCTCTAATTTGGGACCAGAGAAAATATATCTTATATCCTGGTTTCTCTTATATCCGGGTCTCTTATATCCGGGTTACACTGTATTTGACTTTGTTAAAAAAAGATTCTTATATTTTGCGAGCGGACCCGTCAATCTAAGCAGTGCCAATCGCTAAATTGGTTTAAATTTATAACAATTAAACTGACATAATCTTATAGACTAAACCTATTTACTAATTCCAGTACAAAGCTATGATGGAGTGAAATGCATGATTGTGTTGCGTCAACCTTCGAAGTAGGGAAGAAAGCTTTTTTTTTCTTTTTCTTTTTTTTTTTTTTTAGGAGAAAAAATAGCTTTCCTGACTTTCTTCATGAAACTGGCAACATTGGTTAACAATCTAGATTTGCAGACATTACTAGTGTAATGAGTTACACCCTTGATCTGGACTAAGCCAAGCCAAGCTAAGTAAATAATGAGATTAAGACAGAAGATAAGTGTCGACCTCAGAAGAGATAATTGTAAAAAAATCTTTAATCGGAGTATTTCAAACGATTGAAAAAAGAATGAAAGAAAAAAGAATGAAAAGGAAACAAAAGAAAGAAGAATAAAGAAACAAAAAAAAAAGAAATTAAAAAGTAAAAGAAAGAAGGTATAAAGAAAGAAAGAAGAAAATAGAACAAACGAAAAGAGACAGAAAAACGTTGTTTGAAAGAGGAAGAAAAGAATGAGAAGAAAGAGAAAAGAAGGAAAAACAAAAGAATAAAGAAAAAAGGAAGAAAGAGAAATAAAGTATAAAATAAAGAATAAAGAAAGGAAGACGATAAAAGGAAGAAAAAATACGAAAGAAGAAGGTAGATAGAGAGATGTTGTTTGATATGCAAGGCACTGTTAGGAGTTTTAATAAATTGTGATCGATTTAAACGGTGTTATCTTCTCTTTAAACCAAATATTTTAATAGGCTGGGGTCTTTTCCTAATGTCCTCGATTGCGTTCCTGATCGACTTGCTAGGGTCTTATCCTAGTGACACGGCACTATATATAAACGGTTGCTGGGGTATGGTCACGGCATCCAATTACAACAGGTTGGTTTGCTGCATCAGATATAACCAGGTGAATCAGGTAATTCGCCAGTATCAGCCGACTCTATCCAGCTATATTTGAACAGGGATTAAGCCTTTCCCTTTTCTACCTGTTTGACGACGACCGTTAGCAGTCGAACCCAAACTCTGTCGTTGTATCCTTGTAGAAAATCAATAAGATTGATCTCCCACAGAGCGTGGTAACCATTCGCTACTGGTTGCTGGTTAAGGTCGAGTGCTGATGATCGGCTACAGTGGACGGGGTAGTTCTTTGATAAACGAATCAAACGCGATCTGTAGACCAAACAAAATTTAATGTGAAAAAAAAAAGTCTACACAATTTAACTTTCACTTTGTATACAGTGTGTCAGTGTGTTCACCGAAAAGCGAGTGTTTTCGAATTTTTTGTTCGTTTCTTCCCCTCACGAAAAATGACTGCCAAGCGAAATGCGCGCTGGCTTTATATAGGGAAATCTTTTCCGATAACAATGATTAAAGATTTCACTTTACTTAGCTTAGGCTCCAGAAAATGGCAATTCACAATGCCTATTATTCACATTTCCTTATCTCCATATTCCCTTAAATAAAGCAGCTGTCTTTCTTAATGTTGAAGGATGCTTTGCCAAAATTTCAGCATAATGATAATTAGAATAATTGCAAACGATTTTCAGAGAAAAGGGGAAAACTGTTTTCTTTTCTATTCCTCAACTTCAAATTAATTTCGCCCTTACCAGTTCTCAGACCTTTTCAAACAAACCTGTGACCACCCAGGTGGATTTCATTAAAAAAAAAAAGGCATATCCAAGTGCCACCTATCATCACACCAATCTCGTTATGGCGTAAAGGGCACTTCATATTGATATCTGTACTTGAAAATACATTTATCTTACTTTATCAGCTATCAACATAACTTCTCATCTCCTTCTTCCAATTTCTGGTCCAGGATTCATACCCTCCTTAAGCCAGACTTGAAGTTGCCAAATCATCTTTTAATTTCTTGTTTATCCCTCAAATCACCATGTTTACATTTCAAACTTATAAAATATCAATTTCAGGGTCGTTATCCTGTTACAATATTACAGATTTTTAATTTCTGGGATGAAGAGTTATCCTTATTTGCATTCGTCAGAGTCCATCTTGGACATTTACAAATCTACTATTCGTCCACACATTGAATACTGTTGCCATATCTGGTCAGGTGCTCCTGCTGTACATCCAGAGGTTCTTAAAAAAATCCAAAGAAGGGTATGCAATGTAATTGATCCTGACTTGGTATCTCAACTTCAGTCACTTTCTCGCCGACGTAACGTGGCCTCCCTCTGTCTTTTCTACAAATATTTTCATGGCTACTGCTCTGACGAGTTTTTTTTTCCCCTGTTGCCCGGACTACATGAGTTTAAGCTTGTTACTAGATTGGTATCTTTTGATGCTGAAATAATTAAATGTAACCGCCAACAGTTTCTTTTCTAACACTTCCTAACAATGGAACTCCCTTCCTTTTCCTTACTTCCCTGATAACTACAATCTTTAAAAATTTAAATGCAACGTAAATCGCTATCTTATTGAACCCCGTTAAGTTTTTATCCTTTCCTCGCTCCCCCATACTCAGTCTTTTCTCTCAGCTTCACTCTCTGTAACCCCCTGCGTACTACTGGCATTCCCGCCTTGCTTGGGGTGAAATGATTAAAAAAAAAAAACACTATTTACATGCAGACCTTGTTGTTGTTGTTGTTGTTGTTGTTGTTACAATTTTTCAACCGTTGTGCCCTACACCCCTCATCAAGTGTATATCAAACCGAGTAACCTACAGGGATTTCCGAACTGAACTCTTTATTAAATCTCCGGGGGTAAACCGTTCTTACTCCACTGCCCGTGTCTCTTGATATCTCTATGTATAGTTCTTATTTTGAGTACTGCTCAGTTATTGCTCGCACCGTTTCCACTGAAGAAAAGCAATAACTTAGCGTTACTAAGACGAGATCTCGTTAGAGTGGAACGAGAACGGGTTCAGTTCAGAATTCCCTGTAGGTTACCTGGATTGATATACATCCGATGAAAGTCGGATAACAACAACAAAGACGAGGAAAATAGTGCGAATGTAATTAGTGTAAATAATAAATAACTCATTACTTGAAATCTGGGCTTTATCACCTATAAAGAGAAAATTCACGACCACTTCAGCCGTAACGCAGGCCTGTCACAAACGTTATCTTTTGGGTTAATGTTGGACTTTTTTTTAAAGAGACACACACGATTAAAAAGAATATTGCATGTCCAGAAATGGTACCATTACCGAATAGCTAAATATAATTATTTCAATATATATTTCAATCTACGCAAGGCAATAAGCACACTAAGACGCAATGGGTTACTGAGTGTTGGAGAATATGAGAAGAAGAAAAACACTGCTAAGGGGAGACGACAATAAAGGAACAAGAATTAAGACGACAGAAAGATAACGATTGACATTTCATTTAAGTTTTTGAATATCAAAGTTCATTGGGAAACAAGAAGTGAGAAGTGCGATAGAAGAAAGCTCTAGAATAGAACTTACGGTTACAGCTAACCATTTCAATTTTAAAATGATCAAACCTTGCCACCAATCTAGTACCACGCTTAAATTCATAAAGTCTAGGTGTCATAGAGGAAAGCTCATCAGAACAATTACCATGAAAGTATTTATAAAAAAATTAAAAAAAGACACGGCGAAGCTACGTTACGGCAATGGGAAAGAGACTGAAACCGAGATTCCAGGTCAGGACCAATAGCATTGCAGATTCTTCTTTGGATTTTATCAAGAATCTCTAATTATATCGCAGGAGCTAGATGTGACAGCAGTATTCAAAAAAATACGAATGGTAGACTTATAAATATGTCAGATAGATTCTGGCGAGAAAAATTGTCTAACTCGACAGAGCGAACCAATTTTCCTAGCTGCAAACTAAACAATTGATTCAGTATATACTTTGCACTTCATGTCTCGGAACACGTTAGTCCGAGAAGACGCAATGGGCCACTCTCCTGGAGGCTAGCATCAACCATATTGATGGAAGTTTAAAAAGGGATATTTGCGACGATTAAAAGAGAGAAGCTTTGTTTGTACAATCACAGATATATTAAAGCCAGGGAGGAAGAGCAATGGAAGATTTATCTACCGTAAAATAGTCGGTAGAAAAAAAAAATTTTTTTTTCAATTTATGGTAAACATTTTTCATAGGTCTGTCACCATTTGTTTTAATATATATATTTTTTATGTATTATATTAATACATACTATTTTTTTAATTGGTTGATACTTTAAACGCTTAGAGTAATGAGATCGATCCTCACTGAGTGCCCCTTACTTTCGGCCTTGTGCCGCATCTAAGCTACGCTTGGAAAATCACTATACACTTGGGCGATCATGCTTCTTTCGATTTATAACTGACTTGGCAGAAGACTTTTCCCACAGAAGGTTGCCGTTTCTTTCTGAGATAGTCTGTCCTGCAATTCAACCTATTGCTAGAGGGAGAAGAGATGGATTCATACCTTTCCCAATGGTATTTGCGCACAAGTGAATGGAACGACGACGTTTCTCATCCTTAAATCACAAACTATACGTATATAATAATACTTATCATTGTTTCAGGTTCTGGCAATTCTGGTGGATCTCAAAGATGGCCGAAAAAGTTCTGAAGTGGTAAGAAACAGAACGTTATTTCTTCATGCTGTCCAACAATGGCTTGACCGTTTTAAAAAAGGAAAAAAGGGGGGGGGAGATATTCCTTGAAATACCACCCTACCCAAAAAATGGACGATTATAGATAGTCGATTATGAGGCTTAGAAACAGGATAGGAGAAGCCGATTATCAAGAGATATGTAGAGCATCACATTGAATGAAGCTTCAATGTTATACAGAGTCTCTCCAGGTAGTATTTATTCGTACGCCTATGAAGTACAAAAATAGAACACAGGGTTATGTTTAATGTGAGATATCGGAGAGGCCGTATAAAAATTGCTCAAGCCACTCCTCGACATTTACTCCTTTATAGACACCTCAAGCGCTGAGTAATAACGTGTGTTTGAAATAGACGCACTGTTTTTTATTTATTTATTTATTTTAATAAATGAGTATTATGTCTATCGATTTGGGCACTCGAGAAAGCGTAATAAGGAAACTGAAATATCAAGATGACAAATTCTATTTTGATTCCTTTATTGATATAATGCTGGTTATAAAATATCTGTTGTATTTTTTTTTACTACAGTTGTGTTGAAATATATGCTAATTTCATTTTTCTAATAAATAGCAAAATAGTTCTTGAAGAATATTTTATTGACAAACAAAATTCTAGTTTATTTAAAGAATAAAGCAGCAATCCTTCATTTACACATGTTTCATTACAGACGACAGACAAGGTACTACGATAAAGATTTTTATTTAATTTTTCTTGTGTTCGAACAAGTGTTTTCTTTTCTGGAGACAGGGTATGTAGAAACTGTCCAAATGTTCTGTCATTCCGAGCGCTTTCGGCTATACTTATATGCACGTGTGTGTGCCTGTGTGTATGAGAGCGTTCACACACACACGCGCATATATACGTAATGACTCGTACGTATATTCTGAAATACGCACACCATGATTTTAATATTCTAAATAGTTTCATAAACAGAAATGATATTAATATAACAAACTCGTATTATTTCAATTATTTATTTTTATAATGCTGGTTATAAAAAAAAATGTTTTTATTTTGCTACAGTTGTGTTGAAATCTGTGCAAATTTTATTTGCCATAAATAGTAAAATAGCGGTATTTCTTGAAGAATATTTTTTATTGAAAAACATTCTAGTTTATCTAAAGAATTTGCAATAAGTTTACTTCAAGCTATGTAAATATCTCTAAAATATATCACGATTTAAATATATTCAAAACGGTGTCTTTGTCTGAGTATTGGGGGTGGGCATAATTTCATTAACAAAAGGGCACCAAGGGGTCATAATCCGGCCCTGTTGAAAATGAAAGTAAATTTTAATTTTCTGAAAAATGTTCAACAACTAGAAGGCTAGCGCCATGCGTGATACACGCTTAGGCGATCATGTATCTCTCGATACATGACTGACGAGGCAGATTTTTTTTCCCGCAGTAGGTTGCCATTTCTTTCTGCGGTAGACCAGTTACCATCCAAAGCTATAGAACCCGGTCTGTCCTGCTATTTACCCATAGCTGGGGAGGGGGGAGAAGAAGAGGATTCATACCTTTCTCGAGGGTATTAGCGCGTAAATGAATGTAATGGATTCGAATGGAATTCGAACTCGGCTTTCCGATTTCTCAATTTGATCCGTATAAACAATGAAAAACTTGTATGGCAATTTAAAAAGTCATTATATGATTTTTTAAAAAGTGGGTGAAATCGGAATAACGTATTATATACATTCTTACGCTCTTTAGCAGGTTCCTGTATTTACATAGAAAAGGATTTCGAATAAAATACTGATTATGGTTATTTAGCATGATTGGTTCGTTGCTACAAATTGTAATTCTACTTGGTATCTAGGCTGATAACACAATCATTTTTTTTCTGCCTCGATAGTAAACCTGATCAATCCGACAAAGGTCAAAGTGGCAACAGATGTTCAAGTCGTTCACTGGTGCAAAAGATGACTTGTTAATTTTCTTGCCTCCAAAACTAAACTTCTCTCCATTAATGATCTGCTTTCCATCAACATGGCTGATGCTGACCTCCAGTGATTCGGTGCGCCTTCTCGAGTTAGCGTTCTCAGCTGACATGAAGTGGAAAGACTATATTGAATCCATAGCTAGGTCAGCTGCCAAGAAATTTGGTTCACTCTGTCGTGCGAGACAATTTTTCTCTCCGGAATCTATCTTACATATCTATAAGTCTACCATTCGTCCATGCTTAGAATATTGTGGTCACATATGGTCCGGTGCCCCTGATATTTACCTTGTGCTCCTTGATAAAATTCAAAGAAGAATCAGCAATATTATTGGTCCTGATCTAGCAGCTCGACTTCAGTCACTTTCCCACCACCGTAAGGTTGCCTCTTTGTGTCTTTTCTATAAATACTTTCATGGTAATTGTTCGGATGAGCTCTTCGCTATGGTGCCTAGACTTTCTGAATTTAAGCGTAGTACTAGACTGGCGTCAAGATCTCATCAATTTACAGTTGGGCCGGCTAGATGCAGCCGTAAGTTCTATGCTAACAGTTTCTTTTCACGCACTGCTCGCTTGTAGAACTCCCTTCTGGCTCCATTCTTTCCAGCCAACTTTAATCTGCAAAAATTTAAATTCAATGTCTGTCGCTATCTACTGTCCACCTGATTATTCTATTCTCTTCCTGCTCATCGTTAATGTTTTAGTTCATAATTCTTCCACATCCTGTAACCCCTTGTGTCTTAGGGGCTTTACTGGCTTGCATGGGGTGATACCGATTTTTAAAAAATCTGTGTAAAAATATTTAAAGGAATAATTCAAAATGATCTTGGACAGCTTTCTTCCTTTTTAGGCATGCGATTTGCGTTTAAAACAACCCTATTGAGATGAATCAAACACGGTATATAGAAAAGATTCTAGCAACATCTGGAATGCAAGATTGTAAACATCGATCAACGCCTTGTGAAATAAATATCAATAAACTGGACAAAGTCAATGCTAAACCAATAGAAGAAAAAACACTGGGCTCCATAGCTATGTATAATCCATTGCGACAAAAACGCCTTCGTGGGGCGTAGGGTTTCCTTGAAGCAAGTGAACGACCAGAGCGAAAGGTTCACCCGATGGAATCAATAGCCACATGGCCAAAACCGATTTATGGTTTTACGTGGAGAAAGATAGGCTCCACCGGGTCTCTTTGTCCAAGACACGCTATACAGGAATGAATACACCTCCGCTTTTCAACCCAGATCCATGGAGGGAATTGGCTAGCCGCTCAGCTATGCAGCACCCCCACGACCACACGTGGTCTGATGACGGTGATATATTCAATTTTGAAAGTGCAGTGGTGTCATAACGTCTAACAATCCCAGAAAATGACAATCAACGAACCGAGTTCAAATTCAGTCTTCGATTACCAATTGGCATCCTTGGTTAATTACAAATGATTTCCCAGCATGCGTTGCATTATTGATTTGAGGCAAGATACAACTAGATGGATATAAATAGTTAAATTCGACAATATTTTGTTATCTATCCTACATATCCTCATAGTATGAAACTTGCTCCCTCGTTGTACGCTCTTCCAGCAAACTAATTTAGTAAAGGTCTACCTTGAGTGGATCTTGAGCCTTGTATTGGGTGAAAAAAAAACATATGAAATTTATCTACTTCTCTATCAGCTCATTAATAGATGATCCGACCAGCAGGAACAAATAGATTGCCAACCCCTGTCACACGCTGCTTATGGGGTTCTTAAGTAATTATGCATTTAAGTACTGGTCGGGCTCAACACCGCTTAACTTTGGTTGAGCAGAAGAGAAACAGTGCCTTCAGCACCATTCACCTACTTTCTCTACTTCATTCAATTTTTTTTTCCAGTGACTGCTTTAATAATACAGCTTTGGGCCATAGTTACGTATTCGAGTGGAAAAGCGATTTGAACGTAAATTGTTCTACAATCTGAACATAGAAGGTTTCCATTTTTTTCTCACTATAATTAGAATCAATCTCAAGAAAATATTTGCATTTTTTTGGCATAGATGAAACTACAATTTCTTAGAGTAAAAAATAATAATTGAAAGACTAAAAGTTTCCATCTAATATGGCGGAAAATCAAAATAAATTTCCCTTTTTTTTTTCTTTCTTTTTACTGACTTTCCATTCAACCATTTAAGACAACAATAATGTTTTTATTTCCAAGCAGCACGGACTTAGAAATCTCATTCTTCTTCTTCTACTTTCTGTCTGAATATTCCTTGTAGATTCGGCTGCAGTCAGGACAAAAATAACAACTTTAATAGAATAATCGATTCAGTAAATTCCCGGTGTGTGCATTTAACGGCAAAAACTGAAATAATCACTCTCCAGGAAACAGATAAAGATATCAACATGGCGGAAAGAGGCAGTGCGTAATAAATGACACTGGGGACGTTTTTATAATGCACCATACCTCACTGGGAATTCTTTTCTTTCATAAATCAATTGATGAATATTTAACAGTCGATCAGGAATCAACTATAACCAGTTTATTACCAACAGAGTCTTTACTGTTCAATTTATTAGGGTCTCAAAGGGTGCTCCTACTATGAACATGTACCAGACTAAGTCAAGCTTGGTAAATAAGCAGTTTGGGTTGGGATGGTTAATTTAAAGATATATCAACTCTTGTGTAATTGAATGTCGAATTTAAGTCTTATACGACAGAAATGACTATGAAGAGTGAAGAACGGAGACATTGGTCCGATTTACACTAGCGTAAAAAGACAAATAATTCCGGTTTATTAAAGAGGAAAAAATAGATACAGTTTTCACCAGGATAAAAGAAGCAGACACTTACAGATTACACTAGGGGCACAAAGGAAGACACGGGTCTGATTTATCTCTAAACTACGAGTATTCACCCGGACAGTTGTACGTTTGGTAAGGGTTAACTTACCACTCTGCAAGGGATATAATCGGTGTATTTTAAACCCCGTGTACAGTCCATATATGTGAAACTTATATCCTAACTTGGCTTGTCTCTCTCCTTTCTACAGATATTTTCATGGCAAATATTCTGTCGAGTTTTTTCCCCCTGGTGCCTCGACTACATAAATTTAAGCATGCTACTAGACTAGCATCTTGGTTCCACCCTTTTACCGTTAAAAAGTTAAATGTAACCGCCTCTTCTACTCCAGCACTTCCCGCCCGTGAAACTCGCTTCCGTTTGCTTCCCTGATAACTACAGTTTTCAAAAATATAAATGCCACATCTATCGCCATCTTCTGGCGTTCATCTTTTATCCTTTCCTTATTCCCCCTATATACAGTGTTTTTTCCCACCTTCACTCTATGTAAACCCCTGCTAATCAGTATCGCTCTCGCCTTGCTTGGGGTGAAATGCTTAATATACTGTGTGTTTATCTAAATCTAAAAATAAACACGCTAAAATTCACCTTCATCCCTGACCGTGCGCTGACGGCTTAGTGGGAGAAGTTCCGACTGACGCAAATTCAGTCGGGTTTCGACCCTAGCTAGAGGCAACCGGACGTCTAGCCACACTGATGAGCTGTGAAACAACGAAACAGTCTGTCTGTGGATGACAAATATATATATATATATATATATATATATATATATAACTGTTTTTACAGACAACGTTTACCCTATCCGGGAAACAGTTATATTTAAAAAGTGATCAATACACAATTAAAAAAATCGAAAGACTAGAGCTAATTAAAATCTAAACTTTTACAAACACTAATCTTTTTCCGTTTTTGTATCACTCCATTTGTACACTGTATAAAAGTGTATAAATGGAGTGACAAAACAACAACTGACTTTTTCAATGTCCGAGGAAGAAAACGCGGTAGCGGGAAAAGTTATTGCTTTTTAATATTTTATCTCATATATATCTATCTAAGATCTAAAATTTTCCAAGCGCTAACCTTTTTCGCTATACAGTGTATAAATGGAGTGATAGAAAAACGAAAAAGGTCAGTGTTTGTAATATTTTACTTCTTATATATGTACATATAGCTGATATCCCCTAACGAGTGGACAGAGTGATTACCGGAGGATCCGTCTACGAAACTCTGGAGTAGGGATGCTGAAGTTAACGTCAATCAGCTAAGTGACAAACTTTTTACTTGTATTAATTATATATATATATATATATATATATATATATATATATATAGCATAATGAGAAACCACGTATACTTTCTTGATATGTATATAATATGGAGAAAACAACTGAAAAGTTGCAAATTAAAAGAAAAAAAAAATTGAATGTTTTGTTTGTGAAAGTATTTATTTATATTTTTATATATATATATATTTCATATTTCAGATCGCCCCGATCTTTCGTCAGAAATTAATTAAATAACTGTATTCAGAAGTTTGTTTTCAAGTAGCGTCCGTCGCGAGAAATACTTTCACAAAATAAAACATTTAAATTTTTTTTTTTTAATTTGCAACTTTTCAGTTGTTTTCTCCATATTATATATATATATATATATATATATATATATATATATATATATATATATATATATATAATATATATTTACATGTGTGTGTGACATATGTTTGTAAGGAAGTAATGGGTTTTTATTAATTCGCCTTTATTTTATCACATTAAACGTTATTTTTAGTGGATACTCGTATTTGCGTGGAAGGTCCGATTATTGCGTCTACTCAAATACGATTGATCCACTAAAATGTTGCAAAATCGGCTGGATTAATAAAAATCCATTGCATCTTTTAAAAAAATGCTTTGTTTACGTTTGGATACGAAATTTACCAGCTCAGAAAAAAAATTTGTGAGTTTATGACGAGTGAATTTCGCTGAAAGGCACTATTCTACATTGTCCGATTGGCTACGTTCTTCGTGGCTCAGTCGGTTTAGAGCACGTCGGATATAATGACAGTTCCCTCTTCTTAGGGGAATGTAGGTTCGAATCCTACAGCATATATTTTTTAATTTAATTCTGGAATATTCAGGCTGGAAGTTGTTTTTTACGGTATATCAACCTCATTGGGTTATTTAATGCCGATAACTTTTTTTTCTGGTAATATTTTGTTTTGTCAAAAATCTATTTCTGTTAATATTTTTTCCTCAAAAATGTACAGCTGGTAATATTATTTTAAAATATGTATTACTGGTAATATTTTTTTTACAAAAACGTATTGCTGGTAATATTTTTTTTTCAAAAATATACTGCTGGTAATAGTTTTTTTCTTCAATTTTTTTTTTTAATATATTGCTGGTAATAGTTTTTTTTTTCTTCAAAAATTTATTTCTTGTAATAATTTTTTATAAAGTTTTTCTGGTATTAAGACCTATTTTTACACTTTTATAATGCTTTTTACCTCAGTTTCGGAGTTAACTATTTGCCCATAGCTGGGACCCTAACAGGTGCTACCACCCAGAGTCGGGGTAGACCTGAAACCATCAACAATTAAGAGGTGGTTCCATGCTCCTCAAAACCTCCTGATCAGAGGCCTTGCTGTTGGACGTAGTTTATCGTCTTACCCAGAACGCGGATGTAGTTTATCGTCATACCCAGGACGCGGTTGCAGTTTGTCGTCATACCCAGAACACGGTTGTAGTTTATCGTCATACCCAATAAATAAACGGTGCATCTACTCAAATACGAGTATCCAATAAAAATAACGTTTCAATATATATATATATATATATATATATATATATATATATATATATATATATTATTTTAGTGATGTTTGAGCAGACATCCCTATTTATTTATAAACAGCAAAATTACCGTCTAACATCTTAGATAATCGAAAATCTTATTAGAGAAAATTTACCATTCAGTAGGAATTGAACTTGTATTCCCCTTTGTGGGGTGGGCAGGAATATATATATATATATATATATATATATATATATATATATATATATATATATATATATATATATATATTACATTGAGCTCTCTGGATTTTATCCTCCTTGGGTCTACCCATACGGATTACCTAGTTTTTCGTAAACTCTCTCTCTATATATATATATATATAGAGTTTACGAAAAACTAGGTAATCCGTATGGGTAGACCCAAGGAGGATAAAATCCAGAGAGCTCAATGTAAATATATATATATATATATATATATATATATATATATATATATATTTCCCTATTACACCAAATATTTTGTGGATACCCATGTTTGTGTAGACGCCTTGTTGTTTAAATTGAGTGAATTATGTCTACTGGCTCGCGCATTCAAAAAACTTAAAGAGAATGAGCTCTCTAGTAGAAGTTACTGAAATGCGCAGACTCGTAAATATAATTCAAACTGTTTAAAAAGAAAAAACAGGGCGTCTATTCAAACATGGGCATCCACAAAATAACATTTGTAATCGTAGAAAATAATTTCGGCTTAAAGTATATATATATATATATGTGTGTGTGTGTGTGTGTGTGTGTGTGTGTGTGTGTGTGTGTGTGTGTGTGTGTGTTAATAAAAAGAACAGTAAGATATATAATCCGGTGTTCTTATAGATATTTTTATTTTTACAAAATAGTGCTCAATGTAAATTTACAGAGAATTAATATTATAAATTAACTTATTTAAAATATGTTTTTTTTCGCTACACAGTAATAACCATGTTTCAAAAAGGAAACCTAGCTAGAGAGAGAGAGACACACACACACACACACACACAATGATGTGTATGTACAATATGAGCTAGTGGGATGGACAAATTAGTTAATTTGGGCTTGGAGTGAAAGTAAAATAAGATAGAAGTAAATAAACTATACTGAGTCAGATAGCAAGGCAGAGCAAAAATGATTTTAAAACAATCTAGAAAAAAATAAGCAATAACAAAATAGAGAACCGATTTGCGGGTTTGAAAAAAAATAATCTTGAAATTCGTGAAAAAAATAAAATAAAGCCAAAACTAAGCACGATGAACTGAAAGACAGACTGAAAATTCTTTTAACTGACATTGAAGAACCAAAAACGAAATTCGAAAAACTTGAAAACAGGTACAGACTAAGAGTGCATAAGATGCGTCAAAACGAACAAATAATCAATGCTTTATTTTCGCTATTTGTTTTTTTTTTTTATCTTAGCTTCCTTTTCAGCTGAAAAGACTACAAAACAAAACGAGCAGAGACATTTTTAAAAAAAAAAAAAACACCAAAAAACAGTTATTTGTTCAGGATCACAAACCAAATACTTAATTTCCGTCGAAAGAACTTTCTGCAAGAAATGGCAGTAGCCATTATTTATTTAAGTTTTTGCATAAAAAGAAAAATCACGCAAATCGATACATTCAAGGCGAATGATTTTCTTTCTGGATATTTCCAAAACATTGCTTACTAGGATACAGTGTGGAATGGAGGTGCGTCCGTTTTTCAGATGTAGGACGTTAGGGCAAGGTAATGGTTAGAGGCTCGAAACGCGAAATCGGCGAGCCAAGTTCGAATTCCGGACAATATCGTTACATTTACTTTCGCACAAATATCCTTGGAAAAAAGAATCCATCTATTCTGCCTCTCCCCCTAGCCGTGGGTTAAACAGCAGAGTAGACTGAACTATCTAGTTGTAGTTGACAACCAGCTTAGGAGAAAGACAATTCTGAATTCAAAATCGCCAATCTGTGGTTGATTGGGGCAGGAAATGGCTTACGAATTGTAATGCATCCAAAACGAAACTGCTGTCATTTACTCACCACAGAGAAACGTCACAGCGTCCTATCAGCATGGTTTATGCTCAGCTCCACGAGAGCGCCTCACTGCGTCTTCTTCGCCTCACTGCGTCTTCTTCGCCTCACGTTCTCCACTGACTTAAGGTGGAACAACTACACTGAATCAATTGCTGCATCTACCACAAGGAAAGATGGTTGTGTGTGTCGCGCCAGACGGTTTTTCTCGTCTGATTCCATACTTCACATCTACAAATCTACAATTCGCCCATACACAGGATACTGTTGCCATATATGGTCCTGTGCTCCCGCTGTTCATCTCGAGGTTACCGACAAAATCCAAAGACGGATATGCAATGTGATAGGTCCTGACCTGGCGTCTCGACTCCAGTCACTTTCTATCCGACGTGATGTGGCTTCCCTGTCTTTTCTACAAATATTTTCATGACTGGTACCCCGACTGGTGCCCCGACTGCATTACTTTAAACTTGCTACTAGGTTGGATTCTCGGTCTCCCTTTTTTTCACTATTGAAACAGTTAAATGTAACTGCCTCTTCTATTTCTACAGCTTCTTCTCTTGCACTTCCCAACAGTGGAACTCCCTTCTTACTTGCTTCCCTGATAATTATAATCTTCAAAAATTTAAATATCAATTGACATCTTTTGTTGCCTTGATCCCCTAATTTTTACCCGACTCTGTTCTTTTATCCTTTCCTCAACCTCGCCGATACCCAGTCTTTCCTCTTACTTACACTCTCTGCAGCCCCTTGCGTACTAGCGGGGTTTATACTTGATCTGTAACTAAAGTTCGTCCAGTAGAATTGCATTATAAATCACAGGTTGACTGAGAGTGTTGAAGAAAGACAAATGGGCTTGAATAGATGGCATGATCAAACAAGACGGCCACGCTGAAGATGAGAAACACACTGATTTGCAATGTGCCTTCAAGTTGAAACAGTGCTTGCTTATTTATAAAATAATTCTTGTGCCAAACACGAAAACCTAATTAGAAGGAATAGAAAGTTGTATAAGGCGCAATTAATACTCAAACCACTGCGTTTTAAAGGACTTTAAAGATTTATTACAGTATACAGAAAAAGGAAATAATACAAAAATTTACATATAAGACTCATGCACGAAAATTTCATTTTGTGCATCTTATAAATAATTAACGCAGACTAATATTTCCAAAAACGATTACCATTTTAAAAAATGGAAAAGAAAAAAGATTACAATTCAGAAAAAGACAAAGATTCAATTTCGAAAATGGCAAAAAGAAAAAAAAAACACATTTAAAAAAAAACTGTAAATCAAAGGCGTAACCACCTTTTAGAAAAAAACGAAATAAAAAACTACTTGTTCTACAAGCTTCTCTACAACATACAGGGGTTGGACTAAATAATTGAAACACTTGTTAAATTCAAAGAAAATTCATTTAATATGGAGTTGGTCCTCCTTTAGCCTCACATACAGCTTTAATACATTCTAGGAATGGAATCATACAGCTTCCTGACTTCATCCATTTTAATTTTCAGCCATTCTTCCATTAACACTTGATCCAGCTCTTTAAGACACGACGGTCGAGGATAGCGGCTTCCAACTTGTCGCTCCAAAATGCACCATAAATGTTCAATAAAATTGATACCTGGAGATTGGGGAGGCCACTCCATGTGTTCTAGCTCACTTTCCTGATCTTCATACCAATTCTTAACCACTCGAGCGGTTTGTATTGGAGCATTATCGTCTTGGAAGATACAATCACCATCAGGGAATAAAGTCTGAGCCATTTGATGAACATGATCTCCCAAAATGTTCAGGTAATCTTTGCTGTTGATTCTACCATGCAGGGCAACTATTGAACCAAGATATTTCCATGATATGGCGACCTAAACTATCACTGATCCACCTCCATGCTTCACTGTTGGAAGATGGTTGGTTTGGTTGTTTTGTTTAACGGCATTCCAACCTTAGGGGTCATTTTATGCCGAAAATGATTTTGAGTGACTTTCATTTGGTTTTCAAAAATGTATTGCTGGAGACATTTAGTTTTCAAAAATGTATTGCTTGAAACATTTAGTTTTCAAAATTTATTGCTGTGGAAACATTTGATTTTCAAAAATGTATTGCTGGAAACATTTGGTTTTCAAAAATGTATTGCTTGAAACATTTAGTTTTCAAAATTTATTGCTGTAGAAACATTTGGTTTTCAAAAATGTATGGCTGGAAACATTTGGTTTTCAAAAATGTATTGTTCAAAAATGTATAGCTGGTAATACTATTTATCCAAAAACGTATGGCCGACAACCTTATTTTTTCAAAAACAGCCTTTCTGTTGGACATTGTTTATCGCCGTACCAAGTATGCATATGCAATTTATCGTCATACCCATGGATTCGGATGCAGTTTACCGTCATACCCAGGACGGACTGTTGGAAGAAGGCAATCAGGGTTGTAAGCTTCCTTGGACTGCCTCCACACATAAACTCGCCCTGTAGTTGGGAAAAGAGAAAAACTAGACTGGTCTGTGATTATGACTTGCTTCTAATGGTCTGCAGACCAAGCATTGTGATCTCTGCACCACTTTAACCTCTTCTGAATGTTGCGAGTGGAGAGAAGAGGTTTTCTTACGGCGGCTCTTCCATGTTATCCAGCCTTATGGAGCTCACGACGAACAATTTTCGTAGAAACTGCACTTTTCAGATGATTATTCAACTCAGCAGTCACTTTGGCCGCAGTAGTCCGATGATTTTTTTGCCACATTGCATTTCAATGAACGTCAGTCCCTCTCAGTAAGTTTGCAAGTCGGGCCGAATTGCTACGGTTGCTTAAGGTTTTGCCCTGTTTCTCGAATTGCGTCATAGTTCTTGATAGGGTATCTCTGGAAAAATCAAACGTTTCAGCTATCTTATTGATCGAGACTCCTGCCATGCGAGCTCCAATAATTTGCCCTTTTTCGAATTCGGAGAGGTCACGCATTTAGCTTAAATTTTACTAAATTCTAAAAATAAATAAGACAAAGTGTTATGGTCCAAGTTCCTTGTACCACAGTGATGGTCCAAGGTAGAACCAATGAAGAATAACTCGAACACAGGTATGGAATAACACAGATATATTTCAAACAAAAATATATACAAAGAATTAGAAGTATTAATAATGACTATCAGATTTGGTTAGAGTGAACTATGTTGTCTCGACAAGTATCACTATTCCAATATTCTTACAATAATCCTCTGTCCACCCTCTTGAGGCGCAGTATATATCATGTCAGGAATAGTCCATTATTATTATGGGTAAGTTCCCATAACACCCCCTTCCGGAGCTTTTGCGTAGTAGGGGTTTTTAATATCTTTTTTCTTTGGATCTATTTCCAAAGGTTCTATGAATTTCCTTTTTCTGGACGATCTTCATGGTTCTGAGATTGTTTGCGGCCTTTTTATATCAAATGTATCGAAAATCGTATCCATCACTTCTTCCTGAGGTGGACCGTTAGCATCCTGTAACAGTCTCTTCCTTATTTGGTTTACGTGTCTTCTATGTGAGAATTTGTGTCCCTGTACTATGTAAACTGTATTCCCGGTTCTCTTTTCAATTGTACCTTGCTCCCAGTAAGATGTATTATTTTTATATGCTTTAAAAAAACCTTTTTCTCCTGGGTGGAATTTTCTTTTTGGTACGCACGACTGTGTTATTTGCTTCTTTTGACTTGGTAACAATTTTTCAAATACAGATCTGATTTTTCTCTCAAACATCACTTCTGCGGGTGTTAATGCCGATGGCGTAGCATTATTTGGCGTAATTCTATATACCTGTAGAAATTGGTGTAATGCTTTTTCCGTAGGCACATCATATGCTTTTCTTAACGCTCTTTTGAGTGTATCAACAAATCTCTCCGCTTGCCCATTTGATCTTGGGTGATATGGCGGGGATTTTATACGTTTGACTTGATAAATTTCGAAAAACTCTTGGAAGTCCGCTGATGTGAATTGCGTTCCATTATCTGTGACTAGGCAATCCTCTACTCCAAACCGAGCGAACAGCTCGTGGAGGCAATTTATGGTAGTTTCCGAAGTAGGATTTTTGCAACGAAACACCTCCGGTCATTTACTATAACTATCCACTATGATCAAATAGTAGAAACCATCTATTGGACCTGCATAATCTGCGTGTATTCTTGACCACGGACGATCTGTCTCTGGCCATGGCTTATGGATGATTGGCGGTGCTTTGGCTGCTAAGGAACAACCCTTGCATTTTTCCACCATCTGAGTAATATCCTGATCCATGTTTTTCCAATATACATAGCTTCGCATAAGCGATTTCATTCTATTTTTTCCTGGATGGCCCCTGTGGAAATCCTTTAGGATTCGCTTTTGTAGTGTTTTGGGAATTACAACCCTTTCGTTATAAAGTAGCACATTATCGCATAAAGAAAAGCTGTCTGATATTTGCTTATTTTTTTCTGCTAATTTTGCTTTTGTTTCATTTATGAATTCGTCATTTATTGCTTCATTTTTTATCTCTTGTAGTGTGACGGGGAGGTTTCGAACTGTACAACATAGTAATGTCCTGATATCTTCTTCATGTCGTAGAGCTGCGATTACCTAATCTTCCAACGGCTCTGTTTTCGTTGGTATAAGTCTCGACAGACCATCCGCATGCCCGATTTTTTTCGTTGGTAGATACTCCAATCTGAAATCGTAGTTCAGAAGAATTGTACCCCATCTTAGTAACCTATTTGCAGTGTAAATCGGTAGACCTTTTTTCGAACCAAATATTGTTAGTAACGGATTGTGATCCGTCTGTAGAGTAAAAAATCTACCATAGATGTATCTATGAAATCTTGTGACTGCGAAAATAATTCCCAGAGCTTCTTTCTCTATTTGTGAGTAATTTTTCTCTGCTGGTAGAAGGATTCGAGAAGCATGCGCGATGGGTTTTATTGTCCCATCCGGCATTTTATGCAGTATACACGCCCCGACTCCATAGGCGCTCGCGTCACTTGCTACAATTATTTCTAATTTAGGATCGTAGTGTGCATAAATCTGAAGTTAACGTCTTAATTATTTTGTCAAACATTTTCTGGCATTCATCTGTCCACTGCCAAACTTTTTCTTTCTTCAGAAGTTCGTTCAGTGGTGCGCGAAGTTTATGCATGTGAGGTAGTAATTCACTAAGCCTAGAAAACTGGTAGTAATTCACTAAGCCTAGAAAACTTTGTAATTCTGTTATGTTCTTTGGAACTGGCATTTTTTCTATTGCCGTTGCCCTTTCAGGGTCTGGTCGTCTTACTTCTTGATCGATGATATGGCCCAGGTATTTAATTTCCTTCATGAA
Source organism: Acanthosepion esculentum (assembly GCA_964036315.1). Lineage (NCBI taxonomy): Eukaryota > Metazoa > Mollusca > Cephalopoda > Sepiida > Sepiidae > Acanthosepion > Acanthosepion esculentum. The sequence continues at coordinate 51,315,885 of OZ038483.1, forward strand.
AAAATCGCATTTGTTTTCTTTTACCTTGAACCCATAGCTTTGTATTGTCTTAAACACCTCTTGTACGTGTTCCCAGTGTCGTTCAACACTTTCGCTATTTATCAATACGTCATCCAGGTATGCAATCGTGTACTCTAGTCCGGTGATCATAGTATCCATTGTCTGTTGGAATATAGCCGGCGCGACCTTAATCCCAAATGGTAATCTTTGGTATTTGTACAATCCTTTGTGTGTGTTTATGCACAGTAATTTTGAACTTCCCTCATCGACTGGAATTTGTAGGTACACTTCACTTAAATCTATTTTTGAAAAAAAATTTCCGCCATTTAATTTAGTGAATACTTCTTCTGGACTGGGTAGAGGATAGTGGTAATCTTCTATCGCTGCGTTCAAACCCGTTGAGAAATCAGCACATACTCGAAGCTCTCCCGATTTCTTTTTGACGTAAACCGTAGGTGCAGCCCATTGACTGTATTCTACTTTTGTCAATATGCCAGTGTTTTCGAGTTTAGCTAATTCTTGATCTATTTTTCTATTGACGCAAACGGTACGCTCCTTTTTTTCTTGAAGATAGGTTGAACGTTTTCTTTTATTTCGATATTTGCTGCCATTTTTTTTACATCTACCGAGACCTGCTGAAAATACTTCGGGGAAACTCTCTTTTAGTTTCTCTTTCAATTTGTCTGCCTCGGTTGATAAACTTTTTACATTTTGGCAGTACGTACTTATTGGTAAATCCTAAAGTTCGAATTTTTGCATCCAGTCCGTTCCGAATAAATTTTCTGTATTTCTTAATACATACATTTTTAATTTTTTCGTCATTCCATTAAATGTCACGTTTGTAATCACTTCACCCTCAAATTTTATTTTTCTCCCCGTTACCGATCTCGGAATTTTATCCGTTTTTAATATGTCAGGTTTGTTCAGTTTTCTCCATGTTTTTACGTTAATAATTGTTAAGTCCGAGCCGGAAGCCAACTGCAGACTGACTTTTCTGTTTTGCATTTGTACTTTTACATATTTTCTTATGTTAGTCTGATCCGCTTGGTCAGTCCTCGTGATACTTATTCTGCTTTTGCTTTCTCTTCTAGTCCAACAATGAGAACTTTTACGTCCTATTTTTTTACATGATAGACAAGTTTTAAAACGGTATGGACAGTCTTTATACCAATGCCAAGTCTCACAGCGATAGCATGGACTGGGTGATAGTTTTTTCTGATATTGACTTTTAGAAGTAGAAAATTTTGTTTTACCTGTTTTTGAGGAGGGACAATTGGTTTGGTTTGTTTCTGAGGAGGGAAAGTTGGTTTGTCTTCGTACATTACGTATGTGCGCGATGCCTTCTTCTTCTATATCTTTTGAGTCTTTCTTCACACTGATGCATCTCTGGTTGTCTTCGGCCAGTTTTTGAAGTGTCAAATCTTGTTCACTCTCCAATTTTGTAAGGATTCTACGTCTCATTTCCGCGTCTTTGGTTAAAACCAGGCCTTCGACGTATATTAAGCATTTGAAATTGTCCGCGCTGAGTTCCGATAACTTAAAGCCATCACAATATTTGTTTACAATGGACGCGAAAGTTATGTAATCTTCGCTGTCCTTTTTTTTAGGTTCAAACATTTCCATCTTTTGTGGAATAGTGAGGTATTAGGACTGAAAAGTTCTGTTAACAGTTTTATGGCTTCTTTGAAAGTTAACTCATTTGTTTTCCTCGGTAGGATATAATCTACGAATTTGGTATATTCGTATGTGCCTAATTTTCTTAGTAATAGACGTACTTTTCTTGCGTCTGACCAATCTCTGCAGTCAAATTTATATAGATCTTCGTACCTTCGGAAGTAAGTTGCAAAGGTTTTGTCTTCGTCGGGTGCATACGTGAAATCTTCGATAATGCTCCAAATAGCGTCTTGTGAGAGAACTGTTTCATTCTCGGAATTTTGCCCTTTATTTGACATTACACGTAACAATAATTCTTGTAATTCAAGATGTTTCTGTTCGTTTTTTTGTTGCTGTTCAAATTGGATTTTGATAAGTTCCACAATGGTTGACTTAAAATCTTCCATGTTAACGTAATTTTGTGTACGTATTTTACCTTAGTGTAACCTGATATTCTGAAACCTGTGTACGCAAAAACAAATTTCCTTTGTTGCCACAGTAATGTCCAAAAAGAAAAAAGTATGTCCTCCGCGTAGAGAGTTTTTTCTTTGGGAGTTTCCTCGTCGCCACTTGTTATGTGCGACGGAGAGCAAAAAAAGGTATGTCCTCCGCGTAGAGAGTTCGTTTTTCTTTTAGGGGCTTCGACAAGTATCACTATTCCAATGTTCTTACAATAATCCTCTGTCCTCCCTCTTGAGGCGCAGTATATATAATGTCAGGAATTCTTTGAATTTTGTTTTCGCTCTTAGTTGTTCAGCTGCAGGAGAATTTCCACTTGTGAACTTTAAAAATATTTTGGGCTTTCTGCAACTGGTTTTTAAATCTGTGCCTTCTTTTTGTTCTCTTCTTGATGTCAACAATGACCTCTTGTTCCTCTCTATACTTGATGTCAATTGCCTTTTGCTCTTTGATCTACTGACCTGAGATCTATTTATTCAAAAAGGAGACTAACAGAAGGCACCATTCAAGTTCCTACAAGAGCTTCAGCCCTCGTCACTCACTGGTCAATAAATACGAAAAAGAATTTACCATAAACTTGAAATGGGTCCTTATCAATTTTGGAGGTTTTTAACCGCTGAACTTAAAAATATATACACGTGTAACAATTTTTCCACAAACCGTCTGGCCTTCTTAAAACATACATTTATCTCAAAAGAAAGTGTACAAAAAAAATAGATGATTAAATATTATTATTACAAAGACTAACAGTAATAATGAAATAAGACTTTTATAAAACATGCAGTGAATCGAAAACGGATTTCTTTCTTGGAAATGATTACCAATTCCAAAGACTGGTTTCGTTGCTGTTTCTCGGAACCTTCTTTTTAAAAAATGATGAAAATCACAGATTCTTGTACGAAAATAATCAAAATTAAACAAATACAAACAGCTAAAGAAACAAAATTAATTGCAATGGCGACTAGGACTCTAGCTATATTTATAATTAAATAAAGATTTTGAAGAAAAAAAAATATATCGACAAAACCACAAATTATCCTGAAACTAAATTGACAGATTCAAAAAATAAAAAATTAAAAAATATCAATGGTTTCAATAATATTGATTTTTGAAGCTGTTTAAAACCCTTTGAAATAATTTGTCACTTTTCTCCTGGGTAAATCGGTTATCCTTAGAAATTCCATGGAACACTTATTTCAGTAAATGAAACAAAACTAATAATTTTATAAATTTAAAGTCACTGATTATTTTTTAGATGGGGAAAATATAGCTCGCCGTACCGTTATTTTCTACGGGCGAAAACAAAAATTGTTGGCTGGTTTCCAATTTTCAGACTGTCCTCTTAATTTCTACCTGTTTTTCTTCCTCAGATATTAACGAATGGTGTCGGTCTTTTAATTTATACATTTTACGTGAAATATGTTCAAAATTAAAATATTTTAATTTTCTGAAAGAATACCAAAAGGGTATATATAGGGCATGTGCAAGGGTCTTGTATCCCCACTCCATTTATGATACCCCAGAATCTATGACATGGTTAATGGTTAATGGCTAATTCTGCTACATCTCAATTTTTATGATGTAGTATTCATATAAAATATTTATATAAAATACTAATTTTTTTGTAACCTAATAATGTACAGCAATGGATCATATGCAGTATCTGTGAACAATTCATCTAGGAAACTTGTAAATAAATAAAATGTATCTAAATACAAAATGTCAGAATAGATCATTCCATTTGAAATAAATCAATGTTTTGCGGCAATTTTTAGCATCAACTTAGGATTCTTCTTGTTGAATAATTTTAATACATTCAACATTAGGGATAAAAAATAGTCGAATTTTATATATAGTGTTTTTGAGACTTCGCATGAGTAAAACAAATTCACCGATTTGGACAGAAAGACCCCTGAATGACGTCAAAATCTGCTTGGGCAACACCGCTACTATCTTGGTATTGGCTTGAAACAATGGGCAATGTGAACAATTTCTGTACTCCCTTAATTCAACCAAACGAAAAATGTAAGAATACTGGGATGTAAAAAGTTAATCCCAACATTCTTACATTTTCCGTTTGGTTGAATTAAGGGAGTACAGAAATTCTCCATTGTTTGATAGTAGCGGAGTTGCCCATGCGCTTTCTTTAGCCATTTTTAAGAGGGTGGTTAGGTGTTGTTAATTTTTCACATTTATATATATATATATATATATACATATATGGTGCATATATGTATGTGGATTAGAAGAACATTCTTCCATGGGGCATTTAAACTCATACACAACATTGGTTCTATCAACAACTGCAGCAACTGGAGAATGATTATTACTCATTATCAGGTTAGACGTTTTAAATTTACTATAATATATATTAAGTTTTAAGGCCTTGTTGGAATCAACAGGAAACACATTATGGTGTATTATAGACTTAAGGGCCTTTTCATCCATGCTGTATATTGGATTTACAACCACCCGGCTCTCCAGAAGATTGACTCTGCATTTAAATAATACTAGCTCCATTAAACAACATATTAAGTCACATACTGTTTCCCTTACGCAATCTGATATACGTAAAATACTTGTAGAAAATACTAAAATTATAGATAAACATACAGACATTAGACGCCTTAAAATCTTAGAGGCATTACATATTAAAAGAAAAAGACCTCTTATTAATCGTATAGATTATAATATATCTGGTAATATATTGCAATGTTTATAATATATTTAAATTTTGTAGCGTATTCTTCGATCTTTTGGCTTGTGTATTGGAAATCTTTTTCACGCTGTCACATGATAAAAATCTACGCCATGCACGTGATATAACATCATCGCGTCTTTTGAATTTAAAAGGAATTTAACGTTTTTAGTTTGTAAAAAATAGTAGCAACATGATTACGCTACAAGATAATTGGCAAATGTTTGTTTAAAAAAAAAAAAAAAAAAAAAAAAAAATTTTGACTAAAATATTGACCCTGAAGATGAACAATGATGTTCGAAAGCGCTAGGTCATCGTATGGAAAATACATATTTCGGAACTATTTTCAAATAAAAAGTCTCATTAGAGAATATGAGAAAATTCAAAAGAAAATATGTAAGACTATGTTGTCTTTAACATTCAACACTACATATATATATATATATATATACCTTCTCACTTAGGGAGAAGGTGGCCATTTTTAAAATATAGGAACCGAACTATTGCGGTAGCGAAGGTGATAAAAATCGTCCTGTTGATTCGGGCTTGCCGTTATCATGCTTACTCCTTTCAGTACAGTGCAGAGATGCAGCGTGAACATAACGTAACACAAATTCTTACAATTTTCAGTCCTCTTTGACGGTAACATAGTTCAAATAGAATAATTGATAATTATGAAGCTTAGCTGAAGAAAGTGCAAGGTCAAATAGTATTAGAAAAATACGAATGCGTCAGTCTATGAAGTGGAGAAAGCCATACATTTTTTGGAAAATGACCCTTTGAACTCCGAGCTTTTGAAATTCAGCTCGAACTCTAACTGCCCGCTTTGATCGGAATTACCCAACAACTTAACGAAATGGGTATTTACTGAGTTGAACTTTGTCTGACACAAGGCTAAAAAATAAGGCACTCATCATTTCACTGCAGTAATAATATAATGGTCTGTAAATATTGACAATGGCCATTAGTCACGTAACTCATTAGAATCGTGTGGGAATCGGATATACTTCAACTATAGCATCAGTAAGTCTGCTTAGGGTAGGATAGCGTGACGGAGCCATCCCTCTTCAGGTCAGTTTAGAATTCAGAGTTTTCCTTCTCCTAGACTGGTTGTCACCCAAGCCAGTCTGCCCTGTTATTTAATCAATAGCAACAGGAAGATTCATGCCATTCTCAAGTGAACGAAGCAGATTAGGCCAGAATTTGAACTTAGCAGGCCGAATCCATTTTCCGGACCGATAACCGCAAATCCACCGGCGTTTGCTTCTACAACTGGTGAGTCGACTCCGGGGAAACTATTAATTTGGTTCCGGGGGAGTATGGTTGCAAAGCTAAAATATGAAGGAATTGACGGAAGAACACCACCAGGAGTGTAGCCTACGGCTTAATTTGACTCAACACGGAAAAACTCACCCGGTCCGGACACCGGTAGAATTGACAGATCGATAGCTCTTTCTCGATTCGGTGGGCGGTGGTGGATGGCCGTTCTTAATTGGTGGAGCGATCCGTCTGGTTGATTCCGATAACGAACGAGACTCCGAACTCTTACCTCATGCGCTCATCCGTGTTGTACGCTACTCCACGACAAAGTGGCAAATGTATTTATTAAATTTATTTTAGTATCATTTAAAAAAGCAAAAAACTGAAGATAAAAATTAACCTTTCAAGCCTCCTTTTTTTTAATAAACTTTTTTTCTCATTAAGATTAAAGAGGTGCTCGTATGTGCCGCTTGTCTTGATCAGCAGGCGGTTTGAGACATACCAACCACAGAGCAGGTGTCTATATTAGAGTCATTGGGAAAACATGAGGCATGCTTCTGTTCTTGAAGATCAATACAAGCACCTGACGCAGTTGATATTTAATAATGTTATCTTAGTTTGGTACAAGGCTGCAATAATGATCATGCTGCAAATGATCTACAAACCCAGGTTGCTGGCCATTGCACTATAATCAAATATCTAAATATTAATTTTGCTTAGTTTAGCACGAGGCTGCAACACGAGGGTTCAACACGAGGGTGCAACGCAAAGGCACCTAGTGTGGGCCAAACTAATTATGATCTACAACCCCAGTTTACCATGATCCAACGCTTAAAAATTTCCTAGATTTGCTTTGGCACAAGGTCATAATAATGGAGCATCCAGTGACAATCGAACTCACTACTAATCATCTATAAGACCAGCTTACTGACCATTACATCATGATGAGACGCCATTTACTCGGTTTAGTTTGGTACAAGACCACAATAATGGAAAATATAGTGAGGATCGAATGTGTGTAAACCTCTCCCTCGAGGGGTTTGTAACACATCTAATTATCATCTCTCAGTTGTATCTCTGTCTTTCGGTAGAGTGAACTCAGGGGCGACTCTGCCCGAGCTGTCTATAAAAATGTTTTTTTTTTTTTACTACGTTTGTGCTGAAATCTGTGCTAATTTAGTTTGCAAAATATAGTAAAATAGTGGTATTTCTTGAAGAATATTTTTTATTGAAAAACAAAAGACAGCCACTCTAGTTTATTTAAAGAATTTGCAATAAGTTCACTTCAAGCTATGTAAATGTCTCTAAAATATATCACGATTTAAATATATTCAAAACAGGTGAGGGTGAATTAGAGGATAACTCCGTCTGTGGGTGGGTGGGGAAAAATTTCATTTGCCTAGGGGCCCCTGGATGATCCAAGACTCTGGCATTGCATCAAACTAACTTAAACTTTATATATATATATATATATATATATATATATATATATATATATATATATATATATATATATATATATATGTGTGTGTGTTTGTGTGTTTAGACAGCAATCCTTCATTTATAGATGTTTCATTACAGACGACAGACAAGGTACTACTATTAAGCTTTTTATTTACTTTTTCTTGTGTTCGAACAAGTGTTTTCTTTTCTGGAGACAGGGTATGTAGAAACTGTCCAAATGTTCTGTAATTCCGAGCGCTTTCGGCTATACATACATATATATATATATATATATATATATATATATATATATATATAAGGCAGGATGTGTGTGTGTGTGTGTGTGTGTGTGTGTGTGTGTGTGTGTGTGTGTGTGTGTGTGTGTGTAACGAATGCACAGCCGCAATTGTCGACGGATTTGCACCAAAATTTACATGCACATGCTCCAAGTTAGCGATAAGGCCAAAACCGGCTTTGCATTTTCCAACTCCCATCGATAGTGGAAATAATCGATTTTTTCATGCTTCTACGGTAGTTTTCATGTAGTTTGCGGTCATTTTCTACTGGCCACAGTGAGAGCCTATAGCTGGCTGCCACGAATATGCAGGAAGATTCTATTGGCCAGCGTGAGAGCCAACAGCTGATTGACACGAATGTTAACTAGCATGCAAAAAAATCGATAGCTGCATTCGTCACAAGTGGGAAAAATTTAAATCTGCATGGCACTTTACTCCAATTGGCTCATTCGCTTGCTTAAACTCAACGTTGATTCTGATTCCACAGAACTGGGTTGGGTGTGAAAAAGTATTTGTTGTTAACATTATTTTTTCATTCGGTTTTTCCAGTTACGAGTCCTTTTTAAAGCTGATCGTTTTGTGTTCATTTTGTTTAGTTCTTTTTTCGTAACAGATTAAATGTTTAGTATAGAGCTTAGAAAAAATTCGCAGTGTGAGATAGGCATGTAGCATCATCAGCACGGCAAAGGGTATTCCTTTAAAGACAAGGAAGGACAAAAATATTTTAAGTCAAGGGATAGCGATTGCTGTATGAGTCGTACGATTTTTTAATCAAGCACGGGCAACCCCGGGCCATGCTTCTAGTATATTTATACACGTGTGTATGAGAGCGTTCACACACGCGCGCATATATACGTAATGACTCATACGTATATTCTGAAATACGCACACCATGATTTTAATTTTCTAAATAGTTTCATAAACAGAAAAGATATCAATATGACAAACTCGTATTATTTCAATTATTTATTTTTATAAGGCTGGTTATAAAAAAATGTTTTTATTTTGCTACAGTTGTGTTGACATCTGTGCAAATTTTCTTTACCATAAATAGTAAAACAGTGGTATTTCTTGAAGAATATTTTTTATTGAAAAACAAAAGATAGCCATTCTCGTTTATTTAAAGAATTTGCAATAAGTTTACTTCAAGCTATGTGAATGTCTCTAAAATATATCACGAGTAAAAAATATACAAGAGCGGTGCTGGCAAGTTAGAGGGTTTATAATTTCATTAGTGTTGGGGCTCAAAAGGTCATAATCTTGTCCTGATCACGTGACATAGTGAGGGCAAGAGAGATAGGAGAAGGCCGCGAGCTTGTGTAAATGGATAACGAAACGGGGAATAAAGGCCTTAGAAAAAGGAGAAAAATCTGCTAAGGGCCCCGAGGGATAGGAAATCGTAGAGAGGCATGATCGCCTATGCCCTGAAGGGACGCGGCACAATGAAGAATTGATCACTACAGTATGACGAGACACAAATATTTCTTCTAAATAAACATAGGTGAAATATATCAGAGCAAAAATGGAGTACTGTTGACATATTTGGGCGGGAGTTGCCCGGTCCTCATTTTCCTGTCTTGATAGAGTTCAAAAGCATCCCCCTCTCTCTCTCTCTCTCTCTCTCTCTCTCTCTCAAAAGCATCCCCCTCTGTCTCTCTCTTTCTCTCTCTCTCTGTATCGAGAGAGAGAGAGCGAGAGAGGCGGGATGTGGCGAGCCTCTCATTGCTCTATCGCTACTTCCATAGAAAGTGCTCGGACGAACGACATTCCTTGATTCCTTGAATCCGCCCGGCCTAACTTTCACGTCTGGGACCCGTCAAGCCACTTACATTGTAGCAAACCACCCACATTCCCTCCGTATTCCATTGGTGATAAGTAAGTTCCACTCTAACAGCTTCTTCCCGCGAACCGCTGCTCTGTGGAACAGATTCCCAATCACTACAAACCTTAACCTGTTCAAGTCTAGAGTTAACCGTTATTTTCCCCTCCTATCCGTATAAACTACCCCTTAACGTTACCGTCTACATCGAGTCGCCCTGAGCCTTGTACAGGATAAAAACATAATCACTAGTCAGTAGTAATGGTCATCCAACGAAGCGTAATTCTCCCCTCTCCGTTGGAAGCATTGGGCGACGAGTCTCTTCCATTCAGATCGATCTCTTGCTCCGTGACAAAGTTGATCCCAGGTCAAGCGCCTCTTTATAAGATCTTCTTGTATGACCTTCAGTCATGTTTGAGACAGGTTTTCCTCTCTGCGATATTTTTATGACCTCTATTCCAGCGACGCTCTAGTATCTCTCTCTGTGAACATTATAATTTATAACCTGGCAACCGTTTACCGTTATAAGGAATCCGGGCCCTGAACGCAAAATTACCGTCGCGACATATCGAAATATTCGGCATTCGTTGATCGAACAGCCAGTGTTGCTTTCGGTTGAAATTCATAAAATCTTTCTCTTAAAACAATTTTTCAGGAAAATTCGTTCC
>OZ038483.1:51331180-51373680 GCA_964036315.1 Acanthosepion esculentum
TGATAATCACTGAGCTCTAATGAAATAGATTGGTCTACTCATAAAAAAATAGAGAGGGAAATTTTTTAACGAAATAATTTTTACTGATTAGCATTCTTTAGGGCTTCCTTAGTCCGCGACACTTGAAAGAATAAAAAAATATCGATTTGTCATCGATTTAGAAGGGAGTTCTCTTTATAGTTTCAATACCGTGTCAAATCGATCTCTGACTTTTACAGAGTTATTGGCCATAAACTAAGTCACTTTGCTGATATTTACAAATGTCAAATTTGAAAAAATACTAACATTATTGATATCAGCATATATATATATATATATATATATATATATATATATATATATATATATAATATTTTCTGCCCTTTTTTTAACCTTTTACTTTTTTTAAACCTTTTTTTGTTATATGTATTTTTTTTTCGGACACCCAGGGGACAAATTTTTCAGGTTCATAATTATTTATCTTAAATTAAGAATAAACTGAGACAGAATTTTAAATTATGTAAATTTTAGTCTTTACTTAAAAATGTTTACAGCATGACTGTAAAGGAACTCTCTATTTTTTTTTAAAACTTATAATTTATTAATTAACTATAATTTTTACAAGAAATGGGTATGAGAGGAAAACGTTTAGCATGAGGTTTAATTTAAAATTCTATATGGGCACCAAATTTCTCTACTAGCTTCTCGAGCTGCCCAGGAATCGCGCCAACTGATTTCACCGTGAAGTCTTGTGGTCTGGAAGATATAACATCTTGTATTGGCCCTTCAGGTTCTTCCAAAGTTTTGGTTTGGTATAGCAGACTTTCTCCTTAAACCAAACCCAAACAAAAAAAGTCACAGAGTATTAAGTCAGGATGGCTGGCTGGCCACTCATACATAAAAAGGGGATTACTTTTCAATCACCTTGTATATCCTTTTGTTCGTTAAGAGAGATCTTTCTGTAACCCCACTTTAAAAATAGTCTGTTTTCGTACACAAAAAAAAGTCTGGTTCAATAACTCTGTAAAAGTCAGGGACCGATTCGACACTGTCTCAATATTATCAACAGGACCCCTCTTTTTAAATCGATGGCAAATTAATGTGTGTGGTTTTTTTTCGATTCTAACAAGTGTATAATGAATGCTAATCTGCAAAAATTATTTCCTAAAATTTTTTCCCCTGTTTTTTATGAATTTAAGGAGGGACATTGACTGAGATGGTGAAAAGTATTTGAACATAAACACAAGCCCATCATTAGGTGGGGTTGGCCTTCCTAGCACCAAAAATAATTTGCCTCCCTCCCCTTTTTCGAATTTGTGAGAAACACTTCGTATACAGAGCGTACTTGGTAGTTGATATATTTGTGTCTTCTGTATTGAAGTCAACGTTTGATGATGGCGCCCAAATAATTAAAAAAAATCCAGTGCTAATTTCAAAGACAGAACCTCTCCAACTACAATATTGGCGCGACACAATCTTTCTAAGCTTTCAGCCGCTTGGACCATTTTAGTACTATTAGATAACCATGTGGAACATAGAGTCACAGCCTCACTACGCTAGGTGTTGCTGTTATGGTTCCTGTAGCCAGTTGAATTGACAGTCCCGAGCACAACCCGTTTTGAATTCAGAGATATCCTTCACCTAGAATGGATGCCAACAAAGGCTAGTGAGTACCGTGTGTTCTACTGAAACCAGCAGCCAGTGGGCAGAAACGGATTCATACCTTTTGCAAGTAAAAGCGAATTTGAACACGGCATATTTCGCGCCATGTGTCAAATGTAACTAAAACAAGTGATTGCATCTACTGAAATATTAAAACCCATCCTGTTTCAGTAGTGAAATTTTACGAAAAAGGTATTGAACGCTAAACTGAATATTATTGGTACTTCGTTCTTGTTCTTTATTTTATCCTTCTTTTTTTTTTACTTTATTTTTCATTTTTACAAGGCCCAAGGGACACTCAAGATAGAAGGTTACGGAATGGGGTTGTTTTATTAACGAAAGAATTGTAGATTATAAGAATGTACAGGATAGATAACGGATCACCAGAGAGGTTACGATTGTAATGATCGGGGAAGTATCCCATCGGGAGTCTGTTCTAGAAAAACAACGGCCCTTGGAAAAGGTATCCTAATGGAACTTCCTTACCGGCGAAAATTAGAGTGATTCCACTCTGTTTGTGTGGCATGGCTGGAGCTAAATTTCTAAACTGTTGAAATTAAAGAATATAGATCGTCAGAACAATTTCCATGGAAATAATGACAGGTTTATTGACGTTGCTGCAAGTGAGGTGATAATGGCAGCAATATGTATTTATTCTATCTTTGAATGCGAAGAGGCGAAGTGGAGTGAGACTGGTCTTCGTTAACTATCTTAAACCTAAGCTAATATGAATAATGACCCAATTCATCCATTACAATTTACTCATTCACCACAAGAACTCATCCGTCCCCATTCTGTCAGATATGGTAAGATTACTTCATAATCCAAACTGTAAACCTATATTTCTCCGAGCAACCATTGGAACAAAAAGAACAAATTAAAAGTGGGATTCCTGAGCTTACATGGGAAGAGGTAAAAAATACTCCAGCCTTCATTTCTCGCTTGGATTAATCCTAACCCCCCTTCGAGAAAGTGATACTGCGTGCAGTGTTGAAACCTCTGAAACTGGACTTTATTTATTTGTGTTGAGGCGAACTGAAAAGTTCAAGGCAAGTGTATTTATTTATTATAAGTTTATGAAAGTCTAATTAAAGTTGGGAATTTATATGTAATCTATACATACGCGTATATATTTATCAAAACAAATTTGATTAAAAAGAACCGGCAAGGTCCGTCTGCTTAATTTTTTTATTGTATTTATCCAATTTTAGGCTTGTTTGGATGAGTACTTACTGCCTCTATATACAGTGTAACCCGGATATGATATCTGGTCCCAAATTAGAGCCTGTGTTAATAAAACAAAATAGACCAAACCCGGATATAAGAGTCTTCTTCTCCGGTCCCGACAACTCTCTTATATCCGGGTTACACTATATAGCTTGAATTTTAAAAAGATCACTTGAATTGCTTGCGCTTTTAATTTTAATTTTGCGCTTACAAAAATTCTACCATGACCGTGCACTCCTCAAAAGAAATAAGTTTGTGCGAGGAAAAAGAAAAAAATAATCTGCGAATTTTTTTCAATAAGTATACCGAAGCATATTTGGTGCATGAAATTTTGCGTCAAAATTATCAAATTTAAAAAAAAAAAAAAAAGAACTCTCAACCAGGTAAGCAACAATGACGATACCAAGTGAAAGGACTTACAACCACGTCATTCGTGCCTCCAAACCAGAGACTGGATCTACTGGGATCGGTGAGTTTAAACATTTTCACAAAACTTTATTTTATTCCAGGTTTCATTGGGTTTTTCCCTTTTATACTTTCGTTGGATTGTCTAAAGTTTATTACAGTCTAACGGAAGGAAGTATATTCGCTTATTTTCTTTCACGTTGCAATGTACGCCATTTTCGGTTTACTGAATACTAAAGTCTTGGCGCTATTACACTTTCGCACCCCCTGGCTATGAAAACGAACGTAATTTTTTTTTTTTAAAGAACCAAGAGTAAGAAAAACAAAACTACTGTAGGGCGTAGTTGGTACAAAAATAGAAATACAAAAAAGCCAAAAAAACAAACGAAAAAGATAAATAAAATTATTAAAAAATTACTGTGCACACTGATTAAAAAGAAAGTGGTGGGGTGCGAAAATGTAATAGCGCCAAAGTTTTTACGGTGCCAAATTTATGAAGAAAATTGTCCGGTTGCTAAAAAAAAAAAAAAAATATATTTCTTTAATCTGTTTGTTTTTTTTTTTTACTAACGATATAGATGTTAATATTACTGTTTGCATGTATGATATCGTTTCTTAATATTTGTTCTGGCGTTGAATTTGGAGACATCCAATCTCTACAAGCTTTCATGACAAAATGCAGGAAGCAAACGACACTTTTTAATATAAAAAATCCACCGATGATTAACTAATTGTCGGATTTCTATTAAATTCTTAACTCCCTCGGTAAACAAAAAAAAAATGCGACTGTTCGTGGAAATGCATTTGTCAAACTAGTAGAGTCAAGAAGCTTCTTTTTCCCCCTAACAGAACTGTATGAAATCTGTAAATATTTTTCCGTTTCGAAAATTATTAAAATGTGTTCTATATCATGTTGTTATACGAAATGATTTCCCCAGAGAGCATTTAATATTTAATGATATTAATGAACTTTTTATTGCCAAGATTCTTTGAAATCCTTCTAGCTACCACTGTTCATTCTTTCGCTTTTCTTTTTTTTTTCTTTCATTGTCAAATCGGAAGCTTTAATTCAACATTTTTGTTAGTTTCTGAAATGCAGATTTTGACCGTAAAATATTTACACTTATTTCTAACAGTCTTTGGGTTTCATTTTCGCGACAATTTTTTTCTAAAAATCTACAGAAAATAGAGAAATTATTAGGTGTCAAAGTCTCAATAGTCGGTATTCATTAGTAAATAACTATCGAAATAGATTTTTTTGTAAGTAGACTTGTGTGTTAATAAAATAAAGAAATAATGTCTTAGCTAATTTGTTTGGGCTTTTGTAGTAAGGGGTATCAATTTACAACTAGTTTACATAGCAATGTGATGTACACCCCCCACCCAACAATGATTTTTTGATTTTTTATTAGAAAATTCAATAAAAAAATGCTTCGTTCATATTCGGGACCTGGCGTGTAATACTAATATATTTAGTTTTAGCAATATATGAAGAAACAATTTCCGGTTGAAGTACTTATAGTACATATCAAGTTGTGGAAATATTGGACCCATGCAGACATACTGAATTTTAATTATATAGAAATGCTTTTTATTATACTTTGAGTCATTCAGTTTTGATTCAACAGAAGAGTTTCTAGAGTTCCAAGTTATAAAATTTTTAATTTGTGTGAAGTATTTCAATGTAACTAAAATGCGCACGCGCGGATTCACTTTCATGTAGTAATATAACGCCTTGAACTGTTCGCATTCACTTTTATCTGAATGTTTTCGAGAATCGTATTCATCAACTCTGTGCAGCCTTTGTGTTAAAAAAAAAAAAGCGGTTGTTGAATTTTAATGTGATCTGCTTATGGTTATGTTATTTATATATCTGTATTATCTCAAGAGTGAAAGGCTGCTACTGCCCACCACAAAAATTACTTTTTAGTCGTGGTATCGCTCGATTCTCGCAACCGGTTTCGAATTGCCATTTACGGTGACTTTTGCCTATCATTTTAATAAATGTCTTTTTTCTTTAAATGTATATCGTTTATAGATACAAATTATTTGGCACTTTATACTACATACATTCAATACACATACATTTAGAATAAAGTTATAACATTTCTAACAGAAAAAAAATATTATCAGGATGAATTAATCCACTTTGTATTGAAGCTGATGACGTTAATTTTCTTGATAATGACTATCAATGGCCGAAAACACAGAAAAATCATGAATCTAGGACAGTATATTTATAAATTTAATTTGTAAGCCTGGTTCTTCAACTTGAAAATTGACAAAGGAAGACGAAATATAATCACAATAAATTACAACTATATTATATATTCTACGGTTAATTTGCAGATTAGGACCATCGCTCAGTTTGCAATAAAAATTTCCCGAATACTTAAATCTAGGTGTAATTGTACATTCGAATCTGGCTTGATAAATTTAATAAAATCTACCATTTTGGAGTTATCGACAGTAAAAGTTCGGATTCATTCGCGTCGTTGGCGGCAGCCATTACTGGCGTTGTTTGCATACATTCGCTTCGGTAAGCTAAGCTCACAAGAGAACATAGTTAACAGCCTCGTTTACTGATCTTGTCTCAATTATTGCACAAAAGAACCATATTGCGTGCGCAATAATCAAAACAAGTGAATTATCCACTCATAGCTATCCGCAGCGAATGTATGCAAACAACGCCAGTAATGGTTGCGGCGACGCGAATGAATTCGAAGTTTTACTGTCGATAACACCAAAACTGTAGATTTTATCAAATTTATAAAGTCATTTTCGAATGAAGGATGTACATTTGCACGTAAATGTAAGTATTCGGGAAATTTTTTATTGTGAACTGAGAGCGGGTCCTAATCTGAAAATTAACCTATTCTATTTTCCATTTCCCTCATTTTTAATATTTTTATAACAAACTTTTTCTTAAAAAGATGTTTTAGAAATATTTTACTTTCTACAAAATAAGACCCCCCCCCCCACGCCGCACACATGAAAATTTTACATTTTTATAAAGTTTTAGAAAATATTTCCTGGACAAGTTGTTTAATGATACATTTAATGAGTATGAATATCTAAAATACATTATGGTAAGTCGGCATTACTGTAATAGTAGCAAAAATTTCGGTAGATATTGTTTTCTGATGTTGTGAAATGCTTGTAGAATTTCTGTAACAAATTGTTTCCGATTTTATGAAAATCAAGCATGAAATTTTATTGTGGAATATATTTTTCTTTTCAAGTAATTCTGAGTCCTCTAAGGCAATCAAGGAACCAGCCTAAAAAAAATTGAAAATATCTTTGAATTTTAGAATAGGAAGAGAACTATTTTTGTTATATTCCAGGAAAGGCAATTTCTGTAAAAAAAATAAAAAATAAATAAATACATAGCGGGAGAGAAAATTTAGAATATTATCAAAATTGTTTCGCTTGATTTAATTCATTTTCTAAAAAATTTTTATACTTCGTTGATTTTCAGTTACTTTTATTTTCAATTTATAGGTATATCTTTCTGATCAATAAGAAATAATTGATACCTAGTATTTAATAGTTATTAGCTAATTATTTGATATCACTAACAAGTCTATGGCTGAATTTTTTTTATTTTTGTAGGTGATTTTTTTCTTTAATTTAGTACTAATATACTCACCTCCAGCAATTACATTCAAGCAACAGGGCAGTTCGGCCTTTTAACTTTGGATAGCTTGGCTTATATCCAATAAAAATAAATATTCCATGAAATAAAGGCAATCTGTGAAATTTAAGACTATAGATTTAATTTAGATATGTAATAGAATAAGTTTAGATTAACAGATACGTTATGGAATAAATTTTACTTATCAAAATTGTTTATCTGGAATTTTTCATAAACTATTTTAGTGGAGGCAGATTCATTCACATACGTGATCTTTGGGAAAGGTCTTAATCCATTTCTTTTCCAACCTATGGGAAAATAGCAGTTCAGATTGGGTCCTATAGCCTCGGACCGCAACTGGTCTAGGACACCTGAATTCAAAACTGAAAAAAAAATAGACTGGGCTCTATATCTTTGGTTGGCAACCGGTCTAGTAGGAGGAAAACTGAATTCAAACCAGCCTGGATAGGGTTAGGCTGCGTTAGGTGAGCTTGCCCACGTAACCCTACTGTGGCATGTTGTGTCCACACGATTCTAATGGTTTACGGGATTTTTATCTTTTTTCTTTTTTTTTTTTTTTTTTTTTTACTGTATATTTTCTCTGCTTTCTGATCAATAAGAATTAATTGATCCTGAATGTTAAGTATAGTCGCTAATTAGCTAATTATTGGATTTCACTGTCCCCGGCTAAGGTCTCATTAATTGTAGATTTGTAGGAACTTAGTTCTAATGTGACTCATCTCCATTCAGACTACCGTAAATAATTTGCCTCTGTCCGAATGATTTGAACTAATTTCAGTCTAATTCAGTGGTTCCCAACCTTTTTTACATGGCGGCACACCTATCACAAAAAATACATTTTCCACTCATAAAGCCTTTTTGCAATGAAATTATAAAAAACAAAGAATATTATATAAGAAGAATTTTTATTCATATAAATCAACATATCCTGTATTCAATATCGGGTATAAAAGAATAATGGTGAATGTCAGTGGGACAGTTGGGCATAAAGTTAGATTAGCCTGAAATTGAAAAGATTCAAAATGGTTAGGAAAAAGTAAAAAAAATGTTTGGGAGTTAGGAGCATTACGTAAAACCTCACATAGTACAGTTCTGTGTTAAGAACTTTTTGTTTTACAACCTGTGTATTTTGGTATCGAAATCGGGTCTGAATTATTCAGCTCCGATGCCGATTCCCGATACTTTGAAAAACTCCTGATATTCCGATTAATCGTCCCATGACTAATATAAACCATAATAACGCTTACCAATTAGTACGCGCGAAACGTTTAGATTCCAGAAATTCGGCGATTTTGAATTGAGCGGTGTCATCATGATTAAGAAATTGAATGTCTTTATTAAACAAAATGAAATTAAATGGCTTCTAGGTATTATCTCTTCGCGGCACACCAGTAATCATTCCGCGGCACATTAGTGTGCCGCGGCACACTGGTTGGGAACCACTGGTCTAATTCTTACAAAATACACCCTTAATCGAACACATTTCCAATGCTTGAGTCTGTTACAGTTTTCACCTTTATATATTGGTAAAAAATCTTATTGTAAATCATAAAATGTTCCTTTTTTACTTATTTCTTTTTTTTCCAAATCAAGGAACCAGTTGCGTGGTCGTTAATCCTTTACGAGGGGTAGTCTTGGAAAAAAACATTTCTGAGAACTTTTCCCTGTACAGCACTGATATACCTGAAATCACAGCGGATATTTTTATTTTATTTATTTTGAAATGTTAAAATGTGAAATATCCATTTGACAGTATAATTGTATCTAGATAAATATTTACTAACCTTTTGCTTTCTATCGCACAATGCTTCAATCCCCCCCCCCAAAAAAAAATACTTAGTATTTTCTAACTGGTCACCTAGACTAATCAAGTTCGTACTTGCTTGACGTGAATCATTCAGAAATCGACTCCTTCAGCGTAACTCGACAGTTTTCAGTATGTGCCTGTGTTGACATATTTCTATGAACGAGATGTGATGGAAGATCTCGTGAATAAGTTTAATTTAATTATTCTGAATAGTGTTAGAAAAAAAATAAATTGCCTAAATTTAAAGTTGATTCGGCTGAACGAAATTTTAAACGTCCAGCATCAATGTTTACCCTTAGTGCCTAACAAAAAAAAAAATAAAAAAATAACTGTCATAAGTTATTACCGTGACACCTCTATTTTAAATTTTGACTCCCTTGTTTTAAAAAGCAAATTAGATATTTTTATTCGAATTTTGTTTTATAGTTTATTGATATCTTTATTAAATTATGACTAAAATAACTTTTCATAGTGATTTTTATAAAATGGTAAATATATATTGTAGTTGGTTTACATATTTCTGTAGTTTTTTTTTTTTTTTTTTTAATTTAAATATTTAAAACTATTTTTTTCTTATAAAATAGTATCGGTAGTCAAATCGGTCCCTGACATTTATTTTTTTAAGGTGGTGTTATAGAAAGATTTTTTTTTTTTGAGTAACATACAAATGGGTATACATTTTAAGGACAAAAATTTACACTAATTCAAGTATTAGTCATTTCCTTAAAAGGAAATATTCGGCACTCATTGACAGAGCAGCCGTCGATTGAAATTTATCTTTTTAAATAAAAATTTGTATAGGGAAACTTCTTTGTTTGAAGAATTTTTTTTCTTTTTTAGACCAGCTTTTGCAACCGGTGTTCTCTGGGACCCTAGGGACCCGCAAGGGGTCTTTAGAACTTTCACGAGAAGTGGTGATAATGCATTTTTGAGTATTTTTAAAAATTAATTTTACTACAAACGTACGGCATATTGTCGGAAAATCCTTTATTATAATGAAGGCTTCTTATATTATTTGAAATGATAAACATACGGAATGTATTTGGCGGTGTCTATATGGCGTCATTGTGAAACCGCCTTCATTGCTTAATGGACAGATACGTGTCCGATTAATGTATCATTGAGTGACTCACTCGGGTACAGGACGCATGCGCGGTGTCCATATATTATATTTTCCACGTGAACTACGATACAAATGAGATATTAATAATGGTATATAATCATTTTCATGCAGTGGTTCGCTGAAACTTAAACTAATGGTCTCCACAAGGGTAAAAAATTTGAAACCTTACGGGAAATGTAGCAGTCCCATTTATTTATTTATTATTTATTTGTAGTTAGATAGGAGTAATCGAATGACAAAGTAGGGGCTTGGGTGGGAACTCTGTAATACGTTTCGTCTCTAGAATGATCTTCTTCAGACCGATAATTGTTTTATCGACGGGATTATACTGCAGTGAAGAGAAATAGAACAAACGCAGATTACAATTTTAAATTGAGAACGCTAAAAATAACGGTAATCTATTTTTTAAAATTTAAACTTTTACTTAGGTGTCCGATGTATCTAGATTCATAACCAAGCCGTTCTCATTCAGGTTTCTATCGCCTTTTTTATTATACATTTTATCAGCGTTAGTTTTGTAACAAAAGATATGTCGTATGCTCCTGGATGCAAACTTACCGTAAAAGATTGCGAAATGAGAGCAATGTTCCATCTTATACTGTATTTTCCGCACCGATATATGAAATTGGCAAACTTTAAGCCCACATAAAAAAAAAACCCGGAGTATCAAAAGGTCGGGTTTTCCACTGAGACCCGCTATTATTTTAACTACCTTCAATCACCTGCAATGTTTATTTTTAAAGCAATTATTGGAATTGTAACAAAACCTAAATATACGATGAAAACGATTTTTTTGTTCTTGTAAATTTAAAACAAATATTTAGTACTATGTTTATTTACAAGAATAATTTTCTGTTTACAAAATTCTAAAAATTAAATTAAAACTAGTACAATGCAGTATCTGTCTATATTTCTGAGATGAGTTATTATGTACACTATTTACATTATTCGAACTATTGTCCTCATCTTTGTCGCCATATTTATTACAACGTTTCGGCCGGTGTTGGAATGTCGAACTGAACCCTTTATTTCGCCCACTGGTCTAGACTGTTCTAGTTTCATGTGCCATGTTTAATGGATGTTAGTTGTCAGTTATCTCCTGTTAAAATTCCCCTCTCCAAGTTCTCCACTGCCTTAACCGGGTATTGAATTCGCACTCTTTGGATCCTGTCACTGGCAACATGGCTAGAACAGTCTCGCCCAGTGAACGAAATAAAGGGTTCACTTCGACATTCCAAGCATCTGAAGAAGGCCGGAGCGTACAACGGCCGAAACGTTGTAATAAATATGGCGACAAAGATTCGGACAATAGTCCGAATAATGTAAATAGTACAATGCAATATTTATCATTTACCAATTTATAAAGAAATAAATATTTATTTTTACTCATAAATTTATAAACATTTACTAAATTAAAATATGCGAACCAATTATAAGGAAATCCGTATTTACCATTTTATAAAGTTTGAATCGATTGGCAATTAGCTATTTTGTCAACCATTAAAATATTTTTGTTGTCAATTTGTAAAGTAATGTACTTAGGTTTTATTACAAATCTAACTATCGCTTTTTAAAACAAACATTGCAGAGTAGTGAAGGAAGTTGAAATAGCGATGTCAATAGGAAAACCGCCCTTTTGACACAGCGTTTTATTGCGAACACGAACATTCAAATTTGCCACTAAACTGAAGTTCCTTCTAGGAAAAGCAGGTGTGACTAAGAAGTTTCCAATTTTCTTATTACTCATTATAAGTTACTAACTTAAAAGCTGCACTTAAGCTAGCTCCTGTAGAGGGCTACTTGGTCATCCGGCCCAATACTAGCGAGACCTAGTTCCGCTTAGAAAAAGCATCAATGATAATTTTGAAGAAACTTTGGATTCATCTATTCACTCCATGGAAATTCAAAATCTCATTTTAACTCTGATTCGGGCTATAAGTCCAATTTGGACTGAAATTCGATTTCAGGACGAAAACTGAGTTCTTAAAATGACAACAACCGCGAAACTTTAAAACTATTCACTCCAACTCTGATTCTTTTGGCATTTTTTGAAGAAATTGGTTTCTGCAATACATTTTGAGATATTTGAAACTGAATTTAAAACAAAAATCTTTTTAAATTCAGAAGGTTTTTACTTTAATCTCAATATAAAGTAAGAACTTTGCAAATTTAAATTAACTGTTCCCTCCTCGTCCGGAGACAAATCCCAATGCTGGATATACAAGCACCTGATGAAGATCAGATTTTCAATCACGGGATCATCCTGATTCAAAAAAAGTTATGTCTATGTAGAGCAAGTGTGGCCCGAGTTAGGGGTTTCCGTTACACGGACTGACGGAATTTGCCGTTTATTTAAATTAGTGTTGTATAAATGACTTAGTTTTTTTTTCTACTCTTTTTTTTCCCTGCTTTGATAGATTGATTTTAATAATAAAATTCTAGGTAATCTGTATGGAATTTACAAGTGGATACAAGATCTGTTGAGAGCTCTGTCAAAAGAGAGCAGAAATTTATATTTTTATTTTAGATAGATCTTTTTTTACGGTTAAATTGAAATTTTTAGCTAGGTTCTGAATATCTTTTTAATGTTCTTAGCAAACCACTATCTTTTAATATAAACTAGCAGCATGGCCCGGCGTTGCCCGGGCTTGATTAAAAAATCGTACGACTCGTACAGCAATCGCTATCACTTGACTTAAAATATTTTTGCCCTTCCTTGCCTTTAAAGGAGTGTTCTTTGCCGTGCTAATGTTGCTACATGCCTTACTTCTTGCCTATCTCACACTGTGAATTTTTTCTAAGCTCTATACTGAACATTAAATCTGTTACGAAAAAAGAGCTAAACAAAATGAACACAAAACGATCAGCTTTAAAAAACAATGGACTCTTAACTGGAAAAACCGAATGAAAAAAAGAATGTTAACAACAAATACTTTTTCACACCCAACCCAGTTCTGCGGAATCAGTGTCGCTGCGGGAACGCATGGGTTGGGAGTTTGGCTGGCGTAGGTGATCGAGTTGCACGTGCCAGCCCTTTTGACACTACACCCCCTCCCCTAACCGTGGTTAGGATTGGACTCAAATTAAACTGCCTACCTAAGCCTAACTGGAACCTAGCGAAAAGGGGTTCGAGAGGCAGCGACTAATCCCGATCCAGGCTTATGCCCACTTGGGGGTCTTTACCCTCAGCTTGCCGTGAGATGCCCACAGAAGCAGAGGCTAAGGGGGGATCGGGAGCCGCCGGTTACCGGACAGACGCTCCAATGGCTGGCAGTCCTAAAGAACTTCGTTGAAAACAACATTTTTCGCCCGACCTTGTGGTGTCAGAGCGAAAACATCACTCTTGCTCCCTACACGTGAGCAGCCAACGTAAAGCTGACCGTGCGAGAAGCATTGTTAACCTAGGTGCAACCCCGATACACTCAATGTTTGCCCCTGTGCCTTGTTAATGGACATTGCAAAACAAACCCTCACGGGAAATTGAGACCTCCTGAACGTGAAGGGAATGTCTGCTCCAGAGGGGTACAGATGCATCCGGGGATTCATCACTCCCTCTCCCCGTCCGCAAGCTGTGATTAACGTAGCCTCAATGAGGTTCGGAGATAGCGACTTCACCACCAAACGTGTACCGTTGCATTGTTTTGGGGGAACCAAGTTGCGAAGGGGCATAATTGGAACCCCGACCTTCAACTTTAGAACGTGAGGTGGAAGACCAGGAGGTTGGAGTGAATTCAATAGTTCGATTGGATAGTCAATAACGTCCTCAGGGTCTGGTGTCCTATCGATGGATTTGTAGACTCGCTCTTCACTTGGGATTTGTTGGAGAAGCTCGTCATTAATCGCATCAACAGTACGGTTTTTGGGGGCAAGAATGGCGCGTTGACTAAGCCATTCCATATTACGGAAATTGGATTCGAGGTTTGGAAAGACGCAATTCACCAATTGAGAAGCTGTCTGGACGACTGTGCAAACAGATTCAATCGAAACCATTCCATTATCATCTGATGGCAGTCTACCCTCGCCCAGAACCAAAAGCCGCTGGGAAAAATCTGAGTAGGCGGTATTACCCCTCAAGTGGGCACGCATGTTTGTGCTCAAACTTAGTGTCCTTACTTGGGACCACAAAGTCGAGGATTTAAGACAGGCTCTCACGACATCAGCCCTATTACCTTTTGGAATGACAGGCAGTGTTTGTCTGAAATCACCTGATAGTGTGATACCCCCCATAGGACGACCTGAATCTTTGATGTCACGCAGGAGCCTGTCAAGTGCCTCAACTGCACCTTTATGGGACATGGTGCACTCATCCCAAACTATGGCCCTGCAACGTCGAACAACCTCAGCTTTGTCAGAATTTTTTGAGATATTACAGATGGGCGTGTTCTCTTTTACCAAGTCGAGAGGTAACTTAAATGCTGAGTGAGCAGTTTTTCCTCCCGAGAGCAAAGTAGCTGCGCTGCCCGATGATGCCACCGCTAGTGCGATATCGCCGGTACGTCTGAGCTCGGCAAGTATGAGTTTAGTAACAAAGGTCTTACCTGTACTCCCGAGAGCACCGAGAAAGAAAATACCACCCGTTTGGTACCGTACGGAGTCAACGATAGCATCGAAGGCTGCTCTCTGTTCAGGCAGAAGTTTAGGCATGTTCTCCGCAAGATAAATCTCAAGCTCCTCGACGTTATATGACGTCTCCCTCAACAAATCGGGGACTGAGCTTGACGTAGGAAATCTTCTGACATGTGGTCTTTGTAGCGCCCCCATAAAGAATCTGGGTCTCTTACTTCGCACCACTGAAGAAGTATTGCGAATAAATACCGGAGACGACCAGGAAATCTCAAAAGGACGCCCTTCTGATAAGGTAGAATCCCATTGCGTGTCATCTTGAAGAAGATCGCGCCTAAAGCAGGCCTCACGGAATGAAGGGTAGACATAACCTTCGAGAATTAAGAGATCTTGGAAGCTCTGCGGCCCAGGTACCTCATGCAGGAGCAGTCGGAGGTAAAAACACTCCTGCTGGATTGGTGGTATGGTGTAAACTCTGCCTAAGCAGCTGCCCTATTTTACTCCTGGCCGCCCTTCAAAGTCCTGATCCGTTTTTCTTCGAACCCACGTATTTCCAGACCAAACATAGTAGGAAGGAACCTGGGGGTAGAGGAGTGTCTGAGCGAACATGTCGTGACAGCACAGTTTAAAAGAACAATAAGTGTAGTGTCCTTTGGATTCATTGCAATCTCGGCTGCATTTTCCTCCGTGAAATAGGTTCGCTGACCATTTTCTAGATGAACAGCCAATTGCACAATAGCAGGATGCCTTTGATGAAGTGGAAAACCGAAAATTCGCTAAAAAGCTTCATTGCTATTAATGTAACGACCTGCCAAGTACTCCGATACCTCATCGCGAAAGTTGGCGTTTTGGAGTGTGAACATGACTGCGTCTGAACTCTTACTGACGTACTTACAAATGTGCCTTATAGACATAACAGAATTACAAAATTCAACATTTATATGCGCGTTAAAAGTTTTCAAAAGGAGGGGTCAGTACGGTACAATCCACCGATTGTCTACGCTATGCCCCTTAATGTTAACGGTGTAGCACCCATTTTCAGGTTGGCGCCGCCGGTAAAGGGGGTAACCGTCTCCTGCGGTTGAGGTATCGTCAGTAAATTTTTTAGGAAAATTCTTAGTACATGTATTATTTTTATGGCAGGCAGAGAAGGTTTCGAATCCAGGACCACAGGGTCCATGAAACATGTTGCACTTTACGATTTCGTACAATTGTGGATAGAGAACGGGATCCGGGATTTCGGCCGAAATTATATCGTCCACTGTAGTCGGATCAATTCTGTTTGTAAGCCATATAAGGATATGGGCATAGGGTAGACCCCTTTT
The DNA here is from genome assembly GCA_964036315.1 of Acanthosepion esculentum. Lineage (NCBI taxonomy): Eukaryota > Metazoa > Mollusca > Cephalopoda > Sepiida > Sepiidae > Acanthosepion > Acanthosepion esculentum. Next base: position 51,346,927 of record OZ038483.1, read on the forward strand.
CTGCCACTCGATGGTGTACATGTCGCACCTAACAGGACCAAATATTTGGCCTTTTGTAATCAAATCCATGAGCTTAATGACTTTCTGCCTAAATACCCGAGCGATAAGGTCGTGACGGTGACAGTAACGTTGCTCTGGAAGTAATTCAGACGTAATTTCGACCCACTTAGGCTTGCAGGTAAACGTGATAAAGAGGTATGGACGACCGTAATGGCGTATGTAAGTCATAGCATCTTGGGTACGCGCGTGCATATATCGTGGACCCCCTGTAAATGATGAGGGCAAAATGCAAGCCTTCTCCAGGTTGCGGGGGTTTACCTCATTCCTAATCCCATCTTGCAGGTGGATATAGCAGTCACATCTAAGCCTTTTCTGGTTCAGTTTAATGAAGCCCAATCTCTCCATTTTCGCAGCCATGTCAACTGAAAATTGGTGAAAAAGATCCTGAGCCCTGTGCAATGGATTAATGGAGCCAACTCTTCTCATAAAGTGGTATGTGTAGAATGACATACAGAACAGTTTTCGTGGTTACCGATGAGGTAGTACTAGGCCCGTACTGAGGAATCCCAACATGATACCCATCGTCTCCATATGGGAAAAGAAGCGGGTACTGGAGTGCGTCGTATGAGCGGTGGGTTTCACTTATGCGTTGTAATTGGCTGTTCCGACAGTGAAGAACAATATCTCGAGGTTTATGTTGATCACCATGGAGTAGCACGGCAACCTCATTGCATGAGGGAGCATTGTAACGGCATAAGTGTTCGCACGAAGGCCGGGCTAGATGAGGTTTCTAAAGTGAACTTAAAGCTCCGAACGTAGCTATTGCATTGATGGAGCATATTCTGCAAGGCAAGCAGGAGATCTTTGTCACGGTATGCGCGAGGTTGCTTCCGCGGGAGGAAAAAAATTCCGCACCTAACATCGGCCTGCTGACTATAATCAGAAATGAAGTAGATTTGGAGGAATGAATGCGACTGTTCGTTTTGAGGTAGTAGCGAACCAATCAAGTGGTAAACCTGGCCTTGTACCTTAAAAGTGGGCATCAACCCACCTCTTTAACTACATCAGCGCCGAACGAAGTCATTTGGAAAGCACAATTGTACCTACGTATATTTATTTTTAGAAAAGCACTTGAAGCAGCATTCGTACCCTTAAGTAACTCCTTTAGGGTAATAGGCGGCTCCCTAATTGGGGGCAAATGGATTTTGCCAATCGAGCAGCACAACCCAGGCGTTTTTCCAGGCAATTTTAGGCCGCCACAGTGCCGACACACCTGGTTCATAGAACCATTTAGTATATCTGATCGGGAGTTGTAACTCACAGTAGGATCGTACTGAAAAGCTCGGCGTAGCCAAAATGATTTACAAAGGCTAGTGATACCCCGGTGAGCACCTCTGCGTTTATTGTTACCTTCAAGCCTAAGTATCCGTTGCTGTGGTGTTTCTGACGCCCTAGATGCCGCCATAGTTGTTGCATTACGTGAATTCTGTGCCCTCCACACTCTCACTGTCTCTTAAAGCCCTCTGTTTTCGTGACCTAGTGCTCAGCCGACCCAATGGAATTCTCTTCTTTGGTGGCATTATGAAAAAAAGAAAAGGAACGAACTCGCGTATTAACAAGAGTAAAAGGTATAGCAGTGTCCGGTTTAGGGATGTGTCCACTACGGGGGCTGCCAACGCGTGGAGTTTTAGTAGTGTAGAAAAAAGAAGGAAAATCATATTCGAGTTCGACAAATGTAGGTATGAACAGAGGAGTAGCGTCTACCATGCAACCAATCGTAGTTGTGAGGTTGAATGAACCAAATCAACGTTGAGTTTAAGCAAGCGAATGAGCCAATTGGAGTAAAGTGCCATGCAGATTTAAGTTTTTCCCACTTATTACGAATGCAGCTATCAATTTTTTTTTGCATGCTAGCATGCTAGTTAACATTCGTGTCAGTCAGCTGTAGGCTCTCACGCTGGGCAATAGAATCTTCCTGTGTATTCGTGGCAGCCAGCTATAGGCTCTCACTCTGGCCAGTAGAAAATGGCCGTAAACTACATGAAAACTGCCATAGAAGCATGAAAAAATCGATTATTTCCACTATCGATGGGAGTTGGGAAATGCAAAGTCAGTCTTGGCCTTACGCCTAACTTGGAGAATGTGCATATAAATTTTGGTGCAAATCCGTTGAAAATTGCGGCCGTGCATGCGACACACACACACACACACATACACACTGCCTTTTATAGATAGATTACAACAGGTTTTTAAGTTGAATACACATATGTCAAAATCTTAACCAAGGAAGTTTTCAGACAGATTTTTGATTTTACACTGAAAATCTTTTTTTTTTTACTTTGTCTTCTCAACTGCCAACTTCATGTAACGATTTTTGTCTACAATCCGGATGCCAATTTAGGCGATGACGGGTTTTAATACAACTGAGACGAGACACCGTTTTCTCCCCCACCACCACCTTCCTGCACGAAGATAACTTAATATCTTTCTTTCCCTTATTCTCTATATGAAATCACTATTCTTAATTTTTAAACCCAGAGTAAATTTTTCCTTCATTTGGTTTACAGGTCCGAAGATTTGAAGCCATTTTTTGTCGACTTCAATGAAATAAAATATCACCTATGGGTTTTTTTTTTCAAGTGTGTTTGTTATATATGCTCTATTAAAAGAAGCGAATGTATTCCATCTTTATTCAGATTTTATTTCGCGTATCCATTGATCTTTGAACCAGATGTTGCGTATATTAAGAACTACAGTAATTACAAAGATTCCACCACTGTACACTCTCGTCTCTTGTTGTGGAAACTTTGAATAGAACCCTTTACTGAGCTGAGCGATGTTAGCTATGCAAATGTTTCCTTTGCTAGCCAACCGCTAAAGTTTTAGGTTCCATAAAAGCAGACACATTTTCTGAAGAGGCAGTTTGCCGTGTTGACCGTATAACGGGATTTTTGTTGTCCTTTTTGTGTTTCCGGTGTCACGGGTTCGTTCGTCCCGTACGTGTGGTGTTCCAGGCTGGAAGTTTTGATCGTACTCTGATCGTTGTAACCCATGGTCTGATTCCGGTGCTGCAGATTTTTCCATCCCTCTTCGTTGGCAGATATCCGACCAACAAGAAAATCTACAGTATATAATAAATTTATGCAGGGGTTGCCGGAGACGTGCAAAAAACTTTAAAGGTTCCACAAGTGTTTTTTTTTTTTGTTTTTTTTTTGTTTTTGTTTTTTTGTTTGTTTTTTTTTTGTTTTGTTTTTTAAAGGGGGGAAGGTTGAGAAACGTTAAAGTTATTATGGTGACCTATCTACATTAGAATGAACTCTTCCTCCTTCATAAATACTAACCTGTGAGACTTCCGCGGAGGCAGTCGGGACGCAGTGTAACCTAACAGTTCAGACGTCAACTTCTATATGTTGACTAATAACACTCTTATTTTGTATATTTGTTCTGTTATCTCAATACACTTGTTCAACCTATCTTCTTATTTCCGTGTCTCTTTCTTGCCCCTAACAGGCCACAATAAAAGTATCGGAAATATATATATCCAATTTCTAAAGTATTGGAAAGAAGCACTCTTGTTCTGGTGAAATCTGTTTGGCAAATAGGACTCGGCCGTACGTGAAGAAAAATTGTTTGCACTTGAATAAACCAAGCTTCTGACATCCAGTGTTGCTTGTAACTTTTCGTTATGAATGTTGCTCTGTTCTCGGAATAATCGAATTTTCTCAAATGGAAATATTTGAGAAAGACTTCATAATTAATTTTATGTCACAATCGGATGCACTTAAGATGCATCTAACATCTCCATTTTAGCACTTTTTACAGCTGCATTGCTATAGCATTGGTTAATGGATACATTTTCGACGGCTTGTCAACCCTTTACAGGCTATATAAAAGTCAGAAAATATTTTTAGATTGTGAGGATTCTTTTTAATGATACAAGTCTTACTAATTAACCCATAGCTGGGTGGAGAAGGTCTTCTTGAGGGTATTTGCACCCAAGTAAATATAACGAACCCAATGGGAATTGGAACTGTGCTCTCTGATTAATAACTTGGAGTCATTATCCATTACGCCACCCGCACACCCAAGCTTACAGCAGCTGGTATTTCTCAAGCGATCACCTACCAAGGTACTGATCAGGTTCGATGTTGCTTAATCTCAGTAACTGTACGAGAACCCACGTTTCAATGTGATATGGCCGTAAGTGATAGGACCTGGTTGTGCTGGCCTGTTTTTATTCCCTTTTAGGGAACTGTCATTTATTGGAAATAAATGACTAAAAACGCTTATAGCGATTTCTCGTGAGTACCGCCATTTTGATTTCTATCCGTTACTCTTCAGTACAGATTAAGTTAAACATCTTCAACGCACAATATAAGAAAATACTTCACAAAAAGGCCACATTTATGATAATGTCTACGATGGTTTCGGAATTATGCAAGCGGTAGTTAGTTAATAATGGAAATACTGGACCGACATCACGGTTGTTTTGAAAAAGCATATATACGTTGACAGCAGGTAACATAAGTTTCCAAAAGGAAGAGGCTATTTTAATAGTAAAAATAGTAAAATAGACCCCTAGGCTACTTTGCTGGGAAATATTTCATTATGAAGGCTTGTAATGTTAACACAGTGGTTTGTTTATTTTCACCAATGTTAAGACAATTTAAAATCTTTTCCGCCACCAATGTTAAATCATGTTAAATCATTTATTCATCATGAATTATTAAAAGAAATATAAAAGCCTGTAAATATTTTAAGCAGTTCAGACCTAACACTGGCTTGCGATGTTTTCAAGGTCGACTATATAATAACTTTTTTAAGGCAGTTTTTTACGGTGAATCCAAGAATGATACCCATTTTTTCTAATCAGATCAAATTAAGATACAAGCTCTTACTTGAAATGTATAGAATAGTATTATAACTATTTTCTTATTGAACTAAACGTTGCTAAATTTAGAACTGATATATTCGCAGAAAGCTCACATTGTGCCATAGTAAATAAAAAAAAATGCACAAAAGTTATTCATGGATGGAAAGTGTTTTCAGGAGCTTCCTCCATTATACGACAGCCACTGCATCCCGTTTCAAGCACAAGCAGTAGTCAGCGAGAAAGTTAATATCCCACCGGTTTTGGTAGCGCTCTTCCATAATGCGAATGTCTTGGTGAAAGCGCTTACCCTGCTCTTAACTCAAATCTCCACAGTTCTTTCGAAAATAGTCCAAGTATGACCACAGAAAGTGCTGTTTGACTGATATTCGTGCCCTGAGATGGTGGAAGCTCTTCAGTAGATTTTCAATTTCCTTCTCGTATACGCACTCTGCTGGTTTCCCAAGACGTTTTTTTAACAACTAGTTTTTTTAACTAGTAACTTCAGTGACTGCCAGACAGACAGTTCCGCTTCGATCAGTGCTTCGTCAGACTTTGGGTCCTTCATGAGCCCTCTTATTTGAGGGCCGTCAAATATACCGGCCTTGAGTTTCTCCATGCTTATCCATGGGAACTTCTCCCAAAAGGAAAGCAATCCCGCTGCCTTCTTTGTCCATTGCCTTCACAAAATTCTTCATTACTCCCTAACTTGATATGTAAGGGCGGAAGCAGTGTTTTGTTTGGCTCAACGAGAGTGTGAGACTGAATGTTATGCGAGCCAGGTTTTAACCCTTGTCTTAACAGCCACTCTTTTCTGACATAATGTTGGTCGTCAGTCCGGCTGTCTCAGCGACACAGAAAACAAGGATACTTTGTGTACCCACCTTTTGAGCCCTAGGACAAGTTCAACCACCTTAAGATCTCCATAGACCAAACATTTGTGTTCCCGGCAGTTAACAGCAGACAACAAATGATCCATGCTCTTGTGAGTTTTTCATTTGTACTGAATGTCCAATAGGGATAGATGAAAAACTATTCTCATTATGTAGAAGAACTGCTTTGGGACTTCTGCTGGATGAGTCAATAAAAAGTCTCCATTATGTAGCATCGTAGTCTAAGCCCGTTGATTTGATCAATCCAACATTGTTTTTGAAATAAACTAATGATGACTTATCCGGGAACGTGAAAAACTGTATTAATTCTCTCTCACAGTCTCGATACAAATGGAACGTTGTTCCTGGTGTCAGCAGATGTTTCTCTTTGATACGTGAGCCCAGCAGTGAGCACTCTTTTGAAATGTTCAGGTCTCTTGTCAGGTCGTTGAGTTGTGCTTGTATCAAGAGTACTGGCTGGTCGCCCTCTTCTGACTTGTATACCTCATCCCCAGCTAGTACAGTCATGTAACTATGTTCAAAATCAGTCATATTCCACGTTACCATCTAGCTCAGGAACAGGAAGGTCTGGGCCTTATGGCAGAAGGAACATTGGAGTATTGGACATGGTGCTTGCTCTTGCTATTTATTCCTTTTAAATTTATCATGCAGAAATAGCACTCCGTAATGTGACTTTTTTTCCTTTCCTCCAGACATTTGAAATGGCAAATGGCATACTCGTTTACCATTCTTACAATCCCTCAAGTTCTCCACTCGGATATAACAGAACTTGTCAGGATTATTCTTACACTTGCGATCCATTCTTACAGGAATAAAAAATTTTAAGCTGAAAAGAGAAAAAAAAATCGGCACTCCGCTCTTCGTTGACACTTAACACAGTACATTAAAATCATTTTAAGCTGAGAGGTAAGCCCCTCCCACTCTATGTATGTGGGTGTTAGCGAGTAGGGTGGTACACTGTAGTTAGGTACACATACAACATTATATGCTATACTAAACACCAAGGCACCCACGATCATCTGTGACAGTCCACATGCTTTTGAATAAGTGTTATTGTGTACAACTTGTGAAGTATTCAAGCACATTTTAAAAACCAGACCTAACCAAACACAATGAATGGTATTTTGGGATTCAGCATAAAATGGCGATCATATATCACTTGATTAAACGTTTGACTTTTGTAAAAAAAAAAAAAAAAAAAAAAAAAAAAAATTAACGCAGGCCAGTGTAATAGTCTCTACGAATCCCACATTTGCTCTTGGGCATAGTTCTCTTGTCGATATACTTCTGGTGCACCGACTGAAAATAGTCAGACTACAGAATCCATGTTGCTAAAGCCCTGCTTATACAGCTCATAAAACCACTCTGCTGAAAATCTCAAATATAATATATTCTTAGTTCTAAAACACTATTTATATTTACCAGCAAAATAGTTTATTCGTTTCCCAAAATCGTCTACACCAGCTTTATTTTACTATTTGAATAAAAAATTAGGTTCTGTGTTATATACACATACATGCGCGCGCTATGCAGCGAGTGTAAAAAAAAAATAAAGTGCCTCCGTTGGATTAAAATGTCATGAATCTTCAATAGTAATCTAACAACTGTAAGGTGTCTCTTATAGCCGCATCTCCAGAAGAGAATGTAAGACCCTAGAAGGGCTAAAAAGCCACTCCTTTTTTAGTATAAATCAAGCGATGGCATTACTCGAAATAGAATCGCAGCCAAATGCTTCACGTCTCGTCGGCGTCAATATCGGTCCAGTTGTCTCGTGAAATAAGTAACGACGTTGTGGACACGGAACAAATTTTTTACATTTTTCGAGGTTCATTCGAACGATTGCACATCAGAAAGTAATACTTCACGCCGACGCTCTACAATCTACTTGCATGAATAGTCGAAGTTTTATGCGCATGAACAAATGAAGTAATTTCCAAGCCAGTACTTAGCCGGACGTGTTGTCGTTCTGAACTGGAAGAGGATTTGTCTCTGACCTTGGAAATAAAAATCAATCTGATATATCGAACCGTAAATCGATATCGAATTCAAATTACCAAACCTTCATAAGGAATTATATTGGTTTCAATCATTCATATGTTGCTTTACAAGGCAATTTGATAGCGTCTCACGTTCGGTATTCATCATTGTGAATGGCGTGAGAAAATTGCTTCTATTAATAAACTAGATATGATAACGAGTCATCCCTTGGACGCATGCGCCGTAACTACCAAACTCAATGAAGTATTTTCCTTAACAGACGACAAGCAGAATCGCTTTGCTGTTGTGAATATCCTGTCCACTATTCTAATAAATCGAATTTTGCCTGAGAGCTGAAAAAAATAAAACAAAAAATAACGCACGAAGATGAATCTACAGCGAATGTTTAGAGAAAATGTCTTTTATTGAATTATAATCGTTTTATTAGATAAATCATTTTAATTATTTTTTTACATGTTTAATATGCTTTAGTGGAGTAATGGAATAACGGCTCTGACTGAGGAATCTGAGAACCGAGTTCGAATTACAGTCGAATCCATTACATTCACTTACGTCTTGAATTTTATTTTCATTAGAGAACACTTCCACACCAAGACGTTTTGCAGCGATCAAAAAAAAAGGCAATAGTCGATGATTGCAATTTTGTTTTGATGAATGACATCACATGATTTATTCAAAAATATGAGTAGCGCAGATGTGACTTTTCAGTCTTGCTAGGGTCTTACATTTTCTTAAGATGCGGCAACGTTGGGCATCTTGCAGTTAGATTACTATTGAATTTTCATGACATTTTAATCCAACTGAGGCACATTGTCTTCTTTTTCTGTTTTTGTTTTTTGTTTTACTTGGATGTTTTTTTTGTTTTGTTTTTTTGTTTTTTTTGGCGGGTTGTTGTTTGTTTTGTCCAGTTTTTATACTGGATACAAGTAGACATAACGTGCAATGAGTGTCACTCTCCCACGCCGTATATATATATATATATATATATATATATATATATATATATATATATACACATACATGATTTCAAGACATCAATACAATGAGTATACGACTCTCGTTTCTTTTCTAGTCTCTCTTCTGCGCACGCGCGCATTTGATTATTGGTTTTAACTTTTATTGGCCAATCAAAATGACGAACAAAAGTTTTTTTTTTTTTTTTTTTTTTTTTTTTTTTTTTTAATATGCTGGTCCAGACTTTCTAACGACATTCAAAAGCAGTCGAATAACGATTATTTTGCTGTTCATATTTTAAAGCTAATTCGTTTTTAAGACCTCCATTTTAAATTTTATTTTCTCACGTTTAACTTTTACTGAGACGATTTACCGCCCAATTTAAACGGTCTTAACATTTTTTTTTATCAGGTCATTTAGTTATACTTCGCCCGGAATTATTTTCTTTTTTATTATCTTTATGAATATTAAACATTTTCTTGAACCTTCTAAAAAGTGTGTACGAACTGCTGCCCCCCTTTTTATCGACCGTTTTTATTTTTTTTTATATTTTCACCAAAACCGGTAATAACAATCTGTTTAAAATTTTAAGAATGGGCATTTATTTTATCGTTACATTGACGCAAGAGTCTGACGCGAAAGTTCAATTAAATTCAAACTTTTGTGAATAACGAATCGACTAGCAATTTGTTCTGCTTTTGGTTTTATGTTTTCTTGTGTAGTGATTGGTGATGACTAGACTCGACGTGGGTGAAAGCCAGTGAAGGAGAGTGACTCTTCTGAATACAAATAGGCAACAGTAAACAACTCTTTCCTTAAGAAATCATGGCAATTCACATGTAATATGTACAGGGCTACGATTGCCTACATTAAAAAATACGAAAGCGACTCTGATGGTATAATTTATATTTTTTAACACTGGGTAATTCTTTCTCTTAGTGGCTATGTCTTGCTTGGGGTGAAATTATATAAAATTTATTTTCTGATAGTGTATCTGTAAGGGAACAAAATTCGCCCTCTAAGGGACTTTATCAAGGAACTGTAGGATTTTTGTTGCATATGTTTATATACAAAAACGAGGATGTCGGTTTATCAAGGCTTTTTAATTTGAGAATGTCCATGACTGTTCACGAGGTGGTTGAAAGGTCAGTCAAAACATGTCGAGGACACAGAGTTATAATTCAGTCTGGCAAAAAGTAAGCGAGCAATATTCAATAAATTTTTAATGAATATTGTTTACATTGTGATTAGATTATGGCATGAGGTGACCGTATGTGTTGTACATCTTCAAAACATGAGGTGATGGATTTAACTGTTTTCTTTTAATTTTTCAAGATATATTTGGTCGTGTATGTTGGATTGGGAAAGTAGTAATTCTTTCAAGAATACTGAGACTTGGGGTGGGGATCAAGGCCATAGATTTATATTTGGTAATATTTCCTGAGTAAATTACTTTCGCTATTGATTGTGTTTTTTTATCATCAAAATTGTTGTCGAATTTATTTGTATGACTAGTGCATTTTATAAATGCCACACCCATCAAGAGAGTTATGGAGGTTCGTACCTTTCCCAAGAGTGGGTATTTTTTTTTTTTAATATAACGAACCCAAATGAAATTGGAACTCTGATTACCGATTAAGAATTTAGTCATTACACCGCCCGCACATTCAACCTGACAGGAACTCTTATTCCCAAGTGGCCACCCATCTAGGTAGTGACCAGGCTAGACGTTAACTTCGGTGATCGTACGTGATAAGGTCGTAAGCCCGGTAAATAGGGATGTTAACTACGAAGCTTAAAACCTACCAATTTCATGCTCTGACTTGTTTTTATGTGTGTGTCTGCGTTTTATTCTAGATAAATAATCCAATTTGATCAAATTTATCTTGTCTACAACTTTTCCTCTTTTGACAATGTTTTGTTTTATTCTAAGAGCTACTATATTCCACCGATTATTCAGATACCTTATTGGGAAGGTTTGGTTTACATGCTGAGCCTTCCTTAGGGCAACTTCGATTTCAATATCGAGGGAAAACACTTTTCATGTGGGCGTTGTAAAAAAAAAAAAAAAAAAAAAAAAAAAAGACTGATCTTTACCATAAATATTAGTATACCCCCCCCCGCTTCTGTACCACCTCCAGGCAGTGGGAAGTGCTCCCTATGGGATAGATCTCCAATCACCAGCCTAGAGTAATTGCCTTATTTCCTTGTCAAGGGGATACAGCCTTTCTTGTTATGCTGCAGAATGATAAAATACTAGATATGCTTACGACCAAACAGTAATAGAAGTTGGCTTCTCTGGCGACTGCCGATCTGGCTGTAATAAGCAACTCCGGCAGATCGATGGTTTCCTTTTGTTATTCTATGATTCTGACTTCAATGTTTAACCCCGCGATCTGGATGTTGGCGGAGACAGTTTTCTCTCAACTCTGAAGAACGATTACTAGATACACATCTTTGAATTAACCAACATTGCCACGATTGCATTGCATCATCCGCAGACTGGATAACTCCCGGATAGATAATGGTAATTATACTTTTCTAGTGCTGGGAGATTATGCTGAAAGTTTTCATCCAAATGCTGGACGTCACTTCTCGCATCTCCTAATCGTATTTTGAGCGATAAAATTATTTCGCAGGAGTTTCATTTAATTTTTCTGTGCACATGGTTATTTAATGCACGTGTAGGGGGACCATTTTCTTTTTCTCGTATATTAGTTTGCGTGTAGGTGGCGTAACGGATATCATCCCGGAAAAAGGAGTCTGCGAGTAGTTAAAAAATCGGCTTTTTGGCATTCACTTTCATACCAATGCTCTTGGAATAGAAATCCATTTCTTCTACAGGTTAAATACCTGTAGACTGTGCTCTCGAGCCTTAAATGGCAGCTAATCTAGTCCAAATTTCAAGCTGTAGAGTAGGCAATGGTTTAAACTGCTATTCCTCCCCCCACAAGAAGTCGTCGTAATCCACAAATATCGTAAATTGCGGCGTACAAGCCGACCTCTAATTTTAGCTCAAAATTTTGAGTTCCCTTATAGGTCACCCCGACTTCACCAAACAAAAACATACGATAGGCTACCAGTGGCCCAAAACTTAGGCCTACCGATAAATAGGCTACAGTATACGATAATCCGTGCCAAAAATACATAGGTGACACCACTACTTGTATATTGAGACACTTACCGTAATATCTTTTTATGAGTTTTCTAGTAAACAACCTATAACACACACCGGTAGGTACCGTATATTGTATCGGTATAACTTAATCCGTCAGCACTACTGATAAACACACACTAAAGTCAACATCAACTCCTATAAAATATTTTAATCCTAGATTACACATCATGCCATATAGCCTTTTTTTATAGGCCCGCTATGTATCTTATATAGGCCCGCTATGTATCTTATATAGGCCCGCTATGTATCTTATATAGGCCCGCTATGTATCTTATATAGGCCCGCTATGTATCTTATATAGGCCCGCTATGTATCTTATATAGGCCCGCTATGTATCTTATATAGGCCCGCTATGTATCTTATATAGGCCCGCTATGTATCTTATATAGGCCCGCTATGTATCTTATATAGGCCCGCTATGTATCTTATATAGGCCCGCTATGTATCTTATATAGGCCCGCTATGTATCTTATATAGGCCCGCTATGTATCTTATATAGGCCCGCTATGTATCTTATATAGGCCCGCTATGTATCTTATATAGGCCCGCTATGTATCTTATATAGGCCCGCTATGTATCTTATATGGAAAAACGCAGAAATTGTGCATATAATACCTAGTTGTCGGAATGACTGATTGATTTAAAAGGCGCTTCGCTTAGTGCATACCCTTAGTGTATCAACTGTTGAACGCCATGCCTGCTGTATCATTAATAGAATAATGAATTTTTCTTATTTTATATCACTTTCTGCGTTAATATGCCAAATATGTTCAAACAAGTCTTACTTTTGATATATTTGTGGCAGCCTGCTGGAGGTACGGTAAGTGGTGTACAGTAATTGTTAGGAATTCTGTTTCCAACTCTGTAGTAAAGGTTTGCATTTTATACCCTTCATATAAGTCTATCCCTAGTTTTGGAAAGATCTTTTTAGGCTTGAAAACTCTACTTGTACGTCGCAATTTACAATAATAAAGAAAAGCAAACTGTAGAAGGCCATGTGATTGTCTACTATTATAGGCCAAAAAGACGTGAAAACTAGGAGACGACTGCAAGATTTTTAAAGGTTAACGTCTCCCGCTTCCAGATTCTTTAGTGAGGCGAACCAATACGTGGCGATGAAACCCCAGCCTAAGGGTCGGCGTACGTTTTCTGATCACATTCCTCCCGCTGCTTCCGAAAAATGATGCGACAACTGCTGTTGTAAATAAAATGTATAAATAATAAAACGAGATACGAAATTCTGTCGTAGTCTACGATGTAGCGTTGGGTTGTGACAAATTGAAACCCGAAACGAAGCGCAATACTGCATGAAGAGATGTAGCCGTTTAAAAAATAAATTTGTGACAGTTGAAAGATTTCGTATGTTAAATATCGCTTTTTTTTCTTCTTTTTTTCTTTTTTTTAACTGAAGAAAGTCGAAATGATTTCGGTGATTTTTATCAGATAGTGAATCCAGTTAAGTTTCCTCATAGATTGAGGCCTTCGGGTAACACTCTGTTTTAGAAGTTTCTTTGCCACTTTATTCCACTATGGATAAAGATGTCTGGATAGTCCTGCTTTGCTTGCTGTAAAGGTATCCTGTGAGTTATTTTCTCATAACGCGCGTTCAAAATATTTCAGTTGTCTGTTTCTAAATCCTTAATATTTCCTATTCCCAAAACTTCTTTGTCACATGTTCTGCCCTGAGCACTTTTAACATTCGTCAGTAGCATCAGATGACTGAATTGGAATGGAATTGTCCACAATTCAATACCATATGGGAAGTTAGATATTACAGAGCATATTTTCCTTGTTTCTGATGTCATCTTTAAACATTTTTTTATAAATACTTAGCTAACTTTTCAGAAGCTATTTCCCTACACTTGGATAATCTCATCAGAGATGGAAAGACTTGATGCAACAAATGTGGTTCCACAGGAGGATGCTGAGAATATTAACATTTTTCGGATCGTTCAGCATTGATTCAGACTACCAACATTTGTTTCAGTTCTATGGCGAAGTCCAGTAATTCATTAATTATTCCACTCTTTGAATTTTTCTCTGTGAATTGCAGAATTCACAATCCGATTCTTTTATCTCTTGAATTTATTTGATGCTGTTATCAGTTTAAAAATTATTGCCGTTTGATAACGATAAAATCAAGATTGTTATTAAATAAAACAAATTGAACAATAATGTGGGTAAACAGAAGGATGCTGAGAATGCTACAGCTGAACATACGAGCAACGACGTGGCTTTATGGGAAATACCAACAAAAAGGACACTTACTTAAATATTATTACTTATAAGTGACAGTTGAAATTTCCAAGGTACATTTCCTTTGTTTGTTTTGGTTGTGTGTGTTTTTATTTCCTTTGTTTTGGTTGTGTGTGTTTTTTTCCTTTGTTTGGGTGAGTGTGTGTGTTTTTTTCCTTTGTTGGGTGGGTGTGTGTGTTTTTTTTTTTTTTTTTTTTTTTTTTTGTTGCTTTCCTTGGGGGGGTTTCTTTTGTTGTGTGTGTGTGTGTGTGTGTGTGTGTGTGTGTGTGTGTGTGTGTGTGTGTGTGTGTTTTTTTTTCCTTTGTTGGGTGTGTGTGTTTTTTTTTTTTTTTCCTTTGTTGGGTGTGTGTGTGTGTGTGTGTTTTTTTTTTTTTTTTCCTTTGTTGGGTGTGTGTGTGTGTGTTGTTTTTTTTTTCCTTTGTTGGGTGTGTGTGTGTGTTTTTTTTTTTTCTTTTGTTGGGGGGGGGTTCTTTTGTTGGGGGGGTATTGGGGGGTTCCTCTGTTTGGGTGTGTATTTTTTTTTTCTTTGTGTGTTTTTTTGTTTTTTTTTCTTGGGTGTGTTTTTTTTTTTTTCTTTTTTTGGGTGCGTTTTTTCTTTGTGTTTTTGCGTTTGTGCGTGTTTTTATGGGGTTTTTATGGTTTTTTTTTGTGTTTGTTTCGTGTGTTTTTTTTTTAATTTCCCTAACCTCATTTTACTTCTGCTCTTGATTTCGAAACATGCCATAGTTATCTCTTCCGTCTTCATTCTTTGACCCATCTGAGGATCACATCAGCGCGTAAACCTTGAGGCCAAGTTGTGTGCCGGTTGTTTAGTGATTGGATTCCACCTTTTATTCTAGGTGAGTTTTCGTACAGGATATTAACTATTGAGCACCTTGTCATCTGTTAAGGAAGGCTCTAAATTGTCATTTTCTCCGGCAGTTCAAATCCCCTCCCCACCAAGATTGTGTGTGTGTTTCTGTACGGGTAATTGTTCTGATAAATTTTCGCTATTTTACTTAGACATTAAGACATTAATTGGCAACTTCTCTCGCACTTCTCGATTGTGGAACTCCCTTCCGTCTCCATGCTTTCTTCCCAACTTTGCATTTAAATTTTTTGAAGATCAATGTCGTTGTCTTCCTCTTTTATTGTCCCCGCTCAATAACTCTCCTCTTTCACTTGTTCTTTCACACTCAGTAAACCCTTGTCTTGGTTTCACTGTCTTTCTTGGGGTGAGATGAGATCACACAGTATTGATAGGGGGTTTCCTTCCGAACCTTCTATTCGAAGTTAATATCTTGATAGTTATTATTTACTCTTCGAGTTACATATGTTATCCATTTTAATTGTTGCTGCTGTTAGCAGCCCTCATCTGATCGGGTTTCTGTTATTTGATACAGTTTTTTTCTGATTCTATAGCGCCGGTCCACAACCATCAAAGAATGATCATCTTTGCCAAGACCTTCAGGCATTACTCGCTCAAAGCCTTTTTTTTTCACCATTGACCTGAAAAAGCAGTAGTATATAACTGACCGTTTAGATAGTTCTGAACTGGTTTAGCGCCATGCTTGACATCCATATAAAAATATTTCTCTTAAAATGTTATTTAAGATAACTAGTTTTAGGGTTGATGATTTAGTTTCGTATCAAATTGCGATGTGCGAAACTGAATCTAGTACAGCCGATGTTGAATTTCCTTTTCTTTTGTACTTAATTTTGTTAAAACGTATTTTTACAGGTTTTGAGCCCAGTTTTGGGCGTTAATTATTTGCCCACAGCTGACTCTCTAACAAGTGCTACCACTCCGGGTGAGGGTGGACCTGGTAACACCAGCAATTAAAAACTGGTTCCAAGCTCCTCAAAATCTCCTGATCAGAGGCCTTGCTGTTTGATGTAGCATATCGTCTTTACCCGGACGCGGATGTAACTTATCGTCTTGCCCATAAGAACTGGATGAAAGGCAAAGAGTACAACTTCGGTATGCTGATTCCTACATAGTGATATCTGAAGTGTTTCCACATCCTGAATTTGTTTATCTTCAGTCTCAGTTCTTCTTCATAGAGGATGCTGATTTTTCTGTTCAAGATAATTCTATTTTCCAACTATGAACATCTATGTCATCATCAGAGCACCCCTGAGTTCTCGCTGTATTTATTTATTCATAAACTAAATGTAAGAATTATGAGACAGAGATAAATTAATATATTAATATATACATTTTAATATAAACTATTTCACTTCCTTATCATATTTGTAAATAAAACATTAAATAGATTGAACGACTGTCAAAATCTCTTTTACGATTTCAACTGGAAAGCGAATCAGGATTGTTGGGAATGTCCATTTTATCTTTAAGGGAGACGCAATGAAAGGGTTACAGTTGTTCAGAAATAACTTTTTACTTCTTTATCAGATTTGTACATCTAATTTCCCTTCTCTGCTAGAATTTCCCATGGAATCGGCAGATTAGAAACCCTGGTCATAACAGATCCCCTTGCACCTCCGCTTCTAATCAAACTGGATTTTTTTTTTATCTGCCTCCTCCTCCTTAATGATCATTAATGTCAAAAAGACACGTATAAACATCACTGCTTCTTACTCCCGTAAGGCAGCTTCTTTTGTTTTTAGCTCCCCCCCCCCTATTCAATCTCTATCGGCAATCGGCTACTCGGCCATGTCTTTCATTTGTGTTAACAATTACCGACTAACATTCCAAGCAAGATCAGCAAAACAATCAAGATCAGAGAGTTTCTTGGAATTATTTTGACCAAGTCCATTCCTTCTATAATGGCTGGGAATCTTGTCTCCCGGATCAATAGTAGGGAGTTCGATTCTCTCGTGGTAACTCATATTTGCTGCCTTGTCAAAACTAAGTTACGCTTAAAAACTAAACATATTTTCGCTTATTCTAAAAACTGGTTTCTGCATAAAAACTTTTCAGTCGTCATAGCTGTGATAATACGAGGGTCGCCCAGAAAGTTCGTAGGCTGACCAAGATATAAGTACTCACCAGTTGGTAGACTAAAAGACACGCAAGTGTACCAGAACACAACAGCTAAAAATAAATAAAAACAAACTTTCCTAAATCTCCATTACCTTTTCTCTTCGCAGACACCAGAACAAATGTTATTTTTTTCATGGTCACATGCTGGATGACCATCATTGATATTGAATGACAATCCGCCTCAAATCTCCGGCACTTTTCTCTTTATCATCGCAGGCTCTATCAACAACAACGCTAAAATTTAGAAATCTTAATGCTACCTCTGTTCTTTTTCTTTATTGTTCTTTTCTCTAGAGCCGTAATAACTCAAGAGTCTAAATTTGCTTCGCTTCGTTCATTTTCCTTCACCGTTTCGTCCGTCCGTGAAATTGCTTGATACTTGATCCAGCCTGTATTTACCCAACCTCCCCACCAGGCAAGATGTGCCACAAGGCCGATTTTTTATGTGGGTCGATCCGAGCCCATAGGCCCGGACAAAAATTCCCCTTAAACCCCGCATACACGGTGTCGGGTTTGTCTACCTTCCCAGACGTGACTTTGCCCTTTGCAATGGCCTCGTCTGCTTTCCTCTCTGCCCGAAAGCAGAGTTCGACGTCTTGGTGCTTGATCAAGCCTAAGCTGGAAAGCAATCCCTGGCTCCACGCCTGGCGTTCCATCTATCATTATTCGAATAGTTTCCGAGCGAAATGCTGCATCATTGCCCAGTAAGACTTCCTCCACTGTTCCTCGCTAAAAAGATATCCTTGGGCACTTCTGAAACGATGACTACTGTTTCCAATCGGATGTCTTTCCAAACCGCAATCTGTTCAGGATCACAGTCAACTATCGTCAAGTACAACTTTCCTCTGTAGTACGTCGCATATTTATTTAGTCTTCTCTATTCGGTGGACATCCGGGTCTCTTACGAACAAGATAGAATGTTATCCTTAAAGGCCTTATCCTAAACAGCATACCGAAGTTGTACTCTTTGCCTTTCATCCAGTTCTTCTCCGTCCTGGGCAAGACGATAAGCTAAACCGCGTCCTGGGCAAGACGATAAGCTACATCAATCAGCAAAGCCTCTGATCAGGAGGTTTTGAGGAGCTTAGAACCAGCTTTTAATTCTTGGTGTTCACAGGTCCACCCTCACCCGGAGTGGTAGCACTTGTTAGAGAGTCAGCTGTGGGCAAATAATTAACGCCCTAACTGGGGTCAAAACCTGTAAAACTAGGTTTTATTACCAGCAATGAACTTTGGAAGAAAAAAATATTACAAGCAATATATTATTGAAACAAAAAATATTACCAGCAATAAAAAAACTCCTGTCGGCACTAAATAATCCATTGAGGTTGATATGCCGTAAACCAAACCAGTTTTTCTTTATTCGGGTCAGAGTATCGGCCTTTATTCATCTCCGAAAGCTTAAAAGATGCACGTAAATTTAGTCGAAATTCGCTTAACTCTTTCAGTATTCCCAACCGTCGTCGAATAATCATTTTCGCAGTACCCTTTGTCTGGACCTTCTTTTTCTCTGTAATCACTGAACCTATCTATTTCAACAGTCGCCGAATCGGTCCTGATTTCCAGGGCTTTACTCTCCATTTCGAAGCTAAATTTATGGTGACACCCAACTCGGTCACGTTGATAGTCTGGTTGAGAAAGAAGAATGATTTTCTTCATCTACAATGCCGTCGATTTCTGCACTCGCACACAGTGATACTGCATCACACCATACTATTCCCTTTGTTGATTTTGGAGGGGATGCATGTCACCTCCCTCGAACTTAGTACTGTCTTCTTACCTCTTCTACAATTTCTTATCACATTAACTCTCTCATTATCCCCTTCATCCTCCCAGTCGACTCTGTCGTTATCCCCTTCATCCTCCCAGTCGACTCTGTCGTTATCCCCTTCATCCTCCCAGTTGACTCTGTCGTTATCCCCTTCATCCTCCCAGTCGACTCTGTCGTTATCCCCTTCATTCTCCCAGTCGACTCTGTCGTTATCCCCTTCATCCTTCCAGTCGACTCTGTCGTTATCCCCTTCATCCTTCCAGTCGACTCTGTCGTTATCCCCTTCATCCTTCCAGTCGACTCTGTCGTTATCCCCTTCATCCTTCCAGTCGACTCTGTCGTTATCCCCTTCATCCTCCCAGTCGACTCTGTCGTTATCCCCTTCATCCTCTCAGTCGACTCTGTCGTTATCCCCTTCACCTTCCCTGTTCAATCTCTCGTTATCCCCTTCACCTTCCCAGTTCAATCTCTCGTTATCCCCTTCACCTTCCCAGTTCAATCTGTCGTTATCCCCTTCACCTTCCCAGTTCAATCCCTCGTTATCCCCTTCACCTTCCCAGTTCAATCTGTCGTTATCCCCTTCCCAGTTCAATCTGTCGTTATCCCCTTCCCAGTTCAATCTGTCGTTATCCCCTTCCCAGTTCAATCTGTCGTTATCCCCTTCCCAGTTCAATCTGTCGTTATCCCCTTCCCAGTTCAATCTGTCGTTATCCCCTTCCCAGTTCAATCTGTCGTTATCCCCTTCCCAGTTCAATCTGTCGTTATCCCCTTCCCAGTTCAATCTGTCGTTATCCCCTTCCCAGTTCAATCTGTCGTTATCCCCTTCCCAGTTCAATCTGTCGTTATCCCCTTCCCAGTTCAATCTGTCGTTATCCCCTTCCCAGTTCAATCTGTCGTTATCCCCTTCCCAGTTCAATCTGTCGTTATCCCCTTCCCAGTTCAATCTGTCGTTATCCCCTTCCCAGTTCAATCTGTCGTTATCCCCTTCCCAGTTCAATCTGTCGTTATCCCCTTCCCAGTTCAATCTGTCGTTATCCCCTTCCCAGTTCAATCTGTCGTTATCCCCTTCCCAGTTCAATCTGTCGTTATCCCCTTCCCAGTTCAATCTGTCGTTATCCCCTTCCCAGTTCAATCTGTCGTTATCCCCTTCCCAGTTCAATCTGTCGTTATCCCCTTCCCAGTTCAATCTGTCGTTATCCCCTTCCCAGTTCAATCTGTCGTTATCCCCTTCCCAGTTCAATCTGTCGTTATCCCCTTCCCAGTTCAATCTGTCGTTATCCCCTTCCCAGTTCAATCTGTCGTTATCCCCTTCCCAGTTCAATCTGTCGTTATCCCCTTCCCAGTTCAATCTGTCGTTATCCCCTTCCCAGTTCAATCTGTCGTTATCCCCTTCCCAGTTCAATCTGTCGTTATCCCCTTCCCAGTTCAATCTGTCGTTATCCCCTTCCCAGTTCAATCTGTCGTTATCCCCTTCCCAGTTCAATCTGTCGTTATCCCCTTCCCAGTTCAATCTGTCGTTATCCCCTTCCCAGTTCAATCTGTCGTTATCCCCTTCCCAGTCGACTCTGTCGTTATCGCCTTCACCTTCCCAGTCGACTCTGTCGTTATCCCCTTCACCCTCCCAGTCGACTCTGTCGTTATCCCCTTCACCCTCCCAGTCGACTCTGTCGTTATCCCCTTCACCCTCCCAGTCGACTCTGTCGTTATCCCCTTCACCCTCCCAGTCGACTCTGTCGTTATCCCCTTCACCCTCCCAGTCGACTCTGTCGTTATCCCCTTCACCCTCCCAGTCGACTCTGTCGTTATCCCCTTCATCCTCCCAGTCCACTCTCTCAGCCCTCCCCCTTATAACTAGACGTCATAAACCATCCAGCGATAGTGTAATGGCCTGTCAGTTTTTCCGCAGATTGAAAACAGCTCATGTTTGCTCATGCATCTTCCAACGCCAGATCTTCTATGAAATCGGAGGCCCAATGCTCCCCAGCCTCCAATGATTCTGTGGGCTTTATCAAGCTAAACTTGCCGAGGTGCTCCACTACCCATGTTTACGGGCACTGCGGTCTCGTCCACCAAAATCTCATCGGCATTTTCTGTGCCATCCATCTTTTTTAGCGCCGTCTTAAGTATAGTTACCATGACTATTGGCGCAAAATTTAGTCCAAAATCCCTAAGCGGGTCAAACAATAAGTCTTTCCCTTAAACTGGTATTTCTATAATTTTCTTGCCACAACATATCTGCAGATATGCAGCTGTTAGACCCACAGTAGTGTAAGCGCCTCTGCCTTTCGTCTCCACTTCCGTATTGTTTCACCGCACTCATCTATCATTTCTCCACCTGATTGACATGACACGTACTCATTCAATTTACGGTAATCCAGCACAGGCCTGACCTTATTTTTTGTCGGCTGAACTGCCGTCGTTAGCGGCAACATTCCAGTTGTTGCACTTCTGTCCACGGAATAAGAATTCCCCCTTCAATCCACCTCTCCACTTGTTCAAACTCTGCTCTTACTTCTTCCTGCCATCGACTCTTTTAACAGGCCACTTTATTCTTAAGCACCGGGGACGCTGCTGTCCAGTTCCACTCAACCGTCCACTTCTTACCACCGACCTCTGCACAGAAGTCTTTATCTTCAATACTACAAGCATTCCTTTCTACAGTTTTACCGTCTGTAACTTGCAATCGCGTACTTATCGCACAATGTTTCTCACCAAACTGCACAGTACCATATTTATGAATGGTGACTCCTCCCAATCTGAATGATCACATGCATTTCCAACACAGCTTCGATAACTGCAACCAAACTGTGTTGGGTTTAGTCGCCAACTTAGTATTTTCAACGCCATGGTGCAAGTTCCTCTGCATCTCCCTTCTCTTCTGTCAACCGCCTTTATATTACTCTTTCGGTTCAATCCATCCACTAGAATGAATAGTATTTTTACTCTTCTCCCCTCTACCAATATATCTATTATTGTCTGTGATCTGTGAACTCACTCACTCACTCACTCACTCACACACATACACACACACACACATATATATATATATATATATGTCATCCACTGACAGACTGGCTAGACGTCCGATTGCTTCAAGCCGGGATCAAAACCTGACTGATTTTATATCTTTCCTCTAGGCCATCGTCGCACGGTAGAAAGGAAGGGAATTTTAACGTTTTTCTCTATACGAAAGCGGGTCGGAGAACTCATTTCCTACTTGAAGAGTAGGAGCCGCTGTTTTTCAAACTCCTTCCCTAGAGAGCTCAGCCGGATTTCCGGGAGCATACAGTCATCCACACACGCTTTCGCTGTATCACAGATCCTCAGCCCCTTATATATAAAAGAATTGTGACCGGCGCAGTAGCTTCCACGGTTCGTTTTCTTGTGGGTAATATTTCACAATATACACTGTCTTGCCACATCTGAAACTGGTTGGTTTGAATCTTGACGGGTCTTTACAATCGCGCAGCATATGCGGGCCCTTGGATGGCCGCTATATGTTCTGAACGATTTCGTCCGTCCCTCAAACTCCGTTGGCTTCTCTATGTACCTAGCCTGGTCTTGCCTTGTAATCACTGCCTTTCCAAGCTCTTGTGTTTTGTTGGCCATCAGCACCCTAGCAGTAGATATCAATTCACTAATATCCATTTAATTTATCCCGAGCAACTTCTGGAGGGCTACTGAGATGCTCTCTGGGAAGCCTTTGACAAATGTCACTTTCACAATCTGATCCAGCCTTTTACCGGCAAATCCCGCCTATCTCCGGATGTTGGTGGCGTACATGTCTACTGATTCTCCGGTTCGTCTTATCCGCCTCGGCTTTCCATATGCAAGAAACGGTCCTTCTGAAAACGCCTTTAGCGCATGCTCTATCCTCTGTATACCCTTTTGATCGTCCTGACTCAACTGAAGATGGACTTAAATCGTCTCCTTCCTGAAACAAGGGAATAAAACACATGCAAGGTCAGAGATCTTTGCAACATCGCAACCAATTCCACCTTTGCCAACTAGGCAATTACGTCTACATCTTCACTGAAAGTCTTCTCTTCACCATATCCGTATCTAAGCTTAATTTCCCATTCATGATAGCCGAAACAGCTTCTTGTTTTGGAGGTGATAAAACGCTTCCTCTTTCTACACGCTTCTTTCTTTCCTTCGTTCTTCCTTTCACTGAGCTTCATTTGTTCGTTCGCTCGTCCGTGAAGTTGATACTTGATTAAGCCGTTATAAGCAGGCAAAATTTCCTCGTAGATCCCGCATACGCTGGGTCGGGTTTGTCTACCTCCCCGGACGAGACTCTGTCCTGCATCATAGCCTCGTCTGGGTACCTCTCTGCTCGAAGGCAGAGAGTTTGACAAATCTCTTGATGCTTGATCAAGTCTGTATTTTGTCGACCTCACCACGAGGCAAGATTAGCACAAGGCCGATTTTTATGTGGGGCAATCTGAGCCCGTAGGCTCGGGCAAAAAATTCCCCGTAGACCCCGCATACATGGGCTCGGGTTTGTCTACCTCCCCACCTGAGACTCTGCCCTTCGCCATAGCCTCGTCTGAGCTTTCCTCTCTACCCGAAAGCAAGTAGTTTGACAATAAGTCATGATGTTTGATGCCTCTTGCCAACTAATTTCTCATTGACTCATCTAGCCACTTTCCTACCCAATTCAGTTTTTTTTCTTCAGCATCCATTATAATTATAGGTAAGGCAGTTAGCCTACATCGCAATTCATTTACGTAAGCATTTATTGTAGCTGCTTTATTTGCCATATTTAAACTACACTCAGCGTGTGTTTGGATATGTTGCAGACCCCACTAAACTCCATGTTGTCACTTCAAATAAACACGATCAAGTCCTGAAGCTTACCTGAATAAATATACTTGCGCAGTTACTCCAGCACACAGATCTCATGTCATGTCACATAGCCAGATGGCTGAGCTATAGGTTAAATAGTTCGAATTTCTTTTAGTCTTTCAGTTTCCAAAGTAAGGCATAGATTTTAGGTGTGTACATGCAATAAGCTTTAGAGGTGAAAATGCTGTTAAAAATTATTTTGATACACCCTAATATTATCGTGTGTTTGTCTATCGCGTGTTTAACTGACCGTTCTACCTGTGATCAGAATATAGTACCTGTTCGATGTCCCATTCTTCTTAGCTACGTTATTTTATATAATTACGATTCCTAACCGAGATACTTGTGTAATATTAAACGAGATGGAATATGGGTCCTAAAGGAGCTGTACTAGATAAGAAACCCCCTCCCGCTAAATAAATGAAACTCCTGCACCAAGAGAAAATGATGTGGAGGTAGATGAAAGAAAATGGCACAATCTTTCTGTCTTGATATCAAGAGACAACGAACGAACTAAAAATTGAAAAGCCAGCAAATTTGGAGACGCGTGATATTGCGATACATTGGAATTCTTTAAGGTGTGATAGATGAAACTCTAAGAGAAGCTGCAGTAGGAATTAATACAGTCCATACACCTTTTCGCATAACAATGTGATTTATGTTTGCATAACATTCAGATCCCCAAAGATCGAATAAACCAAAGAGCAACAAAAGTGAAAGATAAAATCAACGACTGAGAAAAAGAATTAGATAACTGATATTTTCAGTTGTCAACATCCATAGAATTGCCAAGAGATCAGTAAGTTATTATAACCCTTATTTCATTTCGTATTTCAATACCCATCTTTCTGTCATATCAATAATTTGTTATTGGCTGTTATTTTTCTCGTTGTCCCTCTGCAATTTCCGATCTTGGATTTAACTTTTGCATTCTTTACCATTTGTAATCGTCTTTTTCTCGTCATCTATTCACAAAGTTAAGCAAGTTTTCCATCAATCTCTTTAGTTCAGTATAACGTTAAATTCTCCAAGGCTTCTTTCCTCATTATGTCCGATAAATTTAATTTGAAAAATCTGTATAAGTTGCTTTGGCTCGTCGTATTCTCAGTCTTCCTTAGTAGAATCACGTCTCTGCCGATTTGAGTCTCTTTTTCGTCCATGAAAAGATTCTTCCATATTGATTAGATGTTACATAGCAGAGTCCAGAAGCTCTTTTCTTTCCAACATATTGCTATCTTTTAATACGTTTCTGAGGCACGGTAGACTAACGGATTGCAGCTCGGATTGAGGAATCTGAGATTCGAGTTTCAGTAGAGTTGATTACATTCCCTTACGTACTGATACAATTGGGAAAATGTATAAAATCTGTTGCGGACAACCCCGGAGGGGGGATGCGATGGCCCGGGCGCCCCCTTGAGTCGTAGATGAACGATGTCACAGGGAGCCCGCCACATTTTTACTTTGTGATCTGACGAGGTGAAACAATATGGACAACAGAACGAAGATGTATATGAATTAAGCAGGGGTTTATTACATGAAGGAGAATAGGATGTATATTGGCATTGTCGGCGGTTGGTTGTTGCTGATGCGGACGCTTCTGGTTGAGGGTTGATAAGTGGATGCTCCAGTCGGGTCGAAGGTTAATGAAGTGCGGCTGCTCTGGTCGTGTCGACGGGGTTGCAGGTTGTAGATGAGTGCGGTTGCTCCGGTCGTGTCGACGGTTGATGATTGCGTGGCTGCTCCGATCATGTCGACGGTTGGGGGTTGACGGTTGCGTTGCTGCTCCGGTCGTGTCGACGGTTGGAGGTTGACGATTGCGTTGCTGCTCCGGTCGTGTCGACGGTTGGAGGTTGACGATTGCGTTGCTGCTCCGGTCGTGTCGACGGTTGGAGGTTGACGATTGCGTTGCTGCTCCGGTCGTGTCGACGGTTGGAGGTTGACGATTGCGTTGCTGCTCCGGTCGTGTCGACGGTTGGAGGTTGACGATTGCGTTGCTGCTCCGGTCGTGTCGACGGTTGGAGGTTGACGATTGCGTTGCTGCTCCGGTCGTGTCGACGGTTGGAGGTTGACGATTGCGTTGCTGCTCCGGTCGTGTCGACGGTTGGAGGTTGACGATTGCGTTGCTGCTCCGGTCGTGTCGACGGTTGGAGGTTGACGATTGCGTTGCTGCTCCGGTCGTGTCGACGGTTGGAGGTTGACGATTGCGTTGCTGCTCCGGTCGTGTCGACGGTTGGAGGTTGACGATTGCGTTGCTGCTCCGGTCGTGTCGACGGTTGGAGGTTGGAGTGCCGAAGAACCTTCCGTAAATAATTACTATCAATAGCGTACGGGAAAGGTTTGTTGGTCGTCACAGGTGGGCTTTGGTCGTCAGATCTGGTTAGGACTGTTGGTTGGCTGGTCTGGTTATTGCTGCTGGTCGGCTGGTGATCGCTGCTGGTCGTGGCTGGCGTTGCGGGCTGCCGGGTCAAGTCTAATCGAAACCTCCTGTAATAATTACTAACAATTGTGTGTACAGGATAAGGTTGTGGACGACGTGCGGGCGGCCAGTAGGAGTGGCATGCCGAGAGTCAGAAGTGTAGAGTGTGTGTGTGTTCCAACTCGCGTCCAGTTGGCAGACCAAAAAAAATGGGAGCGTAACTTAATACAGAGCCCGGGGCGGCATCCTGGCCTCAAGGTCAGGTGCCTGTGCACCGACCGTGTCAGAGCCGACCGGTCAGTATCGACCACGAATTAGGCGATGAGTCGCTGTGTTAAGCTCGGAGTGCCTCACGACAGAAAATGGCATTACTGAAATGTCAAGAATCTCTAAAAAAAAAAAATGAGTGGAGATTTCTATGCGAAACTTACGGTGTAAAAACGCTTGGAGGTGTATTACGATTAGGTTCGTAACAACCGTGAACGAAAGAGGTAATCAGTTCATCTCCAAACGAAATTACAAGCGTGCAGGGATCATGGTGGAAAGGTCAAGTTTGAAAAATATCGTTCTCTACCGCCTTTAGT
>OZ038483.1:51378680-51446180 GCA_964036315.1 Acanthosepion esculentum
GCGCTGACCGTGTTCGCAGACGTACATACTGAAAAGTTCAATGCGCTCAAGCCTGCTCCTTATTTCAAACAATGGTACCTGTCGGTAAAGACAAGAACATCTGCTTGACATCGAGGATAAATTTGCATGCCTTTTCAGTCTTTCTGTATGCCTTCGTATCTTGGCCAAGGTACTCAGTTGACACTGTGTTAATATAAACCCTTTGACATGGTATTAAGTATTGATATTGTGTATAACTCATCTGGCTGAAACGTAATGGCTTTCACCTTCACGTTCAAGCAATATACAATTACAGTATGCGTCAAATTAGATTGTGTGCATAGTGGTTTTGCGATATCTAATAGTATGGTAGCAAACTGCATCAGAAAAAAAAAATATATATTTTTTTAGTTTTCCATTACGTGATCTCGGAAAAAAAGTGATAATATTTGAGTCACGTTTTAGCGAATGCCCAGAGGTTACCTCGCAAGAATATCTCAGAGACACTTTACAAGAAACGAGAATATATGTTAAAAAAAAATTACTTTGAAGCCAGCAAAGAGGCCACTGGATGCGAGCTAAAGGCCAGAAACACGCCAATGAAAAATAGCGCCTTAAGTGAATGAGAGAACGCGCGGAAGAGAAGGCTTCTTGTAGGTGCCTCGTGTAAGACAAGGCAGGAAAGATTGCGTTCGAATTTTTTTTTATTTTGTGAAATGTTCCTTTTTCCATCCAAACAATTATTTCATATTATTTGCTTCTGTTTTGCAACTGATTTTTGTACATTTATATCTTCATTACTATCTATCAAAGGTTGCATGTGCATGGATTTATTTTACTAGTTTTCTCGTGTAGGAAAAAATAAGACAATATTTAAGTACACTGTTTACATTACTCGGACTATTGTACTCATCTTTATCGCCATGTTTATCACAGCGTTTCGGCCGTTGTACGCTCTGGCCTTCTTCAGGTGGCTGGAATGTCGAACTGAACCCTTTATTTCGCTCACTGGGTTAGACTGTCCTAGTTCCACGTGCCATGTCTAATGGATGTCAGTTATCTCGAATCTGGCGGCCTGCAGGACAGCAGGAATATAGCGATAGTCATCCCTATCAAATGATTTGGACAGATCTAAATTGATCATCGCGGCCTCATCGTCGTTTTTTACACCCTCTATGAACTGCGGATCAGATGCAGGTTGCTCTGAATTATTCGGCCCCTCACAGCACAAGTCTAAGGACCCAACAGAGACTCGGCAACTGACTGCAAACGCTCCTACCGGGTCTTGGCCAAAATCTTTAACTCTGTTTTTAGCAGAGTTATGGGCCTATAATCACCTAATTTCCCCCAACACCCTTGCCCTTTTTTAACAGCGTGATCACACCCCCTGGTCTTTCCAGTTTATATAAAACTGGAAAGGTTTTTTTTGTGGCGCGTTTTATCCGTTAGGATTTCATCGGACTGGGCTTTGTTGACTTTGCCACGTCTACACATGCGCACGAAACGAGAGACGCGAGTAATTTCAAAATGATATAAATGACACTGAAAATCAAAAAGACAGATGAAATGGGACTAAGAGTAAAGACAAATGTTGCTAAGAGCTGCTAAGGATAGGCTTTTGTGGCGAATGGTGATCGACCACGTACTGAAGAAACCCTTTCTAGAAGGGCCCGGTTCTGTAGTCGCCAGATCGCAATCCTTAGCAGTAGCTTGCTACATAGAATAACCACCGTTCTACGGAAGATACACAATCGATAGGTACATATTCCCTTATCTAATTTGATCAGAATAAGCGCGCAATTTACTCGGCTTACCCGATTCGTAGATTTACCAGGAAGAATCAAGCCTACATTGTCTGTTAATCTTGCTGACACACGGGCTCCTGTTGACGTCTTTAAGTTTAACTTTGTCTGGCGGTAGTGGTGATTGAACACGCTACGAGAGTGAATAATCTGATTTTTAAAAAATGGACAATAGCACTATAGCAGGAGCCGAATTTCCGAGTAACACGTTATGCCTGTTGATATTCGTTAAGAATTGCTTCGTATAGCACGATGTTAAAGGTGGTAAAAAGATGTTTACCCTGTCAACGAAGCTTGAGATTTTTATTTTTATTTTATTTTCTTTCTTTGAAAACCAGCATCTTAGAACATACTTTTATATTCACACAAACACCGAACGCCGCTGGCGCCAATGTTACGTGCGCAACTACTTCTGCTACGTCGTGGTGGTGACGGTGGTTTAAAATTATCAAACCATTCCATTTTCATTCGATAGTTTTCAGTTGCGTCACTTTCCTTTCACCCTAATCTACAGCAGCAAGAATGTCTTAGAAAAATAAGTCCTGCTCAAAATATTTCGTTTGCAAAAGTGAAAAATTTCAATACAGATAACTTAATTCTTTGTGTTTTGCAATCTGAGTCCTTTTCAAATTTTTTCCTAACTATCGCCGTCCTGGGTATGACGATAAACTGCATCCGCGCCCTGGTTATGACGATAAACTGCATCCGCGCCCTGGTTATGACGATAAACTGCATCCGCGCCCTGGGTATGACGATAAACTGCATCCGCGTCCTGGGTATGACGATAAACTACGTCCAACAGCAAGGCCTCTGATCAGGAGGTTTTGAGGAGCGTGGAACCACCTCTTAAATGCTGGAGTTTCCAGGTCCACCCTGACCCGGAGTGGTAGCACCTGTTAGGGTCCTAGCTATGGGAAAATAGTTGACACCCAATCTTGTGTAAAAATAGGTTTTAATACCAGAAATACTTTGTAATAAAAAAATATATTACCAGCAATAATTTTTGAAGGAAAAATTATCTGCAATACTTAAAAAAAAAAATGTACTAGCAATACAAACAACTATACATTCTTTGAAAAATATATTACCAGCTATAGATTTCTTCAAGGAAAAATATTCCCAGAAATAGATTTTTGAAGAAAAACATATTACCAGCCATAAAAATTTTGTCGGCATTAAATAACCCATTGAGGTTGATATGCCGTAAAACAAACAAAACCAAACTATCGCTGCTGTTTGAATTATCAGTAGTTTGTGTTCCAAGAGAATATACGAAAGTAACGATGAAAAAGAAAAAAATATTCTTACAATGAAATCATGTCGGGGAAAAATCATTTCAATTTGAATTCGGTCTTGTGACGTATTAATTTTTATATCTACACTTTGTTTTCTACAACGGAGAGATCATATTTTAAAATCGATATTATTTTATACTAAATAGATCAATAAAGATTACCGGAAAAATCTTAAAAGAATTGCAAGAAATGATTTTAAAAAAATATTAATGGCTTTTAATTTTTTTTTCTCAATATATCAAAGAGTATTTGTAAACAGTAAAATATTCTTCTATCGTCGAACAGTTTAAATGCTTCCAAATGAGCAATTCCTTTTATCGAGGTACGTTGCCGCATGCTTGAAAAAAAGTTTTAAACTGATGACATCAGTGTATAGAAATGATCTCGAATACAAAATGACAAGTAGACAATCTTGAACCGGGAAACCAAAAAAAAAAAAAAAAACTCTAATAAAAAAAAATACACTATTTACAGCGTTCGGACTATTGTCCTCATCTTTATTGCCGTATTCACGACGTTTCGGCTGTTTTACTCTCCTACCTTCTTCAGGTAATATACGTTGGAATTTCGAACCCAGCCCTTTATTTATCCTATTTTTTATATTCTATTTATATTTACTTTTCGCTTCTAGAATCTTTCCTGTTTAATCTTTTGAGCTAGGCATGATATAAAGTGAATCTAGTCCTTGGGATTCTAACTGTAGTGCGGCACCTCCTCCTTGTGACTGCTCCAGCGTTTTTTTCTGGAACTAGCTGCATTAATTTTACAATTTTGGGCTTATACATACGCGGATGAAATCCCTACACATTAAACCGATCGTGTGTTGTTTTCGTCCACATTTTCACAAGCCTTATTTTTGGGATAGGATTAGTTTTTACCGTTTTTTTTTTGTTTTTTTTTTTTGTGAGATTGGTTATTTGGGGATTTCAGTCACATCGTTGCGCCTCTGCGTTGCACTGGTTTTGGGTGGCACTCAAGCCTTTAGCCTCTAACCATACACGTACGTGTAAGGATTCCACATTAAATCTGACCTTGTGCTCTCTTTCATGGGGGAGATAAATGAATATTAACAGTATTATCGAGTTAATCGCCGGCAGTATTTTTTTTATTTATTCGTATTAATAAAAGTGGAAGAGGTTTCCCTCTCGTGTGTATCTTAGTGCTGAAAATTGAAATGTTTTTCAAGTGATAGCAATCTTTGTTTAGTCTATAGCGAGTCAAAAACTAATTTCTTACGCATTTGTCGACAGAAACTGAAGCTAGAAACATAGCCGCTTCTTTTACATCTAAAATTAAATTTTATTTTATTTTCTCCCTGCAAATTTTTTTTTCGTATTTATGCTAATTTAATTTTCAAATCCAGTAATAGTCATACACATCAATAAGAATAAGCATAAACGTCATCTTTGTAAATAGAAAAACTTTCTCTTTTCATTTTAATGACAGTTATTTTGATAAAGAAATAGGTTTAATTTAATTTTGAAAATAATGTCTAATTAATTTAAGCTATTTTAAAACTTTATTTCCTGCATATTTGAAATTAGGTTTTTCATTTTTCTGTTAATTTTGAATAGTTTTCCTTTCCATTGTGCTCACAATTTTTCTCTTAATAGAAAAACTGTTTCTTTTTATTTTAATGACAGTTATTTTAATTTTGATAAAAAATAGGTTTAATTTAAATTAATTAAACATTATTTTCAAAATTAAGTTACTTTTCAACTTTATTTTCTGCATATTTAAAATTAGGTTTTTCATTTTCTGTTAATTTTGTTTGAATAGTTTTCTTTTCCACTGTGCTCACAATTTTTCTCTAAATAGAAAAACTATATTTTTTTTTTATTTTAATGACAGTTATTTTATTTTTGATACAAAAATGGGTTTAATTTAATTTTGAAAATAATGTTTAATTAATTTAAGTTACTTTTAAACTTTATTTCCTGCATATTTGAAATTAGGTTTTTCATTTTCTGTTAATTTTGAATAGTTTTATCTACTGTGTTCACAATTTTTCTGTAAATAGAAAAACATTTTTAATTTAGTCAATGTTAATTAAAGTTTATTAACTATTACTGAATAAATATTTTATTTATTAAAAAAATTTCTAAATCAAGGCGTTCATTTTCTTGCATATTATGTTGTCTTTAATTTTTTTAATTAATAGATGGAGAGGACAGAAAAGATACTGGGACCCTATAACAGCATCCAACGTGGACAACCCATTCTCTGCGGACATATTTTTGAAAAAACTTTCAGAAAATATGGAACACTCATACGAATGGGCCACGTTGGAGAATGCCATGAATGGTTTTCCACCAGTGTCAATCATTCAGTTAGAAGACTTTGGGGTTTCTACAAAAATAGAAACAAAGGGAGAAACTTTTCTGAATTCCCCCCCAAAATGTAGAAAAGTTGTCACTCAGTCTGTCCCATCTTCTACTGCCTCTTCAACCGCCACTCCAGTTGCAACTACATCCACTTCAGATGCAAACCTATCTGATGCTGCCACAATTTTGTATCCAGGAAATATGAATCTCTCTTCCTTCACAACCATTTCTGCTGCAGCTGCAACTATTTTTGATGCATCCCTGTCTGCTGCTAGTCAAACCCTGTCTGCTGCATGTCAAGAACTGTCAAGTTCAGAATTGGATGCAAGTCTACCTAAAACTTCTTCCCAGTCTTCATCTTCCAGTGACAAAAAAAAAGTTCAAAAAATAAAAATTTTGAAGAAACAATTACAACAAAAAAAATGAAAAAATGTCACTTCAAAAAAAAATAATAAGAGTACTGAAAAAAAAAAACAGAACATTCCAATCAATTAAACAGGAAAATATATTATGACTGCATTCTATCTGGAGTGCCTTCAAGTATTTCAAAAACAGTAAACAATATTTTGAAGACATTGTCACTGGAAGATGAGATTTTACAAAAAAGCTCAACTATGGTTTATAGAATGGTGGGGGAGCTTGGCTTCCTCTCAGATATGAAGACGTTCCGTGCAGTGGAAAATGCAGAAAACTGCACTTTAGTTTTCGATTCAACAACACAAGATGGACAGCACGTGAACTTTGTAGTATTAACCACCCCAACATCCTCTCATCTTGTGTCGTTGGAACGTCTTCCTGGGGTGGGGGGGTCTGTCATGGACTACAAGCAGCATATTACAGACACCATCAACAGATTAGCCAAAGTGGGCTCACTGTCTACTGGCGAAAGTGTCGATGCCACTTTGAAAAAAATAATTTCGAAAATTAAATGCTGCTTAACGGACAGAGCTCCCGTCAACCATTCAACTGTTACACTACTGGAGAAGGAGTGGCAAGTTAAGCTTTTGGAGCAATTTGCACCCACTGGAATCTATCACCAGAACAACAAAGAAAGCCCTGGGGGATTGTGAGGCCTGTACATCATCTGTTGTGAGTGAGTGCCTAGCATGGCGAATTATTGTGGGAATCAATTCTCTCAGATTTAGTGATAAATTAGGGACAATAAATGATATGAAAACCTTCATTAAACAACAAGGGCTTTCATTGTCCCAAATCACTAGATTTCGAGGGAATCGTCTGCATATAATTTTCCATCTGGGTGCAACTTACTTCCCTATTTTCGCACAGTGCAAACAATTTGTCTCGGGGCTTCCGACAACAAATAAAACAATTTCCAGGATGCAGTTACTTTTTATGGAAGAAGCCGCTATCGTCGAGTTGCAAGTGCTGGGAATCATAGGGAAGCTTTTTTCAGGGCCTTGGATGAGTACCTTCTATACATCTCCTGAAACTCAAAATGACCCATCGACACAATGAACATCGTCAAAGGGTTCATTGACAAGGTGATGGTATTCAGCGAGGACCCAATATCTATTTTCAGCTGTGTGGAGGACTTCTTTGGAAATCCAATACCAAACACTGTGAAAAACTCCCTGTTGATTTCTCCCCCAAATGAACTCCTGTTTCGACAAATGATGACTGCCTGTTTGAAAGGGATTCTGGAGGTGTTAAACAGTCAGTATCAGAAAACTTTCACCACTGTAGCGGCTTCATCTCCATCGCGTGTAGCGGCTTCATCTCCATCGCGTGTAGCGGCTTCATCTCCATCGCGTGTAGCGGCTTCATCTCCATCGCGTGTAGCGGCTTCATCTCCATCGCGTGTAGCGGCTTCATCTCCATCACGTGTAGCGGCTTCATCTCCATCACGTGTAGCGGCTTCATCTCCATCACGTGTAGCGGCTTCATCTCCATCACGTGTAGCGGCTTCATCTCCATCACGTGTAGCGGCTTCATCTCCATCACGTGTAGCGGCTTCATCTCCATCACGTGTAGCGGCTTCATCTCCATCACGTGTAGCGGCTTCATCTCCATCACGTGTAGCGGCTTCATCTCCATCACGTGTAGCGGCTTCATCTCCATCACGTGTAGCGGCTTCATCTCCATCACTTGTGAGGGAACACACCATGCTAGCGGAAAGCATCATCGGTGAATTTTGTGAAAGAAAGAAGCTTGCGCCTAATGCTTATGTTTCCAGCATAAGCGATGTCATCAAGGCCAAGCGGAATCAAGTAAGAAAATTTATCGATGATCTGGATGCTGAGCAATTCAAAAAATACCTCCAGATGGCAATGGCTTACAGCAGAAAGTATACAGCACAGAAGAAAATGCAGCAGCAAATGGTGGATGAGCAACTTGCCAAGAAGAGCCGAGATAAGGCAGTCCAGACTGAAAGGAGGAGGAGAGCTTCCATACAGAAGTCTTTGCATCAATTGAAAGATGCATCCATAATGACTTTGCTGGAGAAGTATCATCAACCAGGAGTAGCTGAAGTCCTGCATGAAATACTCACTGGGAAGTTAGTCGGGAGGACAGTCAAACACATTTGGACAGTTGATGGTGTCAACCGTGAATATGTTGGCTACATCATTAGTTATGCAAATCCTTTTTATACGATTTCATATCTTAATGATGAAGCTGAATATTGTCAACTAGACAAATGTGAAATTGGCACTATCTCATGCAGGACTTGCATTTTGATCAGCCCAGCAATGATGATTGAAGAGGCAGCAGAAGAAAACAACCCCCCACAAAAAAATGCCCTTTTCAGGGCCACAAATTATTCCCGAAAGTCTTTTCCTTGTTACATATAGTAGCAATTTCTTTTCAGTAATGTTTATTGGGTTAATAAAAGTTTTAGTAATTATGTAATTAATAATAAAAATTAAAGTAATAATAA
This sequence comes from Acanthosepion esculentum, assembly GCA_964036315.1. Lineage (NCBI taxonomy): Eukaryota > Metazoa > Mollusca > Cephalopoda > Sepiida > Sepiidae > Acanthosepion > Acanthosepion esculentum. Next base: position 51,386,977 of record OZ038483.1, read on the forward strand.
AATAATTGTCATGATAATAATTAGAAATAAAATGAAAAATATATAAATCGGGTAGGTACCTCTACTATTTCAGCATAAATTTAGATTTAATTAAAAGCTTAATGATTAAATTCATTATTTCCATTAAGTAAAAATTCTGGGGTATTTCAGATAGAAACTATATACATTGGATTGGAAAGTCACATTTAATTTTGACTTATTAAATAATAATTAAATTACCATTTCATAAATTAAGTTACTTCTATCATGGTATTTTATTTTACTTTTTTTAATTATTTCTGCATCTTCGAAAAGTAAATAAAAGTCAATAAAAATGTCGGAAAATATGTTCATTTCTAACAATTACTAGTTAGCTAAAACCCCACCAAAAAGCGTTAACTCAAATTTCTAAAAATTGTCATTTATAGTCATCCGTAGTAGCTGTCATCGCTTCGTCATTCAACAATCCATCAATTGTTGGGTCAGATGAACACGACCGATCGTTAATAATTGGTTGTATATTACTTTTTTATGCTATAAGTAAGTAATATTTCTTTCAAATCAGATTAATTTAACTTTAAATTTTCTAATTTTACTAAAGTAATGTGTCAGAAATTTTTAAAAATATTTTTAAAATCGATAAATTTGTTTGTTTACAAATTTCTTAAAATTAAGAAAATGGCCGCTTTTAAGAAATTTTAGAATTTGAAATTAAATTTGACTTTCCAATATATAGTTTCTATCTGAGAAATAATAAATTTAATGATTAAACTTTCAATTAAAACTAAAATGAAATCTTCAATGTTTTATCGTTTTAAAAAAAATCATTTTAAACTTAGGTATCGAAAATTTATGCCGAAATAGTGGAGTTGCCGAGTATACCGTAACCGTGGCTTATGTCAGAGGAAATCTCCCAGACGAGGCTCTGCCGAAGGGCAGTCTCTCGTCTAGGGAAACTGACTCCGTTTTTACGTGGTCTATAGGGAATTTTTTGCACGAGCCTACGGACTCGGATACTCCACTTTAAACTTGGCCTTGTGCCACATCTTGCTGCGTGGGGCAGCGGGTAAATAATTATACCGTGACCGTGAATACAAATATAAAAAAATTGTCACTTAGCTGATTGCCATAACTTTTACAGTTCTCTACGTGTTATTTTTTTTTCCAATATTTATACATATTTTTTTTCAATATTAAACATATTTTTTTTCAATATTTATACATATTTTCTTTTACAATATTTATACATATTTTCTTTTACAATATTTATACATATTTTCTTTTACAATATTTATACATATTTTCTTTTACAATATTTATACATATTTTCTTTTACAATATTTATACATATTTTCTTTTACAATATTTATACATTATTTTTTTTACAATATTTATACATTATTTTTTTTACAATATTTATACATTATTTTTTTTACAATATTTATACATTATTTTTTTTACAATATTTATACATTATTTTTTTTACAATATTTATACATTATTTTTTTTACAATATTTATACATTATTTTTTTTACAATATTTATACATTATTTTTTTTACAATATTTATACATTATTTTTTTTACAATATTTATACATTATTTTTTTTACAATATTTATACATTATTTTTTTTACAATATTTATACATTATTTTTTTTTTTTTTTACAATATTTATACAATTTAATTTTTTTTTTTTTTACAATATTTATACAATTTATTTATTTTTTTTTTTTTTTACAATATTTATACAATTTATTTATTTTTTTTTTTTTTTACAATATTTACACATATTCGGTTTTCATTCCTGTAATAACTTTTCTTTCACTGGAATTCCGGTAACAGCTTGTTCAGAAACTCCCTTAGATCAGACGGTTGATGTTAAAAATGCTGTCTTCTGGTTGATTTCGATTCTATTAATGATTTTTAATTCTTCTAAAGCAACAAAAAAAAAAGAAATCTAAGACTATTCCAAGCGCGCCAAAAATGATATTTTTACGTTTATATTTCTGAGATGAGGTATCGTAATTATTTACATTGTTCGGACTGTTGTCTTCATCTTTGTTGCGATGTTTCGGTTGTTGTACGCTCCGGCTTTCTTCAGGTGACTGGAATTTCGAACTGAATCCTTTATTTCGTCCACCGGGGTAGATTGTTCTAGTTCCACCTGCCATGCCTCTTCTGAATGTCTCTGTTCTCGCCCTCAAACTCAACTCTCCAAGTTTTTATTCACCACTGCAGTAGTCGGGTATTGAACTCACAACTGTTTGGTTGAAGTCACTGGATCCAACCAACGCTTTTTATTTACCAAGTCTATTTCGGACGTAGGCTAACATGTCTCTTCTCAAATTCCTAACTATTGTTGCTCTAAGTAACTTTCTTTCCTGTTAGCATCCCCCAATATCCCTTGTTCTGCCACCTATTCGCACCAACAAGTTAAGTTGATCACTTGGTGTTTGCCCTGTTTCTCTTGTCTTTGTCTCGCGAGGGTTAAATTCTCCAAGCCCGCTTTACTTGTATGTCCCAGAAATTTAGCTTGTCTTTTTTTCTGATTGTAAGTATGTGTTCTTTTTAGTTACTATTTTTCCTTAAAACTTCCTCGCTGCTTACATGTTCTTCCTATGGTTCATTGGACCACATCCTCATCTCTTCATCTACGAAGGAATACCCTAGTATTCACTGCCTTACAGGCGATATTACAAACAGTTCAGCACTATTTTCTTTGTTCCTATTCGCAATTTTTTTTTTTTTTTGTCAGTTACCTATAGAATTACATTTCATTATGGTTTGATTTTAACATCCTTAATAAGTCTATCACACCATGGGCGATTTTTTTTTCTCTTTCGTTTGTCTTTAATTTTTTGGGGGGTGGGGGGTCCACGGCAGAGGATGCACTCTCCCAGAAGCTGTAACTAAGTCCTGCTGATGCTTCGTACTGTGTTATTGTCGAATATTGGTTAATTGCAAGTGGTTTAACACGCAGGTAGACTGGTTTAGTCACTTGAAATGGAAATACCCACCGCTGAGTGACTTAATGGCGACATATATGAGTGAATAGTCCACTCATGCAAATGCGTTGGGCAGGTCCATTATAGTAAAGTGTACTAATCCAGCTTCTGTATTAGGTACTCATCTATAAATGAGGTAGATTAACTGGTCTGCCTTTCTAAAAGGAGCAGCCATGTTAGAAGGCAAGTTATTTGACTTCTACATCTCCTTCCTCTCCCCATTGCGGGAGCATAGTGGTCGCTGGGGAGGAATCACTTCCTTATTGCCTGGCCGATTGTATGAGGCCTGCGTTGCGTTTAGATAGTTTTTTTTCACGTCTTTGTTCTGCAGCTATCCACTCACTGTGGCTTATATAAGTGTGGATGCGATGGGATAAAATCCTGAAGACGTCTATGAAGCAGGAGTTGTGTTGGTGATAAGCCAATGCCTTGGATAGGAGTGTTTCTGTATTGCAGGATCACTCGGGCTGCCATATCATTGTCCAAGGAATCCTGGTGTCCTGTTCAGTCCTTTATTAGTCTTTTTGCAGTCTTGACTGCTAACTCTGCTCGTCGTTAGACTGGGGATAGACCACTGAAAAAATCCTTTGATTAATCTGAAGGAGTGCCAATGGGCACTTGTTTTAATATGCCCCTTTCTATGACACGCATAAGGGTTTGCCTTACCGGTTCTTTACAGTGGTATCGCATGGGTATAAGTCTGTGCTGAGCTTTAGGGACTGCCCCCACCTTTAGATGGATATGTGCGGGTTTACCAGACATGACTGGGAATTGTCCATCAGTCTTGAACGCTGAATTAGAAACTTGTTCTAGTAACCACTTTTTCAGGTTCTCCACATTTTCTTCATTTGTTGGGAAGGGAGGTTCATCACTAAGCATCAAATTTACTTCGCTTGGGGCTGTCATAGACATAGGTGTGAGGAAGTGAGGAGACAGTATTCAATGCAGGCGGCCTTGCTAAAATATAGCTCATCGATCTTATTGCAGATATACAGGGCTTGCTTTGTTGACATTTCTCCAAAACTGAACTGAACAGGAAGCAATCCCTGGCTTATAAGAGTTGAGCCCTCCCTACTGTACGAATAACTTTTTTGGCTGGTTTCAAGTTACTTTCCTTGAGACCCATGCAATATAGGTGCTGGTGTCCTCCCAGGCAGATAGTGGCACCACTGTCTGGGAAGATCTTCAGCCGAGTGCTTTGATTACCTGTAATGTCTTCAGGAATTCTGGGGTGTGGCTTTGGAGAAAATTGAACCAGTGTTGCTTCTATCTCCACAACACTATTTTTGTTAGATGACACATATGAGCCTTTCTCCTCGTCAAAACTCTACGTGTGCAATCAAACTGTCCATGTTATCTTCATCTTGAAGGCCTCTCACTTCACTAGAGTGACTTCTTGATCTGGACCGGCAAACATTTGAAAAATGATCTTGGATGCCGCACGAGTTACATGTTTGATCCCATGCGGGACATGCCTGTTGGCGGGTGCTGGTTCTTGGTATGCCATGTTTGATGGCTACTACATCTGCTACAACGCGAATTGCTCTTTTTTACAATCTGATTTTTGGGGTCTTCAGATTACGGGAAATATTTTTAACTCTTTTTGCAATAGGTTGATACACGCAATGCCGCCATTTCAAGTGTCCCTGCCATTTGTGCTTGGTCACGCAGTACTGCCTCAAATGCGTCGGCATGGTTGATGTTTCGCTCGAGGATATTTAATGAGCTGGCATTTGCTAGTAGATCTGCGTGGAGGGCATCATTTGCTGTGCCTCAGACCAGCCAGACAGGTCATAACTGCAACTGGAATATGTGAAGTCACAATCTTGCGCTGCACCTCTGAGGCGGACGACAAATCGCTGGACCGATTCCCATTGGCCGTGGGAAATTGAGGCAAAAGACAATCTCTGAACCATGGGGTTCGATTTTTGTGTGACTAATGCCTCCAACATGTCCATTTGGTTTTTCAGAGAAAAATTTGGGGTATGTGTTTATAATTGATGTTTGGACAGTCTCATTGGCACAGTTGTATAATTGGATGTTGGTCTGTGCATTTCGTACAAATATCTCCCAGTTAATCCTGAAGTTTTGGAATTCCTGAGATGTCATCTCTGAATGGAGCTGGGGTTGTGACACCTAGCTCTTTGAGGATTCCCCGGTCTATCATAGAGAGGCTATCCTTTGTGATGCTTTCTTTCACAAACATTTCAGCCAAAGTCCTGGCAGAGTCAGCTGGAATGCCAATTTTAATAAGCTCTTCCCAATCATATCCTGTCCACAGCGCCATGTTTAATATTGGTTAATTGCAAGTGGTGTGACACACAGGTAGACTGGTTTAGTCACTTGAAATGGAAATACCCACCACTGAGTGAATAGTCCACTCATGCAAATGTGTTCAGCCGGTCCATTATAGTAAAGTGGACTAACCTACCTGCTGTATTAGGTACTCTCCTATAAATAAGGTAGGTTAGCTGGCCTGCCTTCTCTACAAGGAAACAGTCATGTTAGAGCGTAAATTATTTGACTGCTACAATTTTTTAAATTTTTTTTATCTATTTATTTTGCGATCCTTCGTTTAAACAATAAAATAAACTTTTTACTGAACGGCGTAAAATTAATAAAGCTAAAGAATATACTTTATCACAACGGGTAATGGTGGATTACGAGAGTAAATAAATGCTGAAAACATGGGACTGTTCTTTGTTCTTGTACAGCAGGATACACGAAATGCTGCTAATGAATGACGTCATGTGAGTATATCACGTGATTGATTTTCTCGACTCGAGCATAAGCAGCCCAGTCATCTGAAATGCTTCTAGACTGAATATACCACTCAGTCGCCTCTTTCAGTCTCTGCTGGTCCATCCGGCACCTCATCTCGGAAACTTTACCGAACCCCGTTCGATAGAGCCGCTTACACAATATACAGATATCAAAATGGGTACCTCCAGATTTGAGATACCTAAAGTTTAATACGAATTTTTAGAAATTAAATTCTTGCTTGAATTTCCAGAAATAATTATCCCTGTGCTCTGTAGCGGCTGAGCGTGCAGGTGAGAACCAAGATGATTGTGGTTTCATTTGGTGCTTCTTTGCTGGAACGATAGCTTCGATGCCGACTTTCACCTCTGGAAGAGACCTCAGTGGCACAAGTGAACAGGATGATTAAAAAAAATCATTCCAAGGGACATCGCGAAGGAAGTCACGGGACGAGTTCTGTTAAGAGACGGTTCGTTATTGATGTGAGAGCGGGGAGATATATAGACACCATCCATGATCGGAGTTGCCAAGACAGAGCTGAAGAGCCCGACATGAGTCAGGGATGGAGATGAAGAGATTTAGTAACCAAGTGACCATTAGGATTAGTGGGAGAACTCTTCTACTTTAGTGAGATTGAGCGAACTTCTCTAAGATCTGGATGCCAGGAAGAACAGTGACAGTGATTAAGCCACTTGACATGATAGGCATTGAAGTCGCCGAGCACGAAGATACTTGCAAACAGGTGTATAGAGAGGGCCTTATCTATACTATCTCTGATAAAAACATTCATGAGAGGAGGAGGAACGACCGCTGACTCGTGTAAGAACTGTATGGAGACCCAAAAGAGATTTCTAGCCAATGGAAAATGATCTCAAACATAAACACTAAGGTTAGAGTCCTTCCAAAAGTGAGGAAGATAGCCCGAAACTGAGAATTCAGAATGACTGAAGAATTAAAATTAGTTTCACAGCGAGCTAGGATGTCCGGAAAGTATTCCAAGTGGAACAATTCTTCACTGAGGAAATTGTTGTGGGTACCACGAATATTGGAGAAACAAAGATTGAGGGGTTTAGGCGGTTTTTGGCGAGCTGGTTTAGTTGTATTTTGTTTATTGCTTTATTTTAGAGTAGGAGAAGGCCAAGAATAGTAGTTGTTGGTCGTCTAAGATAATAGGTTGAAAATTGGCGTAGACTGCATCATAGTGTGGCTCGGGGGTTGCTCACCGGAAATGCCTGCAGGGAACCTTTCCATGCACAACATGGAACTGCGCGAACCCCGTTAATTTACTACTTTTGATCGGAGCAGCTCCAAGAGTTCAGGTTTCTAACTACCAGTCCAGATGCAGCAACTATAAAACTGCCAACAGGGTACCCTCAGTATGATTAAATGTTATCATCATCCAGTCACACAACCAAAATTTCTTAAGACATCCTTATTAAGGCCACAGAAAAAGGAAACTGGAAACTCTTTCCTAAACAGAAAACAAGAGATGAGCCTCTACTTTTGTCTAAAAAAAAAAAAAGACAAAACCTGAAAATTGTCTCTAGTTTTAAGTCGAATTATCCATTACCAGAATAATGTCAGGTAGGGAATTGAAAATACACTTATCGTATGAGATGCCTCTGAGCAAATCCTGCATTAGAATTTCAAGTATCGTCTTAGAATACCGTCCCAGATAACTTATTTTCAAAATTCTGAAAGTTCGGCGTTCCAGGATATGGGCGGTTAGCTTTTATTTTTTTCATCGACTTGCTAATATTTTAGCGAATTAATAGAGGTACCTAATATAAAATGCATTTATTTTACGCCGTTTAAGTGAAGCAGAATTTTAACATTACTTTGTCGCCTGTGTGAACGATTATCCCTTTTTATGTTCATTCAGATATACATGTATCTTATTTCGTGCAGGATTCATCTATGTATGAACCCAAAGAGAAACTTGAGCGAACGAAAGTAAATAAAAAGTTGTGTAAATAAATACTCGACGACGATCAAAATGATAAAGTTATTTGAGAAACAACTCTGGCATCAAGATCTTTCTCTGCGTTAACACGAGGTGTGTGGGGAATACTTAGGTTTTCTGAATGTCAAGGTCTCTTCTCTTTTTTTCCCCCTTGCAATAAGGAGCTTTTTGAAACCAATAAAGACGTTGCTTCTTCTTCCACTTACATCTGTCTAATGCAACATTCACGTGCTTAGGCAATAAAGACAATTCATAATCTGAAGGGCAAATTAATCTATAGTGAATTAGGAGCATCCCAGAAGTCGATTTACTCTTTACTTTCTAACCACTAAGCCCAATCTGAAATTATACACTCGTCAGGAATCAAGTGTCAATGTTTCTGGCAAAATAACCTCCCTTACGGTTAATTAATAAAACCATTCTAATCTATCCAGTCGATCCAAGGCGTTCTGGTTAAGACGATAAACTGCATCCGCGTTCTGGTTAAGACGATAAACTGCATCCGCGTTCTGGTTAAGACGATAAACTGCATCCGCGTTCTGGGTAAGACGATAAACTACGTCCAACAGCAAGGCCTCTGATCAGGAGGCTTTGAGGAGCGTGGAACCACCTCTTAATTGCTGGTGTTTCCAGGTCCTTCTTGGCCCGGGGTGTTAGCACCTGTTAGGGTCCCAGCTTTGGGCAAATAGTTGACCCCACAACCTGACTCAAAACACTATGAAAGCGTAAAAATAGATTTTAATACCAGAAATACTTTTTTTTTAAATTGGTATCAGCAATAAATATTTGAAAAAATAAAATATTACCAGAAATAAAAATCTTGTCAGCATTAAATAACCAATTGAGGTTAATATGCCACAAAACAAACCAAACAAAAATATTACCAGAAATAGATTTTTGACAAAACAAAATATTAGCAGCAATAAAAATTTTGTCGGCATTAAATAACCTATTGAGGTTGATGTGCCGTAAAACAAAACAAAGCAAAAACCAGTTGATCCTAGATTCAGAAACGAAAGTTTACTGATGTATCACGCTAGACAGTTCGCTTTACTCAAATATTTGTCAGTACCTTGAATATGGCTGCCACGTCTGGTCTGGTGCTTCTATGTATCTCGGGATTCAAATTCCAAAAAATCTGCAATGTTATCGGTCCTGAGTTGGCATCTCGGCTTCAATAACTTCTCCACCGCCTTAACGTTGTCTCCCTGTGCTTTTCCCCCCCTATATTTTCGTTACAATTGTTCTGATATGTTTTCCTCTTTTAAATTCCTTAAGACAAGGTACCAATGTTAGTTGGCAGCTAGGTCTCATCGTTTTACTGTTGAAATTTCTAAGCGTAGCCGTAAGTTTTAATGGGTTCTTCTGTTGGATTTATCTCCTATGGACCGCTCTTCCAGATTCTTGCTTTCTCGTCAATTGCGATCTTCAGAAATTGAAATTCAATATCAATCATCGTCATCTGCATCTTTTTAATAATTTTTTTTTTTAATTCTCTAGTGTCTTTATTGCCTTGCTTCGGGTGAAATGATTTATAACGTTGTTGCTTGGCTGTGCAGGCCTGTTCTGGAAAACATAAATGAATAATTTTCCTCTTGAGAAAGATAACTTAAAAATAAACTGATGCTACTTTTCATAAGTTAATGCAGAACTTATTTTCTTTAGCTTCAGAATTCTACGTAAATCTTGTACATTTGACCAAATGTACAAACAACAAAGACACTTCTAAAACCTCCCTAAAATTGTGGCAAAGATGGCTTTATAACAGTTACAAAACTTAGTTATTTTGATTCAAATAACTGGTGCTTTGTAATAAGTCAAAAAGAAACTTTATGCTCAACACGTAACTTTCCTTGCTTTTGAACAAAGCTTATTGCTGTAAATAAATAGTAAAGTAAATACCTGCTGTCGCCTGAACTTCTTCAGAACTCTTACTGTTTCTTTTATCGGTGGGGGGGGGGACGTGTAGCTTTCATCTTTAATCATTTCGGCTACTAATGCCATTTTATTGATCGTACCGAAATGAATGCAACCGAATGCAAGCTAAAAACGCACGTTGCTAGTGACATGAGGTCTGGAATCAACAAAAAAAAATCCTAAAATGATGTTGCGTTTAAAGTGGCTTCGCTGGCAGCCTTTTAGGCTTCCTCTAAACGCGGCCGAAGAGCGGCGTTTTCATAACATTATAGCAAACTGTTAAGTTTCCAAAGATAAAAGCTACCACTACGTGAATAATCCTCTAAAATGTGACTACTTTGTGGCCGTAGTAAGACCAGCCTCGTCCTATGATAGCAGTGAATTTGGAAACGGTGAACATGGAGAAAACGTCACCGAAAAAAAAAACGACCTGAGGCAAAGGCAGACCCCCAAAAGGATGCTAAATATTATGAAGCCCTGAAATAAAAACGAGTTCTACATGAAAGTTGTTTATCCTCCCAGGGACAATTGATACCGTGAAGACAAGGACGATCTCCCTGCTGAACACCGACGTAGGAACACGAAGATTGATTGGCGTCAGCAGAAAGCATTGAAGAGCCACAAGTTAGGCCCTGGCCGTAAGGTCAAACCCTCTGTAGCATATTTTATTGGCTTCGAAGAAGGGCGAAGATGTTGCAGAGATCATCCTGGCAACGAAGTCCGTCTGCCTATGAACTGAGTACTTTGAAGCGGGAAGGACGTAAGTGACCGTCCATGGAGTCCCGGTGAATATCAGTGGAGATAGTCTGGTGGCTTTTTTCCCTGTACGCCGAGATGGAGGAAGTCCGGCAACAATTATCAAAATCAGGATTGCCACTGGGGATTTTGTTCTCCAGGTTACTTTGACACGAAAAAGGTTCGACATCCCCAACGTGTTAATATACCGAAAGAGGATGATGCCTGTGGTTGTAGAAGGACGTCGTCCCTACTGCTGTTCATGTGGTGTAGTGGGACACATGGAAAAGGCGTTTCCAGGAAAGAACGCGGCGCCACGGCCCAGCCCAGCAGCGGTAGTGTTCGGCGAGGTTCCTGGCGGAGAATGGAAAGAGGTGTGGAAGAAGTGGCGAAAGACGCCTTGCCTCCCCACCAGCAGGAGGTTCCACAGCAACTACAACCCAAGGAGCGACCGGAGTCGGAAAAGCAGCACCAAACGCTGCCTCAGCCCCCAAAAGAGCAGCAACAAGACCCACTTCAGCAACAAAAGAAACAACACCTGAAGTAACAACCACAAAACTCGACGGCAGAAACAGCGGAAACGCAGCTTGAACATTGTGCTGACTCAGATATGGAGGTGGAGAGAATGCCTCTACCACGGCCCTCTTCTTTGAAGATGGGAATGTAGGAGGAAAAGGAGCATAAAGAGAGAGACTGGAGGGAAAGAATGATGGACAGATCCAAATCCCAATACGTTCCTGCGGCCCCAGTCAAGAGTGAAAACCTTACCTCAAAATCAAGGAGCTCCTCACTTCACCTACCCGGGCTCCGTCTTCCACTCCTTCCACATCCTTCAACTTCTACACTCCCTCCTCCATCCACTTCTTCCCCGCTCCATCCGTCTAGGGAGAAAACATTTCCCCGGACTGGAAGAAATATATAATGTGGACAGAAATGAGCTGGAGAAAGACTTGTCCAACCATAAGAAATCCCTCTTTGGTCTATTAAGATTAGCGGTAAGGGTTTCTGTGCCTCTCTGCCCCTTGTTATTTAAGGCAGTAAAGTTAACCTAACCATGGACGTTGGCGGTATTTTCCTAGATGGAAGGACGACGTCAGAGATGGGCACAGGGAGCCTAGCACAATCCGTCGGGGTCATTAGCACAGCTGATTTCCGTTCAGCATGTGAACAGGACTGTTGTTTTTATTTTTTCAGGCTTAAATCATGTCTATCAAGATAGCCAGACTAAAAGGAAAAAACTTCCCACCTGCTTTGTGTCTTGTCATTTGGTATGGATGTCGCCGCGATCCAAGAAACTGACTTTGTTTGCAACGTTGCTTGTGCGCTGTATAACGACTTTGTCGTCTATTCAGCATATGGGAACCGACAGGTCAGAGGTGTTTCTTTGCTGGTTAAGCGGACCCTGAATGCGAGGGTGGACCTTGTTCATATCGATGTCGGGGGCCGGTTGATATGGCCAATATTGCTATGAAAAGTAGTTCTTTCGGGTCGTTGCGGTTTATACAACCAATGGCCAGGTAGAGCGTGCCAATATTTTTTTCGGCAGCTGGGACCGTTCCTGGTGGATTCAACGCGCTTAGTTTTAATGGGAGACTGGAATGCCGTCCTGAGCCCCCAAGATACACGGATAGACAGGACGGGGAGCTAGCCGTGTGATAGCAGCTTGGTTGATGTGATCGGAGAGTTTGGTCTTGTCGATAGATACCGGGTCGATCACCCTGGAAGGAATATGTGGACGTGGATATTTAAGTAGCCGTCTACCCTGGTAGCTACTTGGATAGAATGTTAGAAGGGCTGACATAGATCTGCTAGATTGTCCCAAGTTCCACTTCGTCTGTGCCCGGGTGGCGTTAGATTGTAGGCCTAGAATGGCTGGATAGTGGAAGTTCAATCTGACTCTACTGGGCAAACGTGACTCTCAGGAACAGCTTACTACCTTAGTGAAGCGATAACTAGTGGGGACGGTTATTGGGAATTGGAGGCCGGGAATGCTGCACTTGGCAAGTCACAAGCACGGGTCGAGGCTAACTTTCAACGCCGCGCATTGCCAGGGGACTATGTTTTGGCAGGGAGTGTGAGGGCCCCCTTCCCTTCCCTTCCCTTGCTAGTACTCTTTCCATCTCGCGGGCTGAGCGCCTTCGTAAGCCTCAGGATCAATCTAGTTTCCTCCTTGGGTGTCGTGCGGCCTTGGTCATTCCTTGTCTAGTCTATTTTCATGAACTAGTGGAAGAGGTCACGAAGGATCCGCTACGTGACCGTCTCGGCTTGTCGGCGGACTAATTGTGCTCGTATTGGTCTTGGGCGTCAGCGGCTGATTACCTCATCAACCCTGAGTTTTTGCTTAGCCTATTCCGAACCAATCGTCAGGTATCTCTTGGTGACATGGCCTTCAAATGGGGCTTTGCAGATTTGCCAGACTGTCAACGATGTGACCTTAGCTTAGAGGAAATAAATTCGCACGCCTTCTACCGCTGTCCTGCATCCCTATGGTGCTATGTCGGCAAGATGACGGTCTCGTATTACTCTTGAAAACTGGAGTGAAACGGATGGTGATTCTGTCGCTGCTAGCTACGGCTCGAATAGTGATTTGGATGAAGCGAATGAAGGAAATCTTGCGATGTGAACGTTATTCTCATCAGGGTGTAATCCGATTCTTTGAGCATCAGCTCAGGGTGAAGGTTAGAACTGATAGAAAGTGTTTGGTATTAACAGATTTCAGTAAAAGTTGGGTAACTATGCCGAGCATGGTTCGTGTGAACGAGGCTAGCCTTGATTTTATTTGTCTTTTTAATTCACAACGAAGCGACTTTCTGTGGATCCCTACCCTAGTTAGGATAGGCCCTTTTTGTGTACTTTGATGATATGAGTAAGTGTTGTTCCTGACTTGTTCCTGGCTTCCTCTTTTGTTATGATCCAAGCCTGGATTCCCAACCTCCCCAGTTTTGTTTTTTTTTCATCTCGACTGGGTCAGTTTCTTTTTCCCATGGCGGTATTTATTTTGTCCTTTAGCGAGAGAGCTTCTTGATTTTGCTCCAAGATAAAATACAACGGCCACCACTCTTACTTGGAGGGCTGGACGGGTCCTGCTTGCATCAATTATCTTTTTAGTTTGTATATTTTGTTATATTGTATTTTTTGGGTGTGGAGGGTTGTTTTTCTTTTCTTTTTTTTTTTTTTTTTCGTTTTTTTTTCTTTTTTTTTTCTTTTTTTTTCTTTTTTTTTTCTTTTTTTGTGGATTTTGGTGGTTGTTTTTTTGCGGATGTTGTGTTTTTTTTTTTTTTTTTTTTTTTTTTTTCGGATGTTGTGGTGTTTTTTGCAGATGTTGGTGTTTTTTTGCGGATTTTCACATTCATCCGCAAAAAACAATTATCGATAATTTTATATGCACCGATTTTTATGTCATGGGATATTTTGTAGGTTGCCTGAGTGTGGTATTCTGGTCTGTATATATAGGGTTGAATGACGATTGATGAGTTTTTTTTTTTTTTTTTTTTTTTTTTTGGTGGATGTGCAAATTGTAATGAATGAATGGGTCGTGAATCTGATTAGCTAGGTATAAGATAGTGTCGACCAGCCTTAACACATTTCCCCTTTTAAGCCTTGTGCCAACATTGCTGTATTGTTATACACAATAAATCTATTTACCTAAGGACCTTCAAATATAATGAAAGTCTTTACCAAAAAGATTATGAATTTAAATTTGTATGAAGTGAAATCGAAACTTGTAAAGTTTGTAATCTATTTTTTGAATAATATATAAAGGTAGAAAAATATATTTAACTGACTAAAGTGTTTCTTAAAAATCAATATGGCGAGGTCATACAAGATTGAGAATGGACAAAAAACTCAATGTTTGCTGTCTTCGAATCAGATGAGAGATTGGAGGTCAGAAGCTCGACAAAATGGAGTCACTAAGGCAAACTGCTTACACATGGGTATCACAAGAGGTGGACAAGGGTTCGGAAAAGTGTAAAATGAGCACAAATATTTTATGAGGAACAAAAATGAGGCTTAATGAGCTAGTTGACGCCAATTGCCATAAATGTAATTTAAAATTGCCCAAGCCGACTCAGCATCGCCACCTGGACATGCTTTTATACACGCTGAAAAGCGTCAGATTGGAATCAGAAACTGTAAACATGTCAAAGAAATAAGGTTTGTGTGGGGACTCATTGCATTTCAAGGTTAAAACTTAGCAATTCCCAGTAACCATATTTCAAGGATTGAAGGGGCGATCTCCAAATTGCAGCAGCATCAAAAGGTGACAAGATACATGTAATAGGCTGTAAATTTACAGTGAAGTCAGGCGGGGATCTCGTACACAATTAACTTGGCGTGTGATTTCGTTAAAAAGACACTGCATGCAGCCATGGAAAAGTACGGTCGATCTGTCGTTCTTGTCATTGACAATGCACCTTGCCACTTGCCACTCAAAAATCTTAGATGAAGAGGAATTTACCGATGATCATATTTTGAGGCTAGAACCTTACATCCTCAGTCCGAATGAGAATGTTTGGTCAGTTTTCAAAGCTGAAGTAAAGATGAAATTGGCTGAAAATACCCAAGAAATTCTAATGAGAGAAGGATTAACCTTGAACATCGAAGAGCATAAGCTCCAAACCCTAAAAATTTAATTGCAGGCATCCAAGGCAAAAAATCATGAAAACCCTAAATCTGGAAGACATGGTATTCTAATTAACATGCTTTATTTACAATGAAGATTCATTTTCTTCTCCGTACTGGGTATGACGTTAAACTGCATCCGAGTCCTAGGTAAGACGATAAACTACATCCAACAGCAAGGCCTCTGATCAGGAGGTTTTGAGGAGCGTGGAACCACCTCTTAATTGCTGATATTCCCAGGTCCACCCTGACCCGGGGTGGTAGCACCTGTTAGGGTCCCAGCTATGGGAAAATAGGGAAATCCCAAGGTGTGTCCGCGTCCTGGGTATGACTATAAACTACATCCGCGTCCTGGGTATGACGATAAACTACGTCCAACCAAAAGGCTGTCGATCCAATCAATCGGCTGGTCATGTCATGCCCCATCACATCTAACCCATCCCAAAACAACTACAACTTACAATTAACTTTCCCTCCCAAACCATACACTAAATATACTAACACCTTACCCCTAAAATGTGATGGGAAACAATGATGTTGCCAGCTATACGTTTTTTTGAAACAGTTATGTTGCCAGCTATACGTTTTTTTTGAAACAATGATGTTTCCAGCTATACGTTTTTTTTTTTTTTTTGAAACAATGATGTTGCCAGCTATACGTTTTTTTTTTTTGAAACAATGATGTTGCCAGCTATACGTTTTTTTTTTTTGAAACAATGATGTTGCCAGCTATACGTTTTTTTTTTTGAAACAATGATGTTGCCAGCTATACGTTTTTTTTTTTGAAACAATGATGTTGCCAGCTATACGTTTTTTTTTTTGAAACAATGATGTTGCCAGCTATACGTTTTTTTTTAAAACAATGATGTTGCCAGCTATGTTTTTTTTTTTAAACAATGATTTTGCCAGCTATACGTTTTTTTTTAAACAATGTTGCCAGCTATACGTTTTTTTAAAACGATGTTGCCAGTTATACGTTTTTGAAACAATGATGTTACCAGCTACACGTTTTTGAAATATCTAGTAAATACTGGATCTGGCATTAAATAACCCATAGTGGTTGATATGCTATAAAACCCCAAACAAACAAATCATTTTCTTCTATAGAATTATTTTTATAATTTCTATTCGTTTGGTTCAAATTTACTATTTTCAAATTTGAGGTTAGTGTTCCATTTCGAGAGTTACATTTTCACTGTCAATTTGAGAATAGTATCTTGTTAATTTGTATATCGGCGTTCGTCCTTCTTCGTGCAGAAAGTCCGCCCACTATGAAATGGTAAACCTGACGTCTTCTCCAGAACGAGGAGCGTTTTGGGTTTTTTTTTTTTTCATAAACAAACTTTGTACTGCGATAATTGATTAGTTAATAGATTATTCATTCTAGATTACTTACCTTAATACACTTACATAATATTCTGTGAGTGTCTAATTCGCCAAGCTTCGTTGTGCCCCAGAAATTTGAACTCCTTCTGATTCTAAATACAAGTGTCTTTTTTTTGTTGTTCCAATTTTCATTAAAACTGCGTTGTTCACATGCTCCGTCTATGGAATTCTTACAATTCTTTTATAAAATATGTTGCCTCCAACTTTCCACTGCATGTGTAAAATTTCCTGGCATTCGCTATAGAAAGGGCGGATACTTTGATGCAGTGGTGTATTTTGACGGAGCTATACTTGTCGTCTCTCCCCACAAACACATACGCACACACAAAAAACTCTCTGGCTTCTCCTTTCTGGTATATTTTATCGAGTATGGCCCCGCTCACCGAGACCGCTTTATATCTTGGTGTAAGGATGATGAATGCTAATATTGTTAGGTTATGTTTATTACTGAAATAGTATACACATTACACCGGAAATGCACTTAAATTCATAAAATCTAAGTATCATTGAAGAAAGGTCATCTGAACACTTACGAAAATATTTATAGAAAATATTTGTTTGTGTGGTGGTGGTGTTTGGGCGTAAGTGAATGTAACGAACCAGACTGGATATCAAACTTTGTTCTCCGGTTTCCGAATCCTCCTCCATTACACAACCCGCATACCGCACATCGAAGTTTACAGTACCTAGTATTCCTAATCGGTTACCCATTTCGGTATAGACCAGGCTCGACATTGCTTAACTTCGCTGATCGTACGAGAACCGGTGTTTCAAAGTGATCTGGCTGTAAGCAAGCTGAATATTAGCATCAACTTATTACCAAATCTCGGACCAAAACCAATTCTTGTTACTGTTTATAATAATGCAAATGTATTTCACTCGTACAATATTATTTCGACATTCATACGTTATTATTCCACTTTCTGATGTTATTGATTTGTTCCTGTGCATATAAATGCTGGTTTTGACCTCGGCGTCCAAAGGTGTCGTGGCGAGCAGAAAGTAAAAACACACGTCATCTATATTCTATTATTCTTATTGCCTCCGGCAGGACTTTCGATTTTGGTCGCCATCTTGGTCATCACAGCTTCAGCCGACATCGGCTTTTACAGTTTTACTATTAATTCTATTAGTTCAAAGATTTACTACCGTGCCACTTTTTTCATTATCGTTCTAACATGTTCTGACATCAGTGCAATCAAAGTATTTATCAGAAAGAACGCCCAGAAATATCTTGCTTTCTTTTCTATAATTCCCGAAAGATTCTGTTGATGTCATTCACCGTCAAAGAGTTATGGCCAAGAATCTTAACGATCTGACAAAATTGCAAAAGCGTACGGAATGGAAGAGACTTGCAGAAAAAAGTCTACTTTTAATATAAAAATAGACTATCTGTAACTCCGCATTCTTTTAAAAAAATATTGCCTCGTTTTGGCGCATAGGATTTAGTTTTAAAAAGTAACAACACATTGAAAAAAAGTGTTATTCTACTTAGAAATTTAATTTTATCACCTTGGTGACATGCTAGTAAAAACTTGTGCAGTAGCTGAACACCTCCACATGATGGACTAGTCTAAGACTATTTAAACAACACTCTCTCTTACTGAGGGAGAGGAGTTAACGATTAATTGTTTATTACATTAGTATGTGTTCTCATCCGGGTACCATATTATTCTCTTGAATAAGCTGCTACTTACTTTCCATATGTGTGTCAACACAAAAGAAACCTTTGAACAACACTTTTTGGTTAATTTTTGTCTGAATTTCTGGTATGAAGAGTTTCCGGTAGATTACCAAGATTTATATACATTTGAGGGCACCATGGCCGAAACGTTGTGATAAGAACAACAAAGACGAGGAAAATAACCCGAATGTAGTGTAAATAATGAATTTTGGTTAGTTTATCCACACACGCAGCAATCATATTTGCGGAATGATATTCGTACATTAGAAAAAAGTAAATCTAATAGATATAAAAATGAACGATTGCTGCCCAACAACTTTCGTTTTATATAGTGGATATATGGTTGTCTAGTTCCATGTGCCATGTATAATGAATGTCAGTTATCTCCTGTTAATTCCCCTCTCCAAGTTCTCCACCGCCATAACCAGGTATTGAACTCACCCCCTTTGGTCCTGTCACTGGATCTATCTAACGCCTTTATCCACTGTGCCATGTGTCCTTGAGGACACATGGCACAGTGGATAAACCAACCAACTTGAAGAAAGCCGGAGCATACAACGGCCGAAACGTTGTGATAAATATGGCGACAAAGATGAGGACAATAGGCCGAATAATGTAAATAGTGTACATAATAACTCATCTCATAAATATAGACAGATACTGCCGGATTTAGTCTTCATTTCGCTGAAATCTGTAAACATAAACACGTTTATGAATATACAATTACCATCCTATCCTGCAGGTTAACTTGTCATTTGTCTGTTAGTTATTAATTTAATTCTGAGTATCCTGTTAGAAATTTTTTAATGATGTTTATCGCATGCGTAGCAAAAAGAATTTATATAAGGAATTTTTATATATTGCTACACGCTGGTCACTTATAAGCCTTCAAACGTAAACTCGTAGATGAACCAACAACTACCACTTCATCCTATAGGTTAACTTGTCATTTTTCTGTTCAAGGTGTCATAATGTTCGTTAATTAACATTATATTGAAAATTTTCGAACATTGTTGGAGGTCTGCATTAAGAAACGGAAATGAGCGATAGAGGAAGTGGTTAGGTTTTCTCCCTTACATTAGAGCAGTGGTTCTTAGCAGTTTTTGAGTCTCGGAATCCTATAAGAACCAGTGTTTTATAGACAGACAAGGAAATACTCAGTCTGTTTGTTTTTTTTTTTTGTTTTTTTTTTGTGTTTTTTTTTGGGGGGGTGTTTTGTTTTGTTTTGTTTTGTTTTTTTTAACTTTTTTACTTTTTTTTTCACATCACTTATGTGTATTTCTTTACAATTGTGGTCAATTAATCCTCACCAGAATATTGAAGATAATCAAGCTGTGATAAACCATGGAAAACGAAAATTATCACTTGCTGTTAAGGAGTGGCAAATAATGGCGGTCGCGCAAAAAATGACGAAACGTCTAAATGGTAAACATGGACCCAACAGCAAATCCAAACACAACTAGCAGTCGGCACTGTCAGTAGTGGCTGGGTGCATTTTCTTTTATTTCTTTAAATGGGAAATCGTTGACTGAGACAAGGGCTTATTAAAATGTTGGTTTTTTTATCACATCCACACAAGTCTACTGAAACCTTATCCCTTAAAGCACGGGATTGGAGAGTTTTAAAATGAACGTAAATAGTATAACGATTGGTGGGCTTTAGGATTGGCTGGTCAATGCACTGCTATTGGCTATAAAGAGCTAACGAATATAAACTGCAAACTTATATTTCTTTCACGACAATACGCTAAACACTCCTTTTTTTTTTTGCTGGGCGAAAGTCAACTCAAAAACCTATCTACTAAATATAGCTTATATAGCAATAATAATTTTGGACTATGAATAGAAATTCATCGTTCATATAAAAATTTCCATTGAGTTAAAAGAAAAAAGACAATCGAAAAATAACCCATCTTGGTTTATCAATGTCATCTCAAATGATTGGTGTTGAATCTCACAATCCGAACAAATTGAACTAAATGTTATCTACGCTATTTATAATATTCGGACTATTTTCCTCATCTCCGTTGCCATATTTATCACAACGTTTCGGCCGTTGTACGCTCCAGCCTTCTTCAGGTGGTTGGAATGTCGAACTGAACCCTTTATTTCGCTCGCTGGGGTAAACTGTTCTACTTCCACGTGCTGTGTCTAATGGATGTCAGTTATCAGTTATCTCCTGTTAATTCCTCTCTAAGTTCTCCACCGCCTTAAACAGGTATTGAACTCACACCTCTTTGGGTCCTGTCACTGGATCTAACAATGCCTTCATCCACTGTCATGTGACCTCGAGTGGATAAAGGCGTCCTCGCGGACACATGACGCAGTGGATAAAGGCGTCCTCGCGGACACATGACGCAGTGGATAAAGGCGTCCTCGCGGACACATGACGCAGTGGATAAAGGCGTCCTCGCGGACACATGACGCAGTGGATGAAGGCGTCCTCGCGGACACATGACGCAGTGGATAAAGGCGTTAGTTATATCCAGTGACAGGGTTCAGTTCGACATTCTAACAACCTGAAGAAAGCTGGAGCGTATAACGGTCGAAACGTTTTGATAAACATAGCAACAAAGATGAGGACAATAGTCCGAATAATGTAAATAGTATACATAATACTTCATCTCAGAAATGAATCTATCCACCGAGTTAAATCTCTAGGTTCTAAATGTATAACAGATACAAGAGAATAAAAGAGCAATGCTCTTTGCACAATATTGTCGACGTAAATTCTAGATTAGTCATAAAAAAGAAAAAAATAAGAGGTAAAAGGAACTTGACACTAGAATGCACAAAACAGACATGCAGTGAGTGAGTGAGTGTCAGTGTTTACCATTTCCGGTCTTTAGCCTTGGATGGGATAAATGAGCTATAATTATAGTCGAGTAACCGATTTTATCTCTGGATGTCATGCGCAAAATGGATCATTTTGAAATACCTACTGCTACACACGCACATTGGAGAATGTAATAAACTGGTTGGCACAACTGAATACTTTCCCCGTAACGGCAGCTGAACAGCTGTCTCTACAGGATACACGTTCTACGCATGCGCAATTTAAAAAAAAATCGTAATTATGACTTTTCGATTTCTTTTTTATGGTGCTGGATGAAACCAGTTATAATGCTGAAATTAGGCTTGGTCACTTTTGAGCACAACTTGCTGAGAGTGAAATGGTTTCAAGTATCCTATATATATATATATATATATATGTGTGTGTGTGTGTGTGTGTGTAATTTGGCAGCAACTTTTCTTTTAAACATGTAGTATTGAATGTTAAAGACAACATAGTCTTGCATATTTTCTTTTGAATTTTCTCATATTCTCTAATGAGACTTTTCATTTGAAAATGATTTCGAAATAAGTAATGTCCATACGATTACCTAGCGCTTTCGAACATCATTGTTCATCTTCAGGGTCAATATTTTTAGTCAATTTTTTTAAACAAACATTTGCCAATTATCTTGTAGCGTAATGTTGCTACTTTTTTACAAACTAAATAAACGTTAAAATCCTTTTAAATTCAAAAGACGCGATGATGTTATCACGTGCATGGCGAAGATTTTTATCATGTGACAGCGTGAAAAAGATTTCCACTACACAAGCCAAAAGATCGAAGAATACGTTATAAAATTTAAATATGATAAACATTGTAATATGTTACCAGAAATATTGTAATCTACACGATTAATAAGAGGTCTTTTGCTTTTAATATGTAATGCCTCTAAGATTTTAAGGCGCCTAATGTCTGTATGTTTATCTATAATTTTAGTATTTTCTATAAGTATTTTACGTATATCAGAATGCATAAGGGAAACGGTATGTGACTTAATATGTTGTTTAATGGAGCTAGAATTATTTAGATGCAGAGTATATATATATATATATATATAATGTTAGTAATCTGGTGAAAACAAAACGATTCATCCAGAGGAGGGTTCCGTTAGCAAGGTCGATTTTACTGCTAACCGAACGCTCCTCTGTGGCCAATTGGTTAAGGCACGTCAGGCTATATGACGGTTCCGTATAGGATACAGGTTCGATTCCTGTCGGAGGACGCATATTTTCTATGAAGATTTCTCGGACATTCAGGCCGGTAAATGTTGTTAATACTGTTTATTATAAACAGAGTATTTACTTATATATTTGTATCTATAAAAAGAATGTTTAAACATAAAAAAAATGTCTTAAATGATTGTCGGACTTTGTCCATTTCATAATAATTAATATATATATATATATAAAGTGAACACTGAAGTCAACACTCAGGCCTGACGATAGCGTCCAGCATGAAACAGTCTGTCGTCTTTGAGTGTTGACTTCACTGTTCACTTTTATATTTATATATACATTTTCTCTCTCTCTCTCTCTCTCTCTCTCTCTCTCTCTCTCTCTCTCTCTCTCTCTCTCTCTCTCTCTCTCTCTCTCTCTCTCTCTCTCTCTCTCTCTCTCTCTCTCTCTCTCTCTCTCTCTCTCTCTCTCTCTCTCTCTCTCTCTCTCTCTCTCTCTCTCTCTCTCTCTCTCTCTCTCTCTCTCTCTCTCTCTCTCTCTCTCTCTCTGTGTGTGTGTGATATCGAGCACTTTATCCCATAAACATGGCACACCTTAAAACTATATTTATTCATATATATTAGTCTAAGTATCTCTATCAATGCCGCTTTTCTTCATTATGTATCTCAGAAAAGTCAACTATATTTGTTTCTATTCACCCCTAAAGATGTTGTCTTGATTGGCAGCTTATCTACAAGGAAAATACAAAGCTGGGGGAAGGGGTGCTGTTTGATGACTCCGTTGTCACAATGTGCACCATTCCTCTGTTAGCAGTTCATCAGAAAAGTGTGGTGGTCCCACGTGCGTCGAAATCAACTGAAGTCTACTAGGATATAGCAAAGATACTTTCCGTTCCCACTACTTTACGCTATTGCTTCATTGCTTTAGAAATTTGCATCTGCTTTAAGACATTAGCTAAATTGTCGTAATTAAAGTAATTCAATTGATTAAAACTTTTGGCAGTAGTCTGATATCATAGAATTTTTAGATTCTAAAGGCATTCTGTTTATATATATATATATATTAACTGATTTAAAATGTTTTTTGTCGCTACACAGTAACAACCATGTTTCAAAAATGGAAGCTAAAAGGTTCGAATTTAATTTTGTTATTAAATTAAAGACATTAGTTCCATTTCCTCATCAAGCGAATTTTGGAGTATTATTTATTGTACAAAGTACAAATGTGGCACAAGGCCGAAATGGGGAAAAGGATGGTCATCTTCTGTCTTAACTTTCAACTTAGCTAGCCGCAAACACTGACCCGAACATACAAACAATATTCCTTTCACCAAAACAACACATCCATTACATACCATTCTTACTACATCCACCATAATGCCTCAGAGACTCTATGAAGTCCTAACTAGTCCCCATATATACAATACATTGTCTGTGGGGGGAGGGGTATAAAATAACAATCTAAAATCCCCAATGAATATTTACAATGAGTATAATTCTATATACAAGAAACTAAACAAAAAATTGTGTTAGTAGAAAATCCCCTCCACAGCCTTAAATATGGCAGAAATGTCAGTTAACTGGACGAAATCAATGCGGGGCTGAAAAAAAAATTATAAAACATTCGTACAATCCAAACATTCACTACAAACACACACTCATTCAAACATAACAACAAATACGAAAGACACTCTCGAAACGAAAGGCGCCCCGCACCCACCAGAAAACTGACATCACTAACCAGCTAAAGATGGGAGGGATGGGGAATTAAACAAAAGAAAAAAAAATAGGGCCAGAAATAAAAGGGGCCAATGAGCATACACACCCTAGCTAAGTTAAACTGAAAAAAGATAAAAGTTAACTAAAACAAAACTGACCTAATCTAACCTATACAGTGGAAGGGTTGCCAATGTTCAACCCAGCAATCCCAAAATCCTTAATGCCTAACCGGCATCAAAATGCCACTCCAAGTCAGCACCTTTCACTCTGCAGAGACGCGCAAGACTCACCCACCTTTTGCCAAATTCCAATGGATGGAGTCGCCTCCTTTCCGTCCTGATCTTGACCTTAAGCAGATGCTTACAGTACAAGATCAGTTGGGACGAGGTAAACTTCTCATCCCCATGAAATTCCTTCTGTCGCGTCGTCCATATCACGACTCTCATAAGCCCCAGTAAGCAAAAGAACACATAGTGCTCAGCCTTAGTCATCGGCGGTACTATATTGCTACAAACGGAACTGGCCTCGAGGACAAAAAACTTTCCGCGCAGCATGCGAACCATGATGTCTTCAACCAACTTGCACAGCGGAACTACGACACTACAAAGAAAAAAGGTTTGACCTAGGGTCTCCACCTCCCCACTGCAGCAAACGCAGTTTGGCGACTTAGTCAACCCCGCTGCGCGAAGTCTTTTGGCGACCCAGAGTGCTCTTCGAATCACCAGCCAGGTGAGTGATGCCTCAGGGTTGGTGAGACATTTCAACCCGGGCGCCCAAGGCCATATGCAGCGAGCCTCGCGCTTCGTCAGACCGAGCTCGCCTATCAAACTATCTTGAACGTTCCCCCTAACTAACACCTGATATAATGCCTTACGGGACAACGGCTGGACGTCAGAGAGACCATCCTTCGCCCGTAAGAGACGTTTGAGGGGAAATCCGACATTCACGATAGAAAGAGCCCTCGCCACGAGGAGTACGACCGGCCTCCCCCTCGCACGAGCGCACATTTCTCAAGGATGGAAAATGTTTATGGACGTCTTCCTTCCAGAATTCGCCGTTCTCATCCAGTTGCATACACATCCGGTCTAGGTATGAAATGCGAAGCGTATGTTGACTAGTCTCAACGCAAGGCATCCCCAGACCGCCATCAGACGGATGGAGGTAACAGATCTCGCGACTAACCATGGCAGCCTTGCCTCTCCACAAGAAAGAGAACAAGAGCCTTACAAACGCCAGTAAAGTGCTAGACGGGAGTGGAAGCACGGAGAGTCGGTAAAGGAGAATCGGGTAGATGTGCGAAGCACATACTTCCGCCCTCCCCTTCAAGGAAAGATTCCTCAGAGTCCACAGACGTACTGCGAGCTCGGCCTACTCTTGCACCTCCGACCAATTCATTTCCAGCAAGAGGTCGGGACCGAACCAGACGCCGAGTATCTTGACCGGCCCGTCCGTCCAGTGGAAAGGTCCGGGAAGAGAAACTCCCCTCCACGAACCCAACCGCAAGCCAACAGACTTATCGCGGTTGATATTGGCCGCTGTCACCATCTCATAACCGTTGATTTCTCTGCTGACTTCGTTAATTTCGGCCCTACTCGACACCAGAACCGAAACGTCGTCAGCATAGGCGGAATACCTGGCCGAGGTGGTAGCACCAGGTAGGGAAATTCCGCGAAGGACCGGATTCGTCTTCAACTTACGCAGGAAAGGTTCCAGCGCAAGAACGTACAGCATTGGAGACAGCGGACAACCTTGACGAATGGAGCGAGACAAAATGAAAGGCTTCGATCTTACCCCATTCCCTTCTACTAGCGCACCGGGAGTCGCATACAGCAGTCGGATCCAAGTGCGAAAGTGCGGCCCGAAACCGGCGGCCGAAAGAACAGCCTCCAGAAACCGATGGTCAACCCTATCGAAAGCCTTGGACTGATCCAAATTGATCAGCGCGGCATCACTGTCGACTTCCTCAATGATCAAGCGAACCAAATGCAGGTTGTCCTGAATAGTCCTGCCCTTCACAGCACAAGACTGCTCGGGACCAATCAGACTAGACAGGACAAGCTGCAAACGGTCAGCTAAGACCTTGGCTAAAATCTTCAACTCTGTATTTAACATCGTCAAAGGCCGATAATTATCTACCCCATCCCCACCGTCTTTCTTCTTGCGAAGCAACTTGATTACACCCCTGGTGAAGCGTTGAGGAATAGACCCCTGCTTCAACCAGTTGTTGAAAATCAGTGCCAGCAAGGGGACAAAGACGGGCGACTGCCTCAAGTACATTTCGTAGGGAAGACCATCCAATCCCGGAGTCTTGTCCAGGCCAACCTGCTTAAGCACATCCCAGATCTCAGACTCTGTTATGGGACCCTCGCACCCAGCCGCTTCAGCCGCCTTGAGGCGGGGAAAGTCGGCTAAATAGGCGTCGAACTGAGCCGTGCTCAGACCGGGCTCCCTGGTAAAAAGATCCTGAAAGTAGTCCCGAAAAGCCTCGCAAATACCCGCGTCTGTAGTCACAGTCCGCTTATCCGGCAATGTGATGCTCGCAATATGCCGACTAGATGCCCTACGAACTTCCTCTGAACGCAATGAGGCGGCCATATTCGTCGCCTCTCAAGACATTCTTTTTATCCTAGCCCTAACTACAAGAGCTTGGTCCTTCTTGATAAGCAAGGAGGCCAGCTCCGCCTGAGCTACGGCTATGTCCCCACTAACACGGGATTTCACTGCCCGATCAACCTTGTCCTCTAGAGACTTTTGCGCTGCTAGCACTGCTATATTGAGTCGTCTACTATAATCAGCAGCAAAAGACCTAAGTTTGGATTTTAAAGTGTCCCACCACCTATTCCCAACCACAGCTCCCGACAATTCCCGCTGTAGCATTAGTAAAAGCTGATCACGGAAATCTTGCTCACCAAATAATGATGAGTTCAATTTCCAATAACCAGCCATCTTAACCCTAGGCTTATCTAAGTTTACCCGAACCCGGACAAGCCTATGATCCGAGTAAACTATAAAATGGAAACTTGGACATTCTAAGAGCCCTACTTCGACTCTCTTAACTAGAACACGGTCGATGTAGCTTGCGCTAACCACCGAGCTGCCGGCCCTAGTCCAAGTCCATGCTACCTCCCGGGGGTGTTCATTTCGATACTTATCGACGAGATCGAACCCGTCGATGAAGTCCCGAAATGGTTTCACATCCGGATTGTTAGTACCCGCTTTTTGCCCTACACGATCTATCGAGGGATCAAGGACGGCATTCCAATCACCCGCTAGAACTACCGAACGAGAAGTCGTCAAAAACGGCTCGATCTGCCGAAACAAACCAGGCCGCTGCGCATTGTCATTGGGCGCATAAACCCCAATGAGACGAAGAGCCTTATCCTTTATGGTAATATCCAGCACGCAAAGCCTGCCCGCCGGATCCGCGAAGACAAGAGCACACACCGCGTCTAGAGACTTGCTAACCAGCCAGGAAACACCCCTCGAGCGTCCATCAAAACATGCTGAAAAGAGGACGAACCTCTTAGACAGAATGTCCTCATAATCGCGAGCTAAGAAACGGGTTTCCTGCACGCAACATACATCCACCCCGAGGCGCTGAAGATCGCGATCGAGCCTCACCCTTCGAGACTCCGACCTCAGGCCCCGGACATTTAAGCTTGCTAACCAGAGAGCCATTATCAGACCTAATTAGGGTTGGGACACTGGTTTAAACATGGTCGGAGTCAGGATACCGACAGCCTCTCCCATAGACCCATGGCCCATCTCATTATTGATGGTGCCGTCCTGCGAGAGACCGCCAATATCCCAAGGAAATGTTAACTTTAAAGCTCTATACAGGGATGGGTGAACTAAAACAGGGACCCTCCCTGCACAAAACTGTTTCAAATGCTTGAGCTCCTTGCTCTGTGCAATGCCGATTGGTGGTGACATGTCATATGAAAAAATGGCCTCGTCGAACATGGCCCATGCCTGCCGAGCCCCAGCACCAGTTCTAATCACTGTGAGTACCCTCTGGGCATTAGGGAAATTTTCGGGCTCTTCAACATCCTTGTTTGCGTACTGTCTAATAGACAATAAGTATCTTAGCTCCTTTATTCTATTCCCATAATCTCTGGCCCTTTCAGCCTGGGCCGGGGAAATTTTGCAAAGGTCCTCCCCTGAGTTGTAAATAAATTTTTTCTTTTTTTTCTCTTTCGAATCATGTGTTGGGCTTCTTTGCCTTTTAGGAGCGGGAGGGGGCATTTCAGGGTTTCGAGTGGGAGAAGGGCTGGGAAGAGGGGTAGCAGAAGATTTTTCTTTGTTAGGGCTGGGAAGAGGGGTGGAAGAGGCTTTTTCTTTGTAAGGGCTTGGAAGAGGGGTGGCAGAGGATTTTTCTTTGTAAGGGCTGGGCTCTCTACTGAGGGGAACAGGTGTTGAGGGAGGGGTCGCTTTTTTTTGGGAGACTTGTTTTTGGGCGTCGCTGGTGGGGACAAAGAAGATGAAGTAGAGGGAGTGGCTTTTGGAGTTTTCCTCTCCTTGTTCAATTTTTCCTTCAGCAGTTTAATTTTTTCTGTTTTCGCAAAACCTGGATCATATTTGAGACACTGCTCTTTCAGCTTTGCTTCAGAGACCGGGTCGTCGCCCTTAGCGTTGATATTGGGAGTGGGCCTGTATCTTTTGCCCTTGCGGCTTCCTTGGGACGAGGCTCCGCTGTCTGGCGCTTCCCTCTGGCCTTGCCAGCAACCAGCCATTCCCCCTCCCCCTTCTCCACGACTGCACTAGCAGCGGGCGAAGGCTCTTTGGGGAATGTGGCTTCGGATGTTTTGCCAACCGGGGGATTTTCCGCACCGGTCCCAGATGCTGACATGCCCATTACAGGCGTGGCGGTAGTTAAAGACTCGGTCAGAGGGGGATTTTGGTCGACGACGGGCGCCTGACTTCCAGAGGCCTTCTTCTCTGGGCAGGAAGAGGAAAGGTGACCAGGCTTTCCGCACTTCCAGCATACGGGCTTGCGACCGGTCACAATGACCGGTAACTTCAGGCGCCCTACTTCCAGACAGTTGGGGATGGAGCGGAAGGCATCAACGCTCAACATTATTTGGAACCTGAGGAGGGACCTCATATATCGCTACGGTGGTCCTTCTACGCCCTTCGTATTCTGTGCGCAGGATAAGGTCTTTAGTTATCAAGTCGCGACTTGATGCTGCGACACAGTCTTCCGGCGTGGGTAGCAATACGTCCCACATGAAAAAGCCGGCTCCTTTAACAACTCGGAGGGGCTTAAACCCCAGGGACTCCAGTGATTTTATCACTGTGTCTTTCGTCGAGCGACAAATTTTGCGCGTACGCTTGTCCACGACGAAGACCGATACGATTCTTTTGTCAATCTTTCTTAATTCTTGGACGTCTTCCAAGAGTCCACCTTCTACGACAAGGTGAGCGTAACTCTTGGCTCGCTCCAAAAATTCCGCAACATTGATCACGCAACTCGGTGGGGACGTCCAACAAGAGGGCGATTCCCCGGCCTCTGCATTCTTTGTTGCCTCGACTTTGGTATGCTCATCTTTTTCTTCTACTGCAGTTTGGCTTTTTCTCGCCTCCGCTGCTTTTTTCAGAGTATCAACTATTTCCTCATTTGTTGGGATTAAAAATGGGAATTCATTTTCATCGTCTTTGTCCGGCGGTTTTTTTTTAATTGGAAACAAATGTTTCCTTACTGACCTTTTAAAGCCAGGATAAGCCGTTTTTTTCTTTTTTATGAGAAAAGATGGGGCTTTCACTTTTTTTTTCCATTTTTTAAATGGGAAACGGGAGGGTTTGTAGGAGGACGTTATAAGGCATAAGAGAGAGAGAAGGGGAGGGAGGGAGAGAGAGAGAGAGAAAAAAAAAGGAGGGGGGTGAAAATATGGAGGATAAGCAAGGTCGGGAGGGTGGTAATAAATCAGGGGGTAATAAAAAATGGGGAGAAATGTGGGTGGTACAACAAATCAAAAGGAACGAACAAAACAAAACAAATAGCAAAACAAATACACGTACGAAGACAAGTAAACAAGTTTCGCCAAAAGGCGAAACTACAAATTAAAACAATCACAAAAACAAAAAATTAAACGTACAATAGACAAGAAAGCAATAAATTAAAAAACGAACGGAAAAGAAAGAAAAACGAGATACAAAAACGAAACACTAAATATGACAAGTTACAAGATGGCCGCCGTTAAAAACGGTCAACCGAAAACAAAAAGGTAAACAAGGAACGAAAAAGATGGACAGAAATTACAAAATAAACACAAAATTTACAAACACTAAATTTACAAACAAATATTTAACACACGAAATGAACAGATAAAACGCAGAACTTTACACAGAACTAAAATAACACGTAATAAACAAAGGAAAATAAAAAGGTCGAACGTATGAAAAAATAAACGGAAGAAATTTTTTTTATTTTATTTTTTTTTTTTTTTTGTTAAGTGGGCACGGGAAGAAGGAAACTTTACAAAAATAAAACGTAAGAGAAAATCAAAAGGTTAATTAATAAAGAAGTCAAAATAAAAATGGGGAGGATTTGGAATTAAAAAAGGAAAAAATCAAAAATTAAAAAATATTCAAGAAAGGAACGTTAGAAAATTCAAAAAATAGTCAGAGAGCTTTGTTAGATAAAACGGTCAAACAAAAACTTAGCTAAATACAGCAGTCTAAAAAGCAAAGGTAAAAGGTCTCCAAGAGTCAGAAAAATGACTAACACACTCAAAAAAAATGAATTTTGGAGTAGTATTTATTGTACCAAAGTACAAATGTGGCACAAGGCCGAAAAGGGGGTTGGGAAAGGACGGTCATCTTCTGTCTTAACTTTTAACTTAGCTAGGCGCAAACACTGACCCGAACATACAAACAATATTCCTTTCACCAAAACGACACATTCATTACATACCATTCTTACTACATCCACCATAATACCTCAGAGACTCTATGAAGTCCTAACTAGTCCCCATATTTACAATACATTGTCTGTGGGGGGAGGGGTAAAAATAACAATCTAAAATCCCCAATGAATATTTACAATGAGTATAACTATATACAAGAAACTAAACAAAAGTTTTTGTTAGTAGAAAACCCCCCACAGCTCTAAATATGGCAGAAATGTCAGTTAACTGGACGAAATCAATGCGGGGCTGAGAAAAAATATAAAACATTCATACAATCCAAACATTCACTACAAACACGCACACATTCAAACACAACAACAAATACGAAAGACACTCTCGAAACGAAAGGCGCCCCGCACCCACCAGGGAACTGACATCACTAACCACCTAACGATGGGAGGGATGGGGAATTAAACAAAAAGAAAATAAAAATAGGGCCAGAAATAAAAGGGGCCAATGAACATACACACCCTAGCTAAGTTAATCTGAAAAAAGATAAAAAAATTTAACTGAAGCAAAACTGACCTAAGCTAACCTATACAGTGGAAGGGTTGCCAATGTTCAACCCAGCAATCCCAAAATCCTTAATGCCTAA
Organism: Acanthosepion esculentum; assembly: GCA_964036315.1. Taxonomy (NCBI): domain Eukaryota; kingdom Metazoa; phylum Mollusca; class Cephalopoda; order Sepiida; family Sepiidae; genus Acanthosepion; species Acanthosepion esculentum. Next base: position 51,418,262 of record OZ038483.1, read on the forward strand.
CCGGCATCAAAATGCCACTCCAAGTCAGCACCTTTCACTCTGCAGAGACGCGCAAGAATCACCCACCTTTCGCCAAATTCCAATGGATGGAGTCGCCTCCTTTCCGTCCTGATCTTGACTTTAAGCAGATGATTAAAGTACAAGATCAGTTGGGAAGAGGAAAACTTCTCGTCCCCATGAAATTCCTTCTGTCGCGTCGTCCATATCACGACTCGCATAAGCCCCAGCAAGCAAAAGAACACATAGTGCTCAGCCTTAGTCATCGGCGGTACTATATTGCTACAAACGGAACTGGCCTCGAGGACAAAAAACTTTCCGCGCAGCATGCGAACCATGATGCCTTCAACCAACTTGCACAGCGGAACTACGACACTACAATGAAAGAAGGCGTGACCTAGGGTCTCCACCTCCCCACTGCAGCGAACGCAGTTTGGCGACTTAGCCAATCCCGCTGCGCGAAGTCTTTTGGCGACCCAGAGGGCCCTTCGAATCACCAGCCAGGTGAGTGATGCCTCAGGGCTAGTGAGACATTTCAACCCGGGCGCCCAACGCCATATGCAGCGAGCCTCGCGCTTCGTCAGACCGAGCTCGCCTATCAAACTATCTTGAACGTTCCCCCTAACTAACACCTGATATAATGCCTTACGGGACAACGGCTGGACGTCAGAGAGGCCATCCTTCGCCCGTAAGAGTCGTTTGAGGGCAATCCGACATTTACGATAGAAAGAGCCCTCGCCACGAGGAGTACGAGCGGCCTCCTCCTCACACGAGCGCACGTTTCTCAAGGATGGAAAATGTTTATGGACGTCTTCCTTCCAGAATTCGCCGTTCTCATCCAGTTGCATACACATCCGGTCTAGGTATGAAATGCGAAGCGTATGTTGACGAGTCTCAACGCAAGGCATCCCCAGACCGCCATCAGACGGATGGAGGTAACAGATCTCGCGACTAACCATGGCAGCCTTGCCTCTCCACAAGAAAGAGAACAAGAGCCTTACAAACGCCAGTAAAGTGCTAGACGGGAGTGGAAGCACGGAGAGTCGGTAAAGGAGAATCGGGTAGATGTGCGAAGCACATACTTCCGCCCTCCCCTTCAAGGAAAGATTCCTCCGAGTCCACAGACGTACTGCGAGCTCGGCCTTCTCTTGCACCTCCGACCAATTCATTTCCAGCAGGAGGTCGGGACCGAACCAGACGCCGAGTATCTTGACCGGCCCGTCCGTCCAGTGGAAAGGCCCGGGAAGAGAAACTCCCCTCCACGAACCCAACCGCAAGCCAACAGACTTATCGCGGTTGATCTTGGCCCCTGTCACCATCTCATAGCCGTTGATTTCTCGGCTGACTTCGTTAATTTCGGCTCTACTCGACACCAGAACCGAAACGTCGTCAGCGTAGGCGGAGTACCTGGCCGAGGTGGTAGCACCAGGTAGGGAAATTCCGCGAAGGACCGGATTCGTCTTCAACTTACGCAGGAAAGGTTCCAGCGCAAGAACGTACAGCAATGGAGACAGCGGACAACCTTGACGAATGGAGCGAGACAAAATGAAAGGCTTCGATCTTACCCCATTCACTTCTACCAGCGCACCGGGAGTCGCATACAGCAGTCGGATCCAAGTGCGAAAGTGCGGCCCGAAACCGGCGGCCGAAAGAACAGCCTCCAGAAACCGATGGTCAACCCTATCGAAATCCTTGGACTGATCCAAATTGATCAGCGCGGCATCACTGTCGACTTTCTCGATGATCAAGCGAACCAAATGCAGGTTGTCCTGAATAGTCCTGCCCTTCACAGCACAAGACTGCTCGGGACCAATCAGACTAGACAGGACAAGCTGCAAACGGTCAGCTAAGACCTTGGCTAAAATCTTCAACTCTGTATTTAACATCGTCAAAGGCCGATAGTTATCTACCCCATCCCCACCGTCTTTCTTCTTGCGAAGCAACTTGATTACACCCCTGGTGAAGCGTTGAGGAATAGACCCCTGCTTCAACCAGTTGTTGAAAATCAGTGCCAGCAAGGGGACAAAGACGGGCGACTGCCTCAAGTACATTTCGTAGGGAAGACCATCCAATCCCGGAGTCTTGTCCAGGCCAACCTGCTTCAGCACATCCCAGATCTCAGACTCTGTTATGGGACCCTCGCACCCAGCCGCTTCAGCCGCCTCGAGGCGGGGAAAGTCGGCTAAATAGGCGTCGAACTGAGCAGTGCTCAGACCGGGCTCCCTGGTAAAAAGATCCTGAAAGTAGTCCCGAAAAGCCTCGCAAATACCCGCGTCTGTAGTCACAGTCCGCTTATCCGGCAATGTGATGCTCGCGATATGCCGACTAGATGCCCTACGAACTTCCTCTGAACGCAATGAGGCGGCCATATTCGTCGCCTCGCAAGACATTCTTTTTATCCTAGCCCTAACTACTAGAGCTTGATCCTTCTTGATAAGCAAGGAGGCCAGCTCCGCCTGAGCTACGGCTATGTCCCCACTAACACGGGATTTCACTGCCCGATCAACTTTGTCCTCTAGAGACTTTTGCGCTGCTAACCCTGCTCTATTGAGTCGTCGACTATAATCAGCAGCAAAAGACCTAAGTTTCGATTTTAAAGTGTCCCACCACCTATTCCCAACCACAGCTCCCGACAATTCCCGCTGTAGCATTAGTAAAAGCTGATCACGGAAATCTTGCTCACCAAATAATGATGAGTTCAATTTCCAATAACCAGCCATCTTAACCCTAGGCTTATCTAAGTTTACCCGAACCCGGACAAGCCTATGATCCGAGTAAACTATAAAATGGAAACTTGGACATTCTAAGAGCCCTACTTCGACTCTCTTAACTAGAACTCGGTCGATGTAGCTTGCGCTACCCACCGAGCTGCCGGCCCTAGTCCAAGTCCATGCTACCTCCCGGGGGTGTTCATTTCGATACTTATCGACGAGATCGAACCCGTCGATGAAGTCCCGAAATGGTTTCACATCCGGATTGTTAGTACCCGCTTTTTGCCCTACACGATCTATCGAGGGATCAAGGACGGCGTTCCAATCACCCGCTAGAACTACCGAACGAGAAGTCGTCAAAAACGGCTCGATCTGCCGAAACAAACCAGGCCGCTGCGCATTGTCATTGGGCGCATAAACCCCAATGAGACGAAGAGCCTTATCCTTTATGGTAATATCCAGCACGCAAAGCCTGCCCGCCGGATCCGCGAAGACAAGAGCACAAACCGCGTCTAGAGACTTGCTAACCAGCCAGGAAACACCCCTCGAGCGTCCATCAAAACATGCTGAAAAGAGGACGAACCTCTTAGACAGAATGTCCTCATAATCGCGAGCTAAGAAACGGGTTTCCTGCACGCAACATACATCCACCCCGAGGCGCTGAAGATCGCGATCGAGCCTCACCCTTCGAGACTCCGACCTCAGGCCCCGGACATTTAAGCTTGCTAACCAGAGAGCCATTATCAGACCTAGTTAGGGTTGGGACACTGGTTTAAACATGGTCGGAGTCAGGATACCGACAGCCTCTCCCATAGAGCCATGGCCCATCTCATTATTGATGGTGCCGTCCTGCGAGAGACCGCCAATATCCCAAGGAAATGTTAACTTTAAAGCTCTATAAAGGGATGGGTGAACTAAAACAGGGACCCTCCCCGTACAAAACTGCTTTAAATTGTCCAGCTCCTTGCTTTGAGCTATGGCGATCGGTGGAGTCATGTCATACGAAAAACCGGCCTCATCAAACATGGCCCATGCCTGCCGAGCCCCAGCACCAGTCCTAATTACGGTTAGTACCCTCTGGGCATTGGGAAAGTTTTGGGGCTCTTCGACATCTTTGTCGGCATACTGTCTAATTGATAATAAATAACGCAACTCTTTTATACGGTTGCCATAATCTCTGGCCCTTTCAGCCTGGGCCGGGGAAATTTTACAAAGGTCTTCCCCAGAATTGTAGATGAATTTTTTCTTTTTTTTTTCTTTGGAATCATGGGTGGGGCTTCTTTGCCTTTTAGGAGCGGGAGGGGGCATATCACGGTTTCGAGTGGGAGAAGGGCTGGGAAGAGGGGTAGAAGAGGCCTTTTCTTTGTAAGGGCTGGGACGAGGGGTGGAAGAGGCTTTTTCTTTGTAAGGGCTGGGAAGAGGGGTGGCAGAGGATTTTTCTTTGTAAGGGCTGGGCTCTCTACTGAGGGGAACAGGTGATGAGGGAGGGGTCGCTTTTTTTTTGGGAGACTTGTTTTTGGGCGTCGCTGGTGGGGACAAGGAAGATGAAGTAGAGGGAGTGGCTTTTGGAGTTTTCCTCTCCTTGTCCAATTTATCCTTTAGGAGTTTAATTTTTTCCGTCTTCGCAAACCCTGGATCATATTTGAGACACTGCTCTTTCAGCTTTGCTTCAGAGACCGGGTCGTCGCCCTTAGCGTTGATATTGGGAGTGGGCCTGTCTGTATCTTTTGCCCTTGCGGCTTCATTGGGACGAGGCCCCGCTGTCTGGCGCTTCCCTCTGGCCTTGCCAGCAACCAGCCATTCCCCCTCCCCCTTCTCCACGACTGCACTAGCAGCGGGCGAAGGCTCTTTGGGGAATGTGGCTTCGGATGTTTCGCCAACCGGGGGATTTTCCGCACCGGTCCCAGATGCTGACATGCCCATTACAGGCGTGGCGGTAGTTAAAGACTCGGTCAGAGGGGGATTTTGGTCGACGACGGGCGCCTGACTTCCAGAGGCCTTCTTCTCTGGGCAGGAAGAGGAAAGGTGACCAGGCTTTCCGCACTTCCAGCATACAGGCTTGCGACCGGTCACAATGACCGGCAACTTCAGGCGCCCTACTTCCAGACAGTTGGGGATGGAGCGGAAGGCATCAACACTTAACATTATTTGGAAACTCCACCCCCCTTTCAGGCTATCGCAGGTCGCACTCAATATCTCGCCGTACTGCGATAGGAACGCAGCAAGGTGTTCCCCGATAACCTGAGGAGGAACCTCATATATTGCTACGGTGGTCCTTCTACGCCCTTCGTACTCTGTGCGCAGGATGATGTCTTTTGTTATCAAGTCACGACTTGATGCTGCGACACAGTCTTCCGGCGTGGGTAGCAATACGTCCCACATGAAAAAGCCGGCACCTTTAACAACTCGGAGGGGCTTGAACCCCAAGGACTCCAGTGATTTTATCACTGTGTCTTTCGTCGAGCGACAAATTTTGCGCGTACGCTTGTCCACGACGAAGACCGATACAATTCGTTTTTCAATTTTCCTCAATTCTTGGGTGTCTTCCAAGAGTCCACCTTCTACAACAAGGTGAGCGTAACTCTTGGCTCGCTCCAAAAATTCCGCTACATTGATTACGCAACTCGGAGGGGACGTCCAACAAGAGGGCGATTCCCCGGCCTCTGCATTCTTAGAAGTCTCGGCTTTGTTTTGGTCGTCTTTTTCAGACTCTACAGTTTGGCTTCTTCTCGCCTCTGCTGCTTTCTTTAAGGTGTCTAACATTTCCTCATTCGTGGGAATTAGAAATGGAAATTCATTTGTATCCTCTTTGTCGGGTGGTTTTTTCTTAATAGGAAAGAGATGTTTTCTCACCGTCCTTTTAAATTCGGGTAAAATAGGTTTTTTCCTTTTTATAAGGAAAGACGGGGCTTTAACTTTTTTCTCCATTTTTTAAATGCGAAACGGGAGGGTTGGTGGGAAGACGTTATAAGGCATAAGAGAGAGAGAGAGAGAAGGGGAGGGAGGGAGAGAGAAGAAAAAAAAAAAAAAAAAAAGGGGGGGGTGAAAATATGGGGGGTAAGCAAGGTCAGGAGGATGGTAATAAATCAGGGGGTAATAAAAAATGGGGAGAAATGTGGGTGGTACAACAATTCAAAAGAAACGAACAAAGCAACAAGGCAAAACAAATAGCAAAACAAATGCACGTACAAAGACAAGTAAACAAGTTTCGCCAAAAGGCGAAACTACAAATTAAAACAATCACAAAAACAAAAAATTAAAGGTACAATAGACAAGAAAACAATAAATTAAAAAACGAACGGAAAAGAAGGAAAAACGCGATACAAAAACGAAACACTAAATATGACAAGTTACAAGATGGCCGCCGTTAAAAACGGTCAACCGAAAACAAAAAGGTAAACAAGGAACGAAAAAGATGGACAGAAAAAATAAACAGAAAATTTACAAACACTAAATTTACAAACAAATATTTAACACACGAAATGAACAGATAAAACGCAGAACTTTACACAGAACTAAAATAACACGTAATAAACAAAGGAAAATAAAAAGGTCGAACGTATGAAAAAATAAACGGAAGAAATTTTTTTTATTTTATTTTTTTTTTTTTTTTTGTTAAGTGGGCACGGGAAGAAGGAAACTTTACAAAAATAAAACGTAAGAGAAAATCAAAAGGTTAATTAATAAAGAAGTCAAAATAAAAATGGGGAGGATTTGGAATTAAAAAGGAAAAAATCAACAATTTAAGAAATATTCAAACGCTAAAAAATTCAAAAAATAGTCAAACAAAGGTAGGTTAGAAAAACGGTCAAATAAAACTTAGCTAAATACAGCAGTCAAAAAAGATCAAGGTAAAGTACTCCAAAGGTCAGAAAAAAGTCCAACACACACAAAAAAAGTGAATTTTGGAGTAGTATTTATTGTACGAATAGTACAAATGTGGCACAAGGCCGAAAAGGGGGATTGGGAAAGGACGGTCATCTTCTGTCTTAACTTTTAACTTAGCTAGGCGCAAGCACTGACCCGAACATACAAACAATATTCCTTTCACCAAAACAACACATCCATTACATACCATTCTTACTACATCCACCATAATACCTCAGAGACTCTATGAAGTCCTAACTAGTCCCCATATTTACAATACATTGTCTGTGGGGGGAGGGGTAAAATATAACAATCTAAAATCCCCAATGGATATTTACAATGAGTATAACTATATACAAGAAACTAAACAAAAGATTTTGTTAGTAGAAAACCACCCCACAGCTCTAAATATGGCAGAAATGTCAGTTAACTGGACGAAATCAATGCGGGGCTGAAAAAAAAATATAAAACATTCGTACAATCCAACCATTCACTGCAAACACGCACACATTCAAACACAACAACAAATACGAAAGACACTCTCGAAACGAAAGGCGCCCCGCACCCACCAGAGAACTGACATCACTAACCACCTAACGATGGGAGGGATGGGGAATTAAACAAAAGAAAATAAAAATAGGGCCAGAAATAAAAGGGGCCAATGAACATACACACCCTAGCTAAGTTAATCTGAAAAAAGATAAAAAAAAAAAACAATTAACTGAAGCAAAACTGACCTAAGCTAACCTATACAGTGGAAGGGTTGCCAATGTTCAACCCAGCAATCCCAAAATCCTTAATGCCTAACCGGCATCAAAATGCCACTCCAAGTCAGCACCTTTCACTCTGCAGAGACGCGCAAGAATCACCCACCTTTCGCCAAATTCCAATGGATGGAGTCGCCTCCTTTCCGTCCTGATCTTGACTTTAAGCAGATGCTTAAAGTACAAGATCAGTTGGGAAGAGGAAAACTTCTCGTCCCCATGAAATTCCTTCTGTCGCGTCGTCCATATCACGACTCGCATAAGCCCCAGTAAGCAAAAGAACACATAGTGCTCATCCTTAGTCATCGGCGGTACTATATTGCTACAAACGGAACTGGCCTCGAGGACAAAAAACTTTCCGCGCAGCATGCGAACCATGATGCCTTCAACCAACTTGCACAGCGGAACTACGACACTACAATGAAAGAAGGCGTGACCTAGGGTCTCCACCTCCCCACTGCAGCGAACGCAGTTTGGCGACTTAGCCAATCCCGCTGCGCGAAGTCTTTTGGCGACCCAGACGGCCCTTCGAATCACCAGCCAGGTGAGTGATGCCTCAGGGTTAGTGAGACATTTCAACCCGGGCGCCCAAGGCCATATGCAGCGAGCCTCGCGCTTCGTCAGACCGAGCTCGCCTATCAAACTATCTTGAACGTTCCCCCTAACTAACACCTGATATAATGCCTTACGGGACAACGGCTGGACGTCAGAGAGGCCATCCTTCGCCCGTAAGAGTCGTTTGAGGGCAATCCGACATTCACGATAGAAAGAGCCCTCGCCACGAGGAGTACGAGCGGCCTCCTCCTCACACGAGCGCACATTTCTCAAGGATGGAAAATGTTTATGGACGTCTTCCTTCCAGAATTCGCCGTTCTCATCCAGTTGCATACACATCCGGTCTAGGTATGAAATGCGAAGCGTATGTTGACGAGTCTCAACGCAAGGCATCCCCAGACCGCCATCAGACGGATGGAGGTAACAGATCTCGCGACTAACCATGGCAGCCTTGCCTCTCCACAAGAAAGAGAACAAGAGCCTTACAAACGCCAGTAAAGTGCTAGACGGGAGTGGAAGCACGGAGAGTCGGTAAAGGAGAATCGGGTAGATGTGCGAAGCACATACTTCCGCCCTCCCCTTCAAGGAAAGATTCCTCCGAGTCCACAGACGTACTGCGAGCTCGGCCTTCTCTTGCACCTCCGACCAATTCATTTCCAGCAGGAGGTCGGGACCGAACCAGACGCCGAGTATCTTGACCGGCCCGTCCGTCCAGTGGAAAGGCCCGGGAAGAGAAACTCCCCTCCACGAACCCAACCGCAAGCCAACAGACTTATCGCGGTTGATCTTGGCCCCTGTCACCATCTCATAACCGTTGATTTCACGGCTGACTTCGTTAATTTCGGCCCTACTCGACACCAGAACCGAAACGTCGTCAGCGTAGGCGGAGTACCTGGTCGAGGTGGTAGCACCAGGTAGGGAAATTCCGCGAAGGACCGGATTCGTCTTCAACTTACGCAGGAAAGGTTCCAGCGCAAGAACGTACAGCAATGGAGACAGCGGACAACCTTGACGAATGGAGCGAGACAAAATGAAAGGCTTCGATCTTACCCCATTCACTTCTACCAGCGCACCGGGAGTCGCATACAGCAGTCGGATCCAAGTGCGAAAGTGCGGCCCGAAACCGGCGGCCGAAAGAACAGCCTCCAGAAACCGATGGTCAACCCTATCGAAAGCCTTGGACTGATCCAAATTGATCAGCGCGGCATCACTGTCGACTTTCTCGATGATCAAGCGAACCAAATGCAGGTTGTCCTGAATAGTCCTGCCCTTCACAGCACAAGACTGCTCGGGACCAATCAGACTAGACAGGACAAGCTGCAAACGGTCAGCTAAGACCTTGGCTAAAATCTTCAACTCTGTATTTAACATCGTCAAAGGCCGATAATTATCTACCCCATCCCCACCGTCTTTCTTCTTGCGAAGCAACTTGATTACACCCCTGGTGAAGCGTTGAGGAATAGACCCCTGCTTCAACCAGTTGTTGAAAATCAGTGCCAGCAAGGGGACAAAGACGGGCGACTGCCTCAAGTACATTTCGTAGGGAAGACCATCCAATCCCGGAGTCTTGTCCAGACCAACCTGCTTCAGCACATCCCAGATCTCAGACTCTGTTATGGGACCCTCGCACCCAGCCGCTTCAGCCGCCTCGAGGCGGGGAAAGTCGGCTAAATAGGCGTCGAACTGAGCAGTGCTCAGACCGGGCTCCCTGGTAAAAAGATCCTGAAAGTAGTCCCGAAAAGCCTCGCAAATACCCGCGTCTGTAGTCACAGTCCGCTTATCCGGCAATGTGATGCTCGCAATATGCCGACTAGATGCCCTACGAACTTCCTCTGAACGCAATGAGGCGGCCATATTCGTCGCCTCGCAAGACATTCTTTTTATCCTAGCCCTAACTACTAGAGCTTGATCCTTCTTGATAAGCAAGGAGGCCAGCTCCGCCTGAGCTACGGCTATGTCCCCACTAACACGGGATTTCACTGCCCGATCAACTTTGTCCTCTAGAGACTTTTGCGCTGCTAACCCTGCTCTATTGAGTCGTCGACTATAATCAGCAGCAAAAGACCTAAGTTTCGATTTTAAAGTGTCCCACCACCTATTCCCAACCACAGCTCCCGACAATTCCCGCTGTAGCATTAGTAAAAGCTGATCACGGAAATCTTGCTCACCAAATAATGATGAGTTCAATTTCCAATAACCAGCCATCTTAACCCTAGGCTTATCTAAGTTTACCCGAACCCGGACAAGCCTATGATCCGAGTAAACTATAAAATGGAAACTTGGACATTCTAACAGCCCTACTTCGACTCTCTTAACTAGAACTCGGTCGATGTAGCTTGCGCTACCCACCGAGCTGCCGGCCCTAGTCCAAGTCCATGCTACCTCCCGGGGGTGTTCATTTCGATACTTATCGACGAGATCGAACCCGTCGATGAAGTCCCGAAATGGTTTCACATCCGGATTGTTAGTACCCGCTTTTTGCCCAACACGATCTATCGAGGGATCAAGGACGGCATTCCAATCACCCGCTAGAACTACTGAACGAGAAGTCGTCAAAAACGGCTCGATCTGCCGAAACAAACCAGGCCGCTGCGCATTGTCATTGGGCGCATAAACCCCAATGAGACGAAGAGCCTTATCCTTTATGGTAATATCCAGCACGCAAAGCCTGCCCGCCGGATCCGCGAAGACAAGAGCACAAACCGCGTCTAGAGACTTGCTAACCAGCCAGGAAACACCCCTCGAGCGTCCATCAAAACATGCTGAAAAGAGGACGAACCTCTTCGACAGAATGTCCTCATAATCGCGAGCTAAGAAACGGGTTTCCTGCACGCAACATACATCCACCCCGAGGCGCTGAAGATCGCGATCGAGCCTCACCCTTCGAGACTCCGACCTCAGGCCCCGGACATTTAAACTTGCTAACCAGAGAGCCATTATCAGACCTAATTAGGGTTGGGACACTGGTTTAAACATGGTCGGAGTCAGGATACCGACAGCCTCTCCCATAGACCCATGGCCCATCTCATTATTGATGGTGCCGTCCTGCGAGAGACCGCCAATATCCCAAGGAAATGTTAATTTTAAAGCCCTATACAGGGAGGGGTGAACTAAAACAGGGACCCTCCCTGCACAAAACTGTTTCAAATGCTTGAGCTCCTTGCTCTGTGCAATGCCGATTGGGGGAGTCATATTATAAGCGTATATGGCCTCGTCAAACATGGCCCATGCCTGCCGAGCACCAGCACCAGTCCTTATTACGGTGAGTACCCTCTGGGCATTTGGAAAGTTTTGGGGCTCTTCTACGTCTTTGTTGGCGTACTGTCTGATAGACAATAAATACTTCAGTTCTTTTATTCTGTTCCCATAATCTTTGGCCCTTTCAGCTTGGGCCGGGGAAATTTTACACAGGTCCTCCCCTGTATTATAAATAAGTTTTTTCTTTTTTTTTTCTTTTGATTCATGGGTGGGGCTTCTTTGCCTTTTAGGAGCGGGAGGGGGCATTTCAGATTTTTGACTTGGAGAAGGGCTGGGAAGAGGGGTGGAAGAGGGCTTTTCTTTGTAAGGGCTGGGAAGAGGGGTGGCAGAGGCTTTTTCTTTGTAAGGGCTGGGAAGAGGGGTGGCAGTGGATTTTTCTTTGTAAGGGCTGGGCTCTCTACTGAGGGGAACAGGTGATGAGGGAGGGGTCGCTTTTTTTTTGGGAGACTTGTTTTTGGGCGTCGCTGGTGGGGACAAGGAAGATGATGTTGAGGGAGTGGCTTTTTGTATTACCCTCTCCTTGTCTAATTTTTTCTTGAGCAATTTGATTTTTTCAGATTTCTCAAATCCAGGGTCATATTTGAGTCTTTGCTCGTTGAGTTTAGCTTCGGAGGCCGAGTCATCGCCCTTAGCGCTGATATTGGGAGTGGGTCTGTTTGTATCTTTTGCCCTTGGGGCTTCATTGGGACGAGGCCCCGCTGTCTGGTGCTTCCCTCTGGCCTTGCCAGCAACCAGCCATTCCCCCTCCCCCTTCTCCACGACTGCACTAGCAGCGGGCGAAGGCTCTTTGGGGAATGTGGCTTCGGATGTTTCGCCAACCGGGGGATTTTCCGCACCGGTCCCAGATGCTGACATGCCCATTACAGGCGTGGCGGTAGTTAAAGACTCGGTCAGAGGGGGATTTTGGTCGACGACGGGCGCCTGACTTCCAGAGGCCTTCTTCTCTGGGCAGGAAGAGGAAAGGTGACCAGGCTTTCCGCACTTCCAGCATACGGGCTTGCGACCGGTCACAATGACCGGCAGCTTCAGGCGCCCTACTTCCAGACAGTTGGGGATGGAGCGGAAGGCATCAACACTCAACATTATTTGAAAGCTCCACCCCCCTTTCAGGCTATCGCAGGTCGCACTCAAGATCTCGCCGTACTGCGATAGGAACGCAGCAAGGTGTTCCCCGATAACCTGAGGAGGGACCTCATATATCGCTACCGTGGTCCTTCTACGCCCTTCGTATTCTGTGCGCAGGATGATGTCTTTTGTTATCAAGTCACGACTTGATGCTGCGACACAGTCTTCCGGCGTGGGTAGCAATACGTCCCACATGAAAAAGCCGGCACCTTTAACAACTCGGAGGGGCTTAAACCCCAAGGACTCCAGTGATTTTATCACTGTGTCTTTCGTCGAGCGACAAATTTTGCGCGTGCGCTTGTCCACGACGAAGACCGATACGATTCTTTTATCAATCTTTCTTAGTTCTTGGACGTCTTCCAAGAGTCCACCTTCTACGACAAGGTGAGCGTAACTCTTGGCTCGCTCCAAAAATTCCGCTACATTGATCACGCAACTCGGTGGGGACGTCCAACAAGAGGGCGATTCCCCGGCCTCTGCATTCTTAGTAGTCTCAGGTTTGTTTTTGTCATCCTTTTGAGGTTCTGCAGGTTGGCTTCTTCTCGCCTCCGCTGCTTTCTTTAACGTATCAAGCATTTCCTCATTTGTAGGTATTAAGAAGGGAAATTCGTTTTCATCCTCTTTGTCAGGCGGTTTTTTTTTAATTGGGAATAAATGTTTCCTCACTGACCTCTTAAAGTCAGGATACGCGGGTTTTTTCTTTTTTATGAGAAAAGATGGGGCTTTCACTTTTTTTTCCATTTTTTAAATGGGAAACGGGAGGGTTTGTAGGAGGACGTTATAAGGCATAAGAGAGAGAGAAGGGGAGGGAGGGAGGGAGAAAAAAAAAAAAAAAAAAAAAAAAAAAAAAAAAAAGAGGGGGGTGAAAATATGGGGGGGCAGCAAGGTCGGGAGGGTGGTAATAAATCAGGGGGTAATAAAAAATGGGGAGAAATGTGGGTGGTACAACAATTCAAAAGAAACGAACAAAGCAACAAGGCAAAACAAATAGCAAAACAAATGCACGTACAAAGACAAGTAAACAAGTTTCGCCAAAAGGCGAAACTACAAATTAAAACAATCACAAAAACAAAAATTAAAGGTACAATAGACAAGAAAACAATAAATTAAAAAACGAACGGAAAAGAAAGAAAAACGCGATACAAAAACGAAACACTAAATATGACAAGTTACAAGATGGCCGCCGTTAAAGACGGTCAACCGAAAACGAAAAGGTAAACAAGGAACGAAAAAAGATGGACAGAAATTACAAAATAAACAGAAAATTTACAAACACTAAATTTACAAACAAATATTGAATACACGAAATTAACAGATAAAACGCAGAACTTTACACAGAACTAAAATAACACGTAATAAACAAAGGAAAATAAAAAGGTCGAACGTATGAAAAAATAAACGGAAGAACTTTTTTTTTTTTTTTTTTGTTAAGTGGGCACGGGAAGAAGGTAAATTTACAAAAATAAAACGTAAAAGAAAATCAAAAGGTTAATAAAGAAGTCAAAATAAAAATGGGGAGGATTTGGAATTAAAAAGGAAAAAATCAACAATTTAAGAAATATTCAAACGCTAAAAAATTCAAAAAATAGTCAAACAAAGGTAGGTTAGAAAAACGGTCAAATAAAACTTAGCTAAATACAGCAGTCAAAAAAGATCAAGGTAAAGTACTCCAAAGGTCAGAAAAAAGTCCAACACACACAAAAAAAGTGAATTTTGGAGTGGTATTTATTGTACCAAAGTACAAATGTGGCACAAGGCCGAAAAGGGGGTTGGGGAAGGACGGTCATCTTCTGTCTTAACTTTTAACTTAGCTAGGCGCAAACACTGACCCGAACATACAAACAATATTCCTTTCACCAAAACAACACATCCATTACATACCATTCTTACTACATCCACCATAATACCTCAGAGACTCTATGAAGTCCTAACTAGTCCCCATATTTACAATACATTGTCTGTGGGGGGAGGGGTAAAAATAACAATCTAAAATCCCCAATGAATATTTACAAAGAGTATAACTATATACAAGAAACTAAACAAAAAGATTTTGTTAGTAGAAAACCCCCCACAGCTCTAAATATGGCAGAAATGTCAGTTAACTGGACGAAATCAATGCGGGGCTGAAAAGAAATTTTAAAACATTCGTGCAATCCAAACATTCACTACAAACACGCTCTCATTCAAACACAACAACAAATACGAAAGACACTCTCGAAACGAAAGGCGCCCCGCACCCACCAGAGAACTGACATCACTAACCACCTAACGATGGGAGGGATGGGGAATTAAACAAAATAAAATAAAAATAAGGGCCAGAAATAAAAGGGGGCCAATGAACATACACACCCTAGCTAAGTTAATCTGAAAAAAGATAAAAAAAAAAAACAATTAACTGAAGCAAAACTGACCTAAGCTAACCTATACAGTGGAAGGGTTGCCAATGTTCAACCCAGCAATCCCAAAATCCTTAATGCCTAACCGGCATCAAAATGCCACTCCAAGTCAGCACCTTTCACTCTGCAGAGACGCGCAAGAATCACCCACCTTTCGCCAAATTCCAATGGATGGAGTCGCCTCCTTTCCGTCCTGATCTTGACTTTAAGCAGATGCTTAAAGTACAAGATCAGTTGGGAAGAGGAAAACTTCTCGTCCCCATGAAATTCCTTCTGTCGCGTCGTCCATATCACGACTCGCATAAGCCCCAGTAAGCAAAAGAACACATAGTGCTCATCCTTAGTCATCGGCGGTACTATATTGCTACAAACGGAACTGGCCTCGAGGACAAAAAACTTTCCGCGCAGCATGCGAACCATGATGCCTTCAACCAACTTGCACAGCGGAACTACGACACTACAATGAAAGAAGGCGTGACCTAGGGTCTCCACCTCCCCACTGCAGCGAACGCAGTTTGGCGACTTAGCCAATCCCGCTGCGCGAAGTCTTTTGGCGACCCAGAGGGCCCTTCGAATCACCAGCCAGGTGAGTGATGCCTCAGGGTTAGTGAGACATTTCAACCCGGGCGCCCAAGGCCATATGCAGCGAGCCTCGCGCTTCGTCAGACCGAGCTCGCCTATCAAACTATCTTGAACGTTCCCCCTAACTAACACCTGATATAATGCCTTACGGGACAACGGCTGGACGTCAGAGAGGCCATCCTTCGCCCGTAAGAGTCGTTTGAGGGCAATCCGACATTCACGATAGAAAGAGCCCTCGCCACGAGGAGTACGAGCGGCCTCCTCCTCACACGAGCGCACATTTCTCAAGGATGGAAAATGTTTATGGACGTCTTCCTTCCAGAATTCGCCGTTCTCATCCAGTTGCATACACATCCGGTCTAGGTATGAAATGCGAAGCGTATGTTGACGAGTCTCAACGCAAGGCATCCCCAGACCGCCATCAGACGGATGGAGGTAACAGATCTCGCGACTAACCATGGCAGCCTTGCCTCTCCACAAGAAAGAGAACAAGAGCCTTACAAACGCCAGTAAAGTGCTAGACGGGAGTGGAAGCACGGAGAGTCGGTAAAGGAGAATCGGGTAGATGTGCGAAGCACATACTTCCGCCCTCCCCTTCAAGGAAAGATTCCTCCGAGTCCACAGACGTACTGCGAGCTCGGCCTTCTCTTGCACCTCCGACCAATTCATTTCCAGCAGGAGGTCGGGACCGAACCAGACGCCGAGTATCTTGACCGGCCCGTCCGTCCAGTGGAAAGGCCCGGGAAGAGAAACTCCCCTCCACGAACCCAACCGCAAGCCAACAGACTTATCGCGGTTGATCTTGGCCCCTGTCACCATCTCATAACCGTTGATTTCTCGGCTGACTTCGTTAATTTCGGCCCTACTCGACACCAGAACCGAAACGTCGTCAGCGTAGGCGGAGTACCTGGCCGAGGTGGTAGCACCAGGTAGGGAAATTCCGCGAAGGACCGGATTCGTCTTCAACTTACGCAGGAAAGGTTCCAGCGCAAGAACGTACAGCAATGGAGACAGCGGACAACCTTGACGAATGGAGCGAGACAAAATGAAAGGCTTCGATCTTACCCCATTCACTTCTACCAGCGCACCGGGAGTCGCATACAGCAGTCGGATCCAAGTGCGAAAGTGCGGCCCGAAACCGGCGGCCGAAAGAACAGCCTCCAGAAACCGATGGTCAACCCTATCGAAAGCCTTGGACTGATCCAAATTGATCAGCGCGGCATCACTGTCGACTTTCTCGATGATCAAGCGAACCAAATGCAGGTTGTCCTGAATAGTCCTGCCCTTCACAGCACAAGACTGCTCGGGACCAATCAGACTAGACAGGACAAGCTGCAAACGGTCAGCTAAGACCTTGGCTAAAATCTTCAACTCTGTATTTAACATCGTCAAAGGCCGATAATTATCTACCCCATCCCCACCGTCTTTCTTCTTGCGAAGCAACTTGATTACACCCCTGGTGAAGCGTTGAGGAATAGACCCCTGCTTCAACCAGTTGTTGAAAATCAGTGCCAGCAAGGGGACAAAGACGGGCGACTGCCTCAAGTACATTTCGTAGGGAAGACCATCCAATCCCGGAGTCTTGTCCAGGCCAACCTGCTTCAGCACATCCCAGATCTCAGACTCTGTTATGGGACCCTCGCACCCAGCCGCTTCAGCCGCCTCGAGGCGGGGAAAGTCGGCTAAATAGGCGTCGAACTGAGCAGTGCTCAGACCGGGCTCCCTGGTAAAAAGATCCTGAAAGTAGTCCCGAAAAGCCTCGCAAATACCCGCGTCTGTAGTCACAGTCCGCTTATCCGGCAATGTGATGCTCGCGATATGCCGACTAGATGCCCTACGAACTTCCTCTGAACGCAATGAGGCGGCCATATTCGTCGCCTCGCAAGACATTCTTTTTATCCTAGCCCTAACTACTAGAGCTTGATCCTTCTTGATAAGCAAGGAGGCCAGCTCCGCCTGAGCTACGGCTATGTCCCCACTAACACGGGATTTCACTGCCCGATCAACTTTGTCCTCTAGAGACTTTTGCGCTGCTAACCCTGCTCTATTGAGTCGTCGACTATAATCAGCAGCAAAAGACCTAAGTTTCGATTTTAAAGTGTCCCACCACCTATTCCCAACCACAGCTCCCGACAATTCCCGCTGTAGCATTAGTAAAAGCTGATCACGGAAATCTTGCTCACCAAATAATGATGAGTTCAATTTCCAATAACCAGCCATCTTAACCCTAGGCTTATCTAAGTTTACCCGAACCCGGACAAGCCTATGATCCGAGTAAACTATAAAATGGAAACTTGGACATTCTAACAGCCCTACTTCGACTCTCTTAACTAGAACTCGGTCGATGTAGCTTGCGCTACCCACCGAGCTGCCGGCCCTAGTCCAAGTCCATGCTACCTCCCGGGGGTGTTCATTTCGATACTTATCGACGAGATCGAACCCGTCGATGAAGTCCCGAAATGGTTTCACATCCGGATTGTTAGTACCCGCTTTTTGCCCTACACGATCTATCGAGGGATCAAGGACGGCATTCCAATCACCCGCTAGAACTACCGAACGAGAAGTCGTCAAAAACGGCTCGATCTGCCGAAACAAACCAGGCCGCTGCGCATTGTCATTGGGCGCATAAACCCCAATGAGACGAAGAGCCTTATCCTTTATGGTAATATCCAGCACGCAAAGCCTGCCCGCCGGATCCGCGAAGACAAGAGCACAAACCGCGTCTAGAGACTTGCTAACCAGCCAGGAAACACCCCTCGAGCGTCCATCAAAACATGCTGAAAAGAGGACGAACCTCTTAGACAGAATGTCCTCATAATCGCGAGATAAGAAACGGGTTTCCTGCACGCAACATACATCCACCCCGAGGCGCTGAAGATCGCGATCGAGCCTCACCCTTCGAGACTCCGACCTCAGGCCCCGGACATTTAAGCTTGCTAACCAGAGCGCCATTATCAGACCTAATTAGGGTTGGGACACTGGTTTAAACATGGTCGGAGTCAGGATACCGACAGCCTCTCCCATAGACCCATGGCCCATCTCATTATTGATGGTGCCGTCCTGCGAGAGACCGCCAATATCCCAAGGAAATGTTAACTTTAAAGCTCTATACAGGGATGGGTGAACTAAAACAGGGACCCTCCCTGTACAAAACTGCTTTAAATTGTCCAGCTCCTTGCTTTGAGCTATGGCGATCGGTGGAGTCATGTCATAGGAAAAACCGGCCTCATCAAACATGGCCCATGCCTGCCGAGCCCCAGCACCAGTCCTAATTACGGTTAGTACCCTCTGGGCATTGGGAAAGTTTTGGGGCTCTTCGACATCTTTGTCGGCATACTGTCTAATTGACAATAGGTACCTTAGTTCTTTGATTCGATTGCCATAATCTCTGGCCCTTTCAGCCTGGGCCGGGGAAATTTTACAAAGATCTTCCCCTGAATTGTAGATGAATTTCTTCTTTTTTTTTTCTTTGGAATCATGGGTGGGGCTTCTTTGCCTTTTAGGAGCGGGAGGGGGCATTTCACGGTTTCGAGTGGGAGAAGGGCTGGGAAGAGGGGTAGAAGAGGCCTTTTCTTTGTAAGGGCTGGGACGAGGGGTGGAAGAGGCTTTTTCTTTGTAAGGGCTGGGAAGAGGGGTGGCAGAGGATTTTACTTTGTAAGGGCTGGGCTCTCTACTGAGGGGAACAGGTGTTGAGGGAGGGGTCGCTTTTTTTTTGGGAGACTTGTTTTTGGGCGTCGCTGGTGGGGACAAGGAAGATGAAGTAGAGGGAGTGGCTTTTGGAGTTTTCCTCTCCTTGTCCAATTTATCCTTTAGGAGTTTAATTTTTTCTGTCTTCGCAAAACCTGGATCATATTTGAGACACTGCTCTTTCAGCTTTGCTTCAGAGACCGGGTCGTCGCCCTTAGCGTTGATATTGGGAGTGGGCCTGTCTGTATCTTTTGCCCTTGCGGCTTCCTTGGGACGAGGCTCCGCTGTCTGGCGCTTCCCTCTGGCCTTGCCAGCAACCAGCCATTCCCCCTCCCCCTTCTCCACGACTGCACTAGCAGCGGGCGAAGGCTCTTTGGGGAATGTGGCTTCGGATGTTTCGCCAACCGGGGGATTTTCCGCACCGGTCCCAGATGCTGACATGCCCATTACAGGCGTGGCGGTAGTTAAAGACTCGGTCAGAGGGGGATTTTGGTCGACGACGGGCGCCTGACTTCCAGAGGCCTTCTTCTCTGGGCAGGAAGAGGAAAGGTGACCAGGCTTTCCGCACTTCCAGCATACGGGCTTGCGACCGGTCACAATGACCGGTAATTTCAGGCGCCCTACTTCCAGACAGTTGGGGATGGAGCGGAAGGCATCAACGCTCAACATTATTTGAAAGCTCCACCCCCCTTTCAGGCTATCGCAGGTCGCACTCAAGATTTCGCCGTACTGCGAAAGAAACGCAGCCAGGTGTTCCCCGATAACCTGAGGAGGAACCTCATATATTGCTACCGTGGTCCTTCTTCGCCCTTCGTACTCTGTGCGCAGGATAAGATCTTTTGTTATCAAGTCCCGACTTGATGCTGCGACACAGTCTTCCGGCGTGGGTAGCAATACGTCCCACATGAAAAAGCCGGCTCCTTTCACAACTCGGAGGGGCTTGAACCCCAAGGACTCCAGTGATTTTATCACTGTGTCTTTCGTCGAGCGACAAATTTTGCGCGTACGCTTGTCCACGACGAAGACCGATACCATTCGTTTGTCAATCTTTCTCAATTCTTGGACGTCTTCCAAGAGTCCACCTTCTACGACAAGGTGAGCGTAACTCTTGGCTCGCTCCAAAAATTCCGCAACATTGATCACGCAACTCGGTGGGGACGTCCAACAAGAGGGCGATTCCCCGGCCTCTGGATTCTTAGTAGTCTCAGGTTTGTTTTCGTTAACTTTTTCAGGTTCTGCAGGTTGGCTTCTTCTCGCCTCCGCTGCTTTCTTCAAAGTATCAAGCATTTCCTCATTCGTCGGAATTAGAAAAGGAAATTCGCTTTCATCATCTTTGTCGGGCGGTTTTTTTTTAATTGGGAATAAATGTTTCCTCACTGACCTCTTAAAGTCAGGATACGCGGGTTTTTTCTTTTTTATGAGAAAAGATGGTGCTTTCACTTTTTTTTCCATTTTTTAAATGGGAAACGGGAGGGTTTGTAGGAGGACGTTATAAGGCATAAGAGAGAGAGAAGGGGAGGGAGGGAGGGGAAAAAAAAAAAAAAAAAAAAAAAAAAAAAAAAAAAGAGGGGGGGTGAAAATATGGGGGGGTAAGCAAGGTCGGGAGGATGGTAATAAATCAGGGGGTAATAAAAAAATGGGGAGAAATGTGGGTGGTACAACAATTCAAAAGAAACGAACAAAGCAACAAGGCAAAACAAATAGCAAAACAAATGCACGTACAAAGACAAGTAAACAAGTTTCGCCAAAAGGCGAAACTACAAATTAAAACAATCACAAAAACAAAAAATTAAAGGTACAATAGACGAGAAAGCAACAAATGACAAAATAAAACGAATGGAAAAACGCGATACAAAAACGAAACACTAAATATGACAAGTTACAAGATGGCCGCCGTTAAAAACGGTCAACCGAAAACAAAAAGGTAAACAAGGAACGAAAAAGATGGATAGAAATTACAAAATAAAGAGAAAATTTACAAACACTAAATTTACAAACAAATATTTAACACACGAAATTAACAGATAAAACGCAGAACTTTACACAGAACTAAAATAACACGTAATAAACAAGGGAAAATAAAAAGGTCGAACGTATGAAAAAATAAACGGAAGAACTTTTTTTTTTTTTTTTTTTTTTTTTTTTTTGTTAAGTGGGCACGGGAAGAAGGTAAATTTACAAAAATAAAACGTAAAAGAAAATCAAAAGGTTAATAAAGAAGTCAAAATAAAAATGGGGAGGATTTGGAATTAAAAAGGAAAAAATCAACAATTTAAGAAATATTCAAACGCTAAAAAATTCAAAAAATAGTCAAACAAAGGTAGGTTAGAAAAACGGTCAAATAAAACTTAGCTAAATACAGCAGTCAAAAAAGATCAAGGTAAAGTACTCCAAAGGTCAGAAAAAAGTCCAACACACACAAAAAAAGTGAATTTTGGAGTAGTATTTATTGTACGAATAGTACAAATGTGGCACAAGGCCGAAAAGGGGGATTGGGAAAGGACGGTCATCTTCTGTCTTAACTTTTAACTTAGCTAGGCGCAAGCACTGACCCGAACATACAAACAATATTCCTTTCACCAAAACAACACATCCATTACATACCATTCTTACTACATCCACCATAATACCTCAGAGACTCTATGAAGTCCTAACTAGTCCCCATATTTACAATACATTGTCTGTGGGGGGAGGGGTAAAATATAACAATCTAAAATCCCCAATGGATATTTACAATGAGTATAACTATATACAAGAAACTAAACAAAAGATTTTGTTAGTAGAAAACCACCCCACAGCTCTAAATATGGCAGAAATGTCAGTTAACTGGACGAAATCAATGCGGGGCTGAAAAAAAAATATAAAACATTCGTACAATCCAACCATTCACTGCAAACACGCACACATTCAAACACAACAACAAATACGAAAGACACTCTCGAAACGAAAGGCGCCCCGCACCCACCAGAGAACTGACATCACTAACCACCTAACGATGGGAGGGATGGGGAATTAAACAAAAGAAAATAAAAATAGGGCCAGAAATAAAAGGGGCCAATGAACATACACACCCTAGCTAAGTTAATCTGAAAAAAGATAAAAAAAAAAAACAATTAACTGAAGCAAAACTGACCTAAGCTAACCTATACAGTGGAAGGGTTGCCAATGTTCAACCCAGCAATCCCAAAATCCTTAATGCCTAACCGGCATCAAAATGCCACTCCAAGTCAGCACCTTTCACTCTGCAGAGACGCGCAAGAATCACCCACCTTTCGCCAAATTCCAATGGATGGAGTCGCCTCCTTTCCGTCCTGATCTTGACTTTAAGCAGATGCTTAAAGTACAAGATCAGTTGGGAAGAGGAAAACTTCTCGTCCCCATGAAATTCCTTCTGTCGCGTCGTCCATATCACGACTCGCATAAGCCCCAGTAAGCAAAAGAACACATAGTGCTCATCCTTAGTCATCGGCGGTACTATATTGCTACAAACGGAACTGGCCTCGAGGACAAAAAACTTTCCGCGCAGCATGCGAACCATGATGCCTTCAACCAACTTGCACAGCGGAACTACGACACTACAATGAAAGAAGGCGTGACCTAGGGTCTCCACCTCCCCACTGCAGCGAACGCAGTTTGGCGACTTAGCCAATCCCGCTGCGCGAAGTCTTTTGGCGACCCAGACGGCCCTTCGAATCACCAGCCAGGTGAGTGATGCCTCAGGGTTAGTGAGACATTTCAACCCGGGCGCCCAAGGCCATATGCAGCGAGCCTCGCGCTTCGTCAGACCGAGCTCGCCTATCAAACTATCTTGAACGTTCCCCCTAACTAACACCTGATATAATGCCTTACGGGACAACGGCTGGACGTCAGAGAGGCCATCCTTCGCCCGTAAGAGTCGTTTGAGGGCAATCCGACATTCACGATAGAAAGAGCCCTCGCCACGAGGAGTACGAGCGGCCTCCTCCTCACACGAGCGCACATTTCTCAAGGATGGAAAATGTTTATGGACGTCTTCCTTCCAGAATTCGCCGTTCTCATCCAGTTGCATACACATCCGGTCTAGGTATGAAATGCGAAGCGTATGTTGACGAGTCTCAACGCAAGGCATCCCCAGACCGCCATCAGACGGATGGAGGTAACAGATCTCGCGACTAACCATGGCAGCCTTGCCTCTCCACAAGAAAGAGAACAAGAGCCTTACAAACGCCAGTAAAGTGCTAGACGGGAGTGGAAGCACGGAGAGTCGGTAAAGGAGAATCGGGTAGATGTGCGAAGCACATACTTCCGCCCTCCCCTTCAAGGAAAGATTCCTCCGAGTCCACAGACGTACTGCGAGCTCGGCCTTCTCTTGCACCTCCGACCAATTCATTTCCAGCAGGAGGTCGGGACCGAACCAGACGCCGAGTATCTTGACCGGCCCGTCCGTCCAGTGGAAAGGCCCGGGAAGAGAAACTCCCCTCCACGAACCCAACCGCAAGCCAACAGACTTATCGCGGTTGATCTTGGCCCCTGTCACCATCTCATAACCGTTGATTTCACGGCTGACTTCGTTAATTTCGGCCCTACTCGACACCAGAACCGAAACGTCGTCAGCGTAGGCGGAGTACCTGGTCGAGGTGGTAGCACCAGGTAGGGAAATTCCGCGAAGGACCGGATTCGTCTTCAACTTACGCAGGAAAGGTTCCAGCGCAAGAACGTACAGCAATGGAGACAGCGGACAACCTTGACGAATGGAGCGAGACAAAATGAAAGGCTTCGATCTTACCCCATTCACTTCTACCAGCGCACCGGGAGTCGCATACAGCAGTCGGATCCAAGTGCGAAAGTGCGGCCCGAAACCGGCGGCCGAAAGAACAGCCTCCAGAAACCGATGGTCAACCCTATCGAAAGCCTTGGACTGATCCAAATTGATCAGCGCGGCATCACTGTCGACTTTCTCGATGATCAAGCGAACCAAATGCAGGTTGTCCTGAATAGTCCTGCCCTTCACAGCACAAGACTGCTCGGGACCAATCAGACTAGACAGGACAAGCTGCAAACGGTCAGCTAAGACCTTGGCTAAAATCTTCAACTCTGTATTTAACATCGTCAAAGGCCGATAATTATCTACCCCATCCCCACCGTCTTTCTTCTTGCGAAGCAACTTGATTACACCCCTGGTGAAGCGTTGAGGAATAGACCCCTGCTTCAACCAGTTGTTGAAAATCAGTGCCAGCAAGGGGACAAAGACGGGCGACTGCCTCAAGTACATTTCGTAGGGAAGACCATCCAATCCCGGAGTCTTGTCCAGACCAACCTGCTTCAGCACATCCCAGATCTCAGACTCTGTTATGGGACCCTCGCACCCAGCCGCTTCAGCCGCCTCGAGGCGGGGAAAGTCGGCTAAATAGGCGTCGAACTGAGCAGTGCTCAGACCGGGCTCCCTGGTAAAAAGATCCTGAAAGTAGTCCCGAAAAGCCTCGCAAATACCCGCGTCTGTAGTCACAGTCCGCTTATCCGGCAATGTGATGCTCGCAATATGCCGACTAGATGCCCTACGAACTTCCTCTGAACGCAATGAGGCGGCCATATTCGTCGCCTCGCAAGACATTCTTTTTATCCTAGCCCTAACTACTAGAGCTTGATCCTTCTTGATAAGCAAGGAGGCCAGCTCCGCCTGAGCTACGGCTATGTCCCCACTAACACGGGATTTCACTGCCCGATCAACTTTGTCCTCTAGAGACTTTTGCGCTGCTAACCCTGCTCTATTGAGTCGTCGACTATAATCAGCAGCAAAAGACCTAAGTTTCGATTTTAAAGTGTCCCACCACCTATTCCCAACCACAGCTCCCGACAATTCCCGCTGTAGCATTAGTAAAAGCTGATCACGGAAATCTTGCTCACCAAATAATGATGAGTTCAATTTCCAATAACCAGCCATCTTAACCCTAGGCTTATCTAAGTTTACCCGAACCCGGACAAGCCTATGATCCGAGTAAACTATAAAATGGAAACTTGGACATTCTAACAGCCCTACTTCGACTCTCTTAACTAGAACTCGGTCGATGTAGCTTGCGCTACCCACCGAGCTGCCGGCCCTAGTCCAAGTCCATGCTACCTCCCGGGGGTGTTCATTTCGATACTTATCGACGAGATCGAACCCGTCGATGAAGTCCCGAAATGGTTTCACATCCGGATTGTTAGTACCCGCTTTTTGCCCAACACGATCTATCGAGGGATCAAGGACGGCATTCCAATCACCCGCTAGAACTACTGAACGAGAAGTCGTCAAAAACGGCTCGATCTGCCGAAACAAACCAGGCCGCTGCGCATTGTCATTGGGCGCATAAACCCCAATGAGACGAAGAGCCTTATCCTTTATGGTAATATCCAGCACGCAAAGCCTGCCCGCCGGATCCGCGAAGACAAGAGCACAAACCGCGTCTAGAGACTTGCTAACCAGCCAGGAAACACCCCTCGAGCGTCCATCAAAACATGCTGAAAAGAGGACGAACCTCTTCGACAGAATGTCCTCATAATCGCGAGCTAAGAAACGGGTTTCCTGCAGGGTTTCCTGCACGCAACATACATCCACCCCGAGGCGCTGAAGATCGCGATCGAGCCTCACCCTTCGAGACTCCGACCTCAGGCCCCGGACATTTAAACTTGCTAACCAGAGAGCCATTATCAGACCTAATTAGGGTTGGGACACTGGTTTAAACATGGTCGGAGTCAGGATACCGACAGCCTCTCCCATAGACCCATGGCCCATCTCATTATTGATGGTGCCGTCCTGCGAGAGACCGCCAATATCCCAAGGAAATGTTAATTTTAAAGCCCTATACAGGGAGGGGTGAACTAAAACAGGGACCCTCCCTGCACAAAACTGTTTCAAATGCTTGAGCTCCTTGCTCTGTGCAATGCCGATTGGGGGAGTCATATTATAAGCGTATATGGCCTCGTCAAACATGGCCCATGCCTGCCGAGCACCAGCACCAGTCCTTATTACGGTGAGTACCCTCTGGGCATTTGGAAAGTTTTGGGGCTCTTCTACGTCTTTGTTGGCGTACTGTCTGATAGACAATAAATACTTCAGTTCTTTTATTCTGTTCCCATAATCTTTGGCCCTTTCAGCTTGGGCCGGGGAAATTTTACACAGGTCCTCCCCTGTATTATAAATAAGTTTTTTCTTTTTTTTTTCTTTTGATTCATGGGTGGGGCTTCTTTGCCTTTTAGGAGCGGGAGGGGGCATTTCAGATTTTTGACTTGGAGAAGGGCTGGGAAGAGGGGTGGAAGAGGGCTTTTCTTTGTAAGGGCTGGGAAGAGGGGTGGCAGAGGCTTTTTCTTTGTAAGGGCTGGGAAGAGGGGTGGCAGTGGATTTTTCTTTGTAAGGGCTGGGCTCTCTACTGAGGGGAACAGGTGATGAGGGAGGGGTCGCTTTTTTTTTGGGAGACTTGTTTTTGGGCGTCGCTGGTGGGGACAAGGAAGATGATGTTGAGGGAGTGGCTTTTTGTATTACCCTCTCCTTGTCTAATTTTTTCTTGAGCAATTTGATTTTTTCAGATTTCTCAAATCCAGGGTCATATTTGAGTCTTTGCTCGTTGAGTTTAGCTTCGGAGGCCGAGTCATCGCCCTTAGCGCTGATATTGGGAGTGGGTCTGTTTGTATCTTTTGCCCTTGGGGCTTCATTGGGACGAGGCCCCGCTGTCTGGTGCTTCCCTCTGGCCTTGCCAGCAACCAGCCATTCCCCCTCCCCCTTCTCCACGACTGCACTAGCAGCGGGCGAAGGCTCTTTGGGGAATGTGGCTTCGGATGTTTCGCCAACCGGGGGATTTTCCGCACCGGTCCCAGATGCTGACATGCCCATTACAGGCGTGGCGGTAGTTAAAGACTCGGTCAGAGGGGGATTTTGGTCGACGACGGGCGCCTGACTTCCAGAGGCCTTCTTCTCTGGGCAGGAAGAGGAAAGGTGACCAGGCTTTCCGCACTTCCAGCATACGGGCTTGCGACCGGTCACAATGACCGGCAGCTTCAGGCGCCCTACTTCCAGACAGTTGGGGATGGAGCGGAAGGCATCAACACTCAACATTATTTGAAAGCTCCACCCCCCTTTCAGGCTATCGCAGGTCGCACTCAAGATCTCGCCGTACTGCGATAGGAACGCAGCAAGGTGTTCCCCGATAACCTGAGGAGGGACCTCATATATCGCTACCGTGGTCCTTCTACGCCCTTCGTATTCTGTGCGCAGGATGATGTCTTTTGTTATCAAGTCACGACTTGATGCTGCGACACAGTCTTCCGGCGTGGGTAGCAATACGTCCCACATGAAAAAGCCGGCACCTTTAACAACTCGGAGGGGCTTAAACCCCAAGGACTCCAGTGATTTTATCACTGTGTCTTTCGTCGAGCGACAAATTTTGCGCGTGCGCTTGTCCACGACGAAGACCGATACGATTCTTTTATCAATCTTTCTTAGTTCTTGGACGTCTTCCAAGAGTCCACCTTCTACGACAAGGTGAGCGTAACTCTTGGCTCGCTCCAAAAATTCCGCTACATTGATCACGCAACTCGGTGGGGACGTCCAACAAGAGGGCGATTCCCCGGCCTCTGCATTCTTAGTAGTCTCAGGTTTGTTTTTGTCATCCTTTTGAGGTTCTGCAGGTTGGCTTCTTCTCGCCTCCGCTGCTTTCTTTAACGTATCAAGCATTTCCTCATTTGTAGGTATTAAGAAGGGAAATTCGTTTTCATCCTCTTTGTCAGGCGGTTTTTTTTTAATTGGGAATAAATGTTTCCTCACTGACCTCTTAAAGTCAGGATACGCGGGTTTTTTCTTTTTTATGAGAAAAGATGGGGCTTTCACTTTTTTTTCCATTTTTTAAATGGGAAACGGGAGGGTTTGTAGGAGGACGTTATAAGGCATAAGAGAGAGAGAAGGGGAGGGAGGGAGGGAGAAAAAAAAAAAAAAAAAAAAAAAAAAAAAAAAAAGAGGGGGGTGAAA